>JALAZF010000003.1:38352500-38952500 GCA_022829125.1 Lathyrus tuberosus | reverse complement strand
TTAATTCTTTATAATATGTTAATATGTTTTAATTATTTAATTTTATTTTCAATTTAATTAACATATTTATTTAAATATATCATTAACATATTATAATATTAATATTAATATTTTATATTATGTTAATTACTAATATTAATTTAGTTTAGTTTTTTATTAATATTAATGTTGGAAATTAATGGACAATTAATGTCCATGGGTGTGTTCAAATATGATAAAGTTAAAGAGGATACCTTCAACCTCCAATAAAATTTTTGAGTATTTATTTGTTTAATAACATAAACAAAAAATAAATAAAAAATTAAATGCCAACGTGGCAATAAAAATAATTCAAAAATAAATATAAAATACCATCTCGTCATCCACATAAGAAAAATAAAATAAAATAAAAAAAATAAAAAACTGCCACATCAGCATTTTTGGTGACTGGATGTGTTGAAGATCAAAATTGAGAGAATCTTTAAATGTTAGGGGAATTCTTGCAAGTTTTTTTTTAAATGGGGTTTTTCGAAAAGCGCCTATATGGCAGGGGGCAAAATGACTATTAACCCTTATATTAATATATTAATATTAATTTCAGTTTAATATTAAACATATTAACATAGTAATATTAATTTTAGTTTAAAATTAATTTTTATAATATGTTAATATGTTTTAATTATTTAATTTTTATTTTCAATTTAATTAACATATTTATTTAAATATATTATTAACATATTATAATATTAATATTAATATTTTATATTATGTTAATTACGAATATTAATTTAATTTAGTTTTTTTATTAATATTAATGTTGGAAATTAATGGACAATTAATGTCCATGGGTGTGTTCAAATATGACAAAGTTAAAGAGGATACCTTCACATCTGTCCGAGTGAATTTTGATCAGTTTTTGCACTAAACATCCACCAGTAGAAATTGCCTTCAAATCTGTCCGAAGGAATTTTGGTCAGTTTTTGCACTACATATCCAACAATGGAAGTTGCCGTTAAATTTGTCTCGGAATACTGAAAGTTTGACTTTCGAATTCAAAATATACAACACTTCATTAAGTGGTGCATAATGTAACTATAGGTGAACCATTGCAATCTTATGCTGAAAAGATGTTATTTCATCGAGGGTCGCAACATTGTGAAACAACGCATACATGACATATAAATCCATTCGGTTAATTAAATTTCTAACCATCTTAAAAGTATTTATAATGCAAATCGAGGCTTCCGTTTCAAACATCAAATGATGAATTGTTGTACCGTGGACACATTCGGAACACAAGAATAATCACTATTATGAATTTGGGTATGTTTTTATTGTTTTTATAGGAATTCATAAAACTGTGAAAATCATAATATAAATATTCAAATATATATTTTTTGTTAATATTAGAATAAATTTATCGATATTTTGATTTTTCTATAATGATTAATTGATACGAACCGTAATTTAAACTGGATATCGCTCACGTATAAATGTCATGAAATAGTTTTAAAATGCCTTAAAAATGGTTACCGTGCACATTGGTCATTGAAAATTGAAATTATGGTATTTGTGTGTTATATAGTCATAGTAGTAAGATTTAACATTGTATGCTCACATATATATTTACGGTATAATGGAAAACCATGTTTCTAGTTCTATATGTATATAATTTTGCTACAAATATAGACTTGCTTGATTTTAAATACTGGATATACGTATATACATAGAGTTTAATTGGTATGCATTGACAGCGTAAAATAATTTTACATTGTTATACAATAGGAATTTATCAATCTGCCACGTCATACCGGTAACTTAAAATTTACAGTCTGATGTGGCGGGATACATGAGAGTGATTGGTTGACAGTGTAAAATAATTTTACACTGTCAGTGCATACCAATTAAATTCATATACATATGCCTTTTAATGGTTAATATATATCTTTTGGTCCACTGTATGTATATATTATGGTGTCGTACAGTAACATAGAAAATTGAAAATATTTATGCAATTGGAAACTCTTTTGTCCACATTTATTTGTACCGCCGTTGACACCTCTTTCCTAGAATGGTTAATTGATACGAACCGTAATTTAAACTGGATATCGCTCATGTATAAATGTCATGAAATAGTTTTAAAATGCCTTAAAAATGGTTACCGTGCACATTGGTCATTGAAAAGTGAAATTATGGTATTTGTGTGTTATATAGTCATAGTAGTATGATTTAACATTGTATGCTCACATATATATTTACGGTATAATGGAAAACCATGTTTCTAGTTCTATATGTATATAATTTTGCTACAAATATAGACTTGCTTGATTTTAAATACTGGATATACATATATACATAGAGTTTAATTGGTATGCATTGACAGTTTAAAATAATTTTACATTGTTATACAATAGGAATTTATCAATCTGCCACGCCATACCAGTAACTTAAAATTTACAGTCTGATGTGGCGGGATACATGAGAGTGATTGGTTGACAGTGTAAAATAATTTTACACTGTCAGTGCATACCAATTAAATTCATATACATATGCCTTTTAATGGTTAATATATATCTTTTGGTCCACTGTATGTATATATTATGGTGTCGTACAGTAACATAGAAAATTGAAAATATTTATGCAATTGGAAACTCTTTTGTCCACATTTATTTGTACCGTCGTTGACACCTCTTTCCTGGGCATTTTCAACGGGACACCACTTACATGTAAGCCGATCCCTTTACTCGAACCAGACTCTGATACCATTTATTGGGTCATGAGGAGGAGCATCAACATTGGGCCAAGAGCAACACAAGTGAGAGAGACACCACATATTCATCCAAAACCTTAAGGTGATAAGTGTATGGGTTCTCCCACTTATAAATTCTCAACTCTCCACATTTATAACCAATGTGGGACTTCAACTCACACTTGTTATATTATTCTCAACAAGAACTTTATCAGGGAGGATAAGGAATTCAAAATTCCCACAAATGAAGAACCTCGTGAGGAAGGTTCTCCAAGGATTGTTAAAACATAAATCGAAAGTTCGTCGCTAATGAAGAATCACGTGAAGAGGATTCTTTATGGATTATTGAAAAACAACTCGAACTTAGAATAAGCAAGAAAGTCCGAATGGATAAGGATCTAGGACTGAACAAAATTGATAATCAATTTATTTCTTTTATCTAATGGAAGGAAATAATAAGAATTTTGTTTGTAAGATTCCTATTATTATTCAAGTGGAAGATGATCCTAAGACTTATAAGAAAACAATAACTTCAATGGACTCCTCTTGTTTAAAAGGAGGTATCATAGTGTGATGGTACACTAAACACCTATAATTCTAGATTAATGGCCAATGGTTTTAGACAAAGGAAGATGTTGATTATTTTGGCACAAATGCACTAGAAGCAAGCACAACGAAAATTAGAGTTTTGTTTGCATTAACTTCCTTGCATGACCTTTAGTTCATAAAATGGATGTCAAAATAACATTCTTAAATATAGATCTCGACGAGGAGATTTAAATGGAGCAGTTAGAAGGTCATATGCTTCCTGGTAATGAAAAAAAAAGTGTTGAAGTTTGTCAAATTCTTTTATGGATTAAAACAAGCACTGAAACAATGACATAAAAAGTTTAACTTTGTCGTTGCAAGATCCACTAATTAATGGGGAGACACACAACTTAGGGGGAGATTTTTCAATCATTATCAAAACAGAAATTCAAATATTTTATCATCATCAAAAGGGAGATATTGTAAGGAGTACATCTTATATCTAGTTCAATTTTGATGAAGACAAAGATTATCAAAGACAAGGTTCAAAAGTGTCATACACATTAATGATGAAGTCGATTAAGAAGGTTTAACATAGAAATTCAAGTGAAGATTTGAGACAAGAGAACATAAAAAAATGTTTGTACACAAAGTTGTGTGAGAATATTGTGATATTCATTTGTCTCCATGTTGACTATATGATTGATCATTATCAACGAGATGAATGAAATTTTAGAAACAAAGAGGTTTCTAACTTCCACATTCAAGATGAATGATCTTGGACTAGTTGACACACTTTTGGGGATCAAAGTAAAGCAAAATAGTGGGGATTATGAACTTAGTCAAACAATCTATGTTGAGAAAGTGCTTGATAAGTTCAAACACCTACGTTTTAAGGAAGTGAACACCCTATTTGATTCTAGTGTCAACCTTCAAAAGAATGATGGAAGAGTTATGGCTCAATTGAAATATGCAAGTGCATGCAATGTACTATACCTGATATAGCATTTGCAAGTAGTAAAATGAGTAGATTTTACTAGCAGTTCAAATGGTGAGCACTGGAAGGCCATCATTAGAATTTTTGGCTATCTTATGAAAACCAAAAATCTTGGTCTCCATTATGGTTGATTTCCTGCCATATTAGAAGGACATATCGATGCAAGTTGGATATTGAATGTTGAATATCATAAATCTGCATTTGAGTAGATATTTACACTAGCCTGGAATGTAATTTCTCGAAAGAGCAAGAAACAAATGTGGATCACTCTCTCAACCATAAAATCAGAGTTCGAGACTCTTGCTTCCGCTAGTGAAAAAGCTAAATGATTTAGAGACCTTCTGTTGGAAATTCCATTGGCAAAAAACAATGTTTCAAAGGTGTTGATACATTGCGGTAGTCAAGCCACTTTACCTAAAGCATACAAAAAGTATATAACAGAAAGTCTAGGTAAGCAGGACTTAAACATTCTTTCGTGAAAAAAAATTAATTAAGGGTATAATCATTTCATTCATATACAAATGAGCTATAATTTGCCTGATCCATTTACTAAGCCACTGGCCAGAGACTTAGTAAAAACAACCTCGAGAGGCATGGGGTTGAAACTCCTTGAGTAAGAGTTCTAACAGCGGCGACAACCCAATCTTACGTTAACAGAACATTAACCTTAAGATTCAATGGGTAACAACAAATTATTGATTTGGATGTTTGTCGAACATTTCGTGATAATGTTGACCTTTAAAATGAGGGTTGAGTTTTATTTAAACTCTTAATAAAGTTCAATACCGAGGGTATGCGTCTCAAAAGGATACAATATGAACTTCACCTGTGTGAATTTTGAGATGGTGCCGTCTCAAAGTGAGAGTTGGAGTTTCTCTCATGAAAAATTCATGAAACAGGAAAGCATATGGCCATAATTAAGTGATAGGCGAGAAATGTAGGCGAAGAACCCTTAAAGAATGTGTGTAAGGTAACACCAGTCTATTCACATGGATTAATGGTTTAAAAGCATTGCTACCTAACATTTCGATTAGACTTTATGTTGTCCTTACTAAGGTTAAGTTTAAAATCGAAAGATACCTAACTGTATTAACACTCTTTATACTTCATTTTCTGAAATTAGACTCGTCATTATTAAAACATGTGTAATTACTAGTATTGTTATATATTTTATTAGCTGTTTGTTGAATTTTAAAATGAAATAAACTAAAGTTGTTATTTTTGATAAAAATAAACCGAGGCAAGAGTGAGCTAGACAAAAGGCTACCAAGAATCCTTTCTATCATATTTCATCTTATCTTTCTATTTTTATTTCTTTTATTTGGGATATATGCAATTAAATGAATTAATTTGTTCAATTTTGTTTTATCAAAATATTAAAAAAAGAACAACTAATAAAATAAAATCATTGTTACATTCTATTATACTCCACTCAATTTCCTTCACATTTCATTTTGCTCCACTTCAATTCATTCCATTATGTTTCTTTCCGTTCTACCCCATTCAAACTTAAGGTATGTTTGGATTAATGAAATGTGACAAAAGAGAGCGGAATAGAATGGTAAATAATGAGAGTCTAATATTTAGACTTGAATGGATGAAATTGAATGAAACATGATTAAATCCATTTTATCTTATTCCATATAATCTTTCATTTTTTGTTTCATCTAAATTGAGAGATGTAAGCAAAGAAATGACATATTTTTAATAAAATAGCAAACAATGAAATGAAATCTATTTTTTTTCCTCCATTTCATTCCATTTTGTTGCTTCATTTCATTTCGTTCAGCTCCATTTCATTTCATTCCGTTTCGTTGTGTTCCATGAATCCAAACGGCCCTAAAAGTGTTTTTTAGGCTTAATTCATCCTTTTGTCCCTCAACTTAATTTATTATTTCGCTTTAGTCCTTTAGTTAAAAAACGTTACATGATATTCCTTTAAAATGGTTCTGTTAGTCAAATTGATCCATTCCGTTAAATTTTAAGAAAAAACGTTAAACTATACATATGTGGCAGTCTACTTGGCAGTATGTTATCTTACCTGACTTTTTGTTTTGTTTATTTTCATTTTTTATTACTTCTTATTAAACATGGGAAACATTGTAACCCTAATTTTATTTCATTGGATTCTTTCAACTTTCACCACAAACACTGTCCATTTTTTTCAACTTCACCCTATTTTCAATCAATCGCAATTGTAACATGTTTCGCCGTCGATCAACCATGTTTCACCGGACTTCTGTTACTTCCCTCTATGTCTCCACCGCTACTCCCTTTCCGATCTCCAAAAGGTTTCCATCTTTGATTTCCCCTTCTCTTATGCTGCCACTAAACCCTTACTCCAGATGACTATTTTTCAGGAGGTATGTTGAAAATATTCAGCCTTTTCTTATTTAGAGTTTATAGATCTTGTTGAATAAACTGTTGTCTTATTTATTGAGGCATATGGGTGATAAATTTTTTATTGATTTGTGTGGTTGTGTTAGGGACGAAAATTGATTCTTTTTTCATTCCGAAAAGGGTTGGTGGTTGGTTGGTCTCATTAGCCATCTTCGACCATTGCATTTCAATTTACAACTTCGATTTTAATATTTATTTTCTCAATCGGTAATCTTTCATACTTTTTCAGTTAATCTACATATTCATACTTTGTTCAAACTAAATTTTATTTCATTCATACTCCTCAATTTTTCTCATAATTGTCTCGAATTTCATGTTCTTTCATTTTTGCTTTTTGGATCTGATTTTAGGTTGGTGTTTATTTTGTTGTTAATTGTTATTATTGTTGTGAATTTTTTATGGCTTTGATTTTCTCAGTGATTGTTGATTTGAGATTTTGCTGTTTGAAACCCTTGATTTGTAGTTAGATGTGTTTTTTTTGTTGGTGATAGATACACTATTCTGATTTACTGGTTTATACTCTGTCTATAGTTTGTATGATAAAGTTAATTTTTTATTTATTTTTTTGTTTGCAAATATTTGCAGAATTAAACATCTTATGAGATGTGATTTACATGAATTGCAAAAACTTTAGGATGTTATATTTCCTTATGGAGCATAACAAATCAATAATGAAGTGAGTACAACACATGAGGATCATTATTTTTTTTTCCGCTATTTGTATAGTATGTATAAATATTTAGAGAGGTGCTGATTTTTGTAATGTATTTTTGTGTAAATTAGTTGTTTTTGAATGGAATTACAATGCTATGAAATTAGTTGTTTCTGACTGTAATTATATACTGAATGAAATTAACTTTTCTGATTTATATTTAATTATTTTGCTGAGTCATTACATAGTTGACATGTCACGCTGACAAAAACTAACGTTTTTTCAGCTAAATTAACGGAAGAGACTAACATTACTAACAAAACTAATATTACGAGACCAAGTTATAACGATTTTTTACTTAAAAACAAAATTTAAAATTAAATTATGGAACTTGGGCCTAAAAGTTTTGTTTAAAGGTATCTTGCATAAACAATTTAACTAAATACACTTTTAAAAATCCTAAGCCCTTGTGTATCGATTAATAGGCCAGCTCTATTGCAGTGAGTTGGATAGCAACTGTTGAGTTGAGAAGAGGTAGAAAGCGTGGAAGCAGAACAACCATACTCAATACTACCACGCGGTTGCATCCTATTGTTTCTCCGCTACTTCGACAAAACCAACCCTAACTTCATACTAATTTCATTCTCTATCTTTTCAGAAATGTCACACATTGCTTTAACTGCATCACCCACCGTCCTCGCTTTTCACCGTATGCTCTCTTTCTCTTCTATCGAATTTCAAATTATCGCTGCAATTACTCTAAATTCAACACCATCGGATTCACTTTTTAGTTTTTTTTCCCTTTCTATAAGGCGGAGCGAAACAATGGAGCACGCTGTTCCCGAGTAGCTGGAGAAGCAGGGGAATCAATCCATCTTCCTTTCCAAACTCCACCAGAAAACGGTTACAGTTGCGGTTTTTTGCTTCGGGAAAAAGTGGCGGCAATGGAGGTGTTGTGGATGAAATATCCGAAACTGTTAAGGCGCACACGAATTTCGTTTGGCCTGATAACAAGGTTTCGTATGGTTACTTTTTTAAATTTTGGATACTGAATTTGTATAGAGTTTGCTAGTTTGTTTGTAATTGCGTGTTTATTCTCTGATTCACGGTTTGCAGAAGCCTAGAGTGTGTATTTTAGGTGGTGGATTCGGTGGTTTATATACGGCTTTAAGGTTGGAATCACTCCAGTGGCCCGAAGACAAAAAGCCACATGTAAGTGTTCTAACATTCAAATTCAATTTGCTTCTTTCAAGTGTATGTAAATTGATGCAAAATCTGTGATAGGAATAACTTAGGAGCATCTTTCTTGATGAGATTATGTCTCGGTACAGAACATTCATCAATGGAGCAAAAGAGAAAAAAAAAATCATATCAGTACCTTTAATTAACAATGTGGAAATGCCTTAGTTCAATATTAGTTTCCTTAACAAGTTCCCTAATGGCACTCTTTAGCATATTCCTTATATATATAGTGGAGCATTATGTGAGATTGTAAAAGATGAGAGGAACTGGGTTTAAATTTAATCCCGATTATATGTGATGATTGCATGATGAGGAATTGATTAGGAGTATGTTTGGATTGACTTATTTAAATTTATCTCCTGACATAAGCACTTGTGAGTATGTTGAAAGAACTTATGGAAACAACTTATGACATGACTATAAAATGTTTTCAACTTATATCTATAAGCTCTACATGATAGGTTATGAAAACAACTTATACTTATAAGAATATAGTATAACCTTATTTTATCTTTTATTATGGAAATAGTTTATACAAAAACCACTATATGATAAACACTTATGCTATAAGCGCTATATTGAACTGTTTATCCAAGCAAAGGCTAACTCTCATGAATCATGATAAGCTGCAATATATTTTGTTCTTCTTTTGCAAGTTGATTGTACAACTATCGTTATGATCCTTGCTTATTTATATCCATGCACTGTGACTTAGTTGTTGATTTTTTTGCACTTTTTGCTTCTTGGGGATGTTTTGTATAAAAGTAAAATTCTTTATATGATATGGAACAGATTGCTCTTGTCGACCAGTCTGAACGATTTGTTTTTAAGCCACTGCTGTACGAGCTTCTATCTGGTGGTATGTAGTATTATATTTATTCAACAATTGCAGTTTTCTTCGTTTCATATATGATTAAGTAGAATTGCATTATGGTATACAGAAGTGGATGAATGGGAAATAGCTCCTCGCTTCTCGGATTTGCTGGCAAACACTGGTGTGCAGTTTTTGAAAGATAGAGTAAAAGTCTTGCAGCCCTCTGATCATTTGGGGGTGAATGGATCCAATGCATCTACTCGTGGAGGAACTGTTCATCTTGAAAGTGGCCTTCATATCGAATATGACTGGTACAATACGCACTATTTAAGTACCTCAGGGTATCCTGGCATCAATTAAGCTTTATATGCTGCTGCTGCCCAAGATAATATGTTTTTCTCTGGTTCTGTGTTCTTCATATTGATCTAGGTTCTTCAATTTGTAAAAAATAGGATGCTTGCTGTGATCATGCTCCTAAGTTAATTCTTAAGTAATGATTCAGATTTATGGGCAAGATCCTATGTTGTAGTATATTGAAATGTTTATTTATGTATCTAAATTATCTGCAAAAGGAAAATAAACACATCTATTTTTTTTGTTAGATGAAGTGCACTGGCAGCGTATAGTATATATAAATGCATAGTTTTTTTTTGTTGATTTGAACTTTTTCCATTTCTTCGTGCTGGACAGCCAGGCTGGTTCTTGCATTAGGAGCTGAAGCTAAACTGGAAGTTGTACCAGGAGCAGTAGAATTTGCAATTCCTTTCTCAACTCTGGAGGATGCACGTGTAAGTGCGTGATAGATAGGACCGCTCAATTATTTAAAGCCAATATACAATCTTTATATTTTTATGATTTTATGTGCTGGTTTCTTGTTGCAGAAGGTTAACAATAGATTAACAATATTAGAGAGAAAGACCTTTGGTAAGGACTACCAAATTAGTGTGGCTATTGTTGGTTGTGGATACTCTGGGGTTGAATTAGCAGCAACAGTAGCAGAGCGATTACAAAATAAAGGAATTGTGAGAGCTATTAATGTTGAAACGACTATCTGCCCAACTGCCCCACCTGGCAATAGGGAAGCTGCACTGAAAGTAAGTTGTTTAGAGTTTCACTTTAATTGTTTACAGGAACTCAAATATGTATTTTGTTTAGCCATGGGCAATTAGGTGATGGTCTACACATGACAATTGGCAAGGCAGTGAGATATACTGTTCCTTTAAATTAGAGAGGTTAAGATTAGAAACGACAATATTAGAGAGAGTGTTGGGGTAGTACCTATAGTGAAAAAGATGGTGGAAAATAGACTTAGGTGGTTTGGACATGTAGAGAGAAGACCTGTAGATTCTGCGGTAAGGAGAGTAGACCAGATAGAGAGGAGTCAAACAGCTAGAGGTAGGGGGAGACCTAGAAAAACTATAAGAGATGTTATTAAGAAAGATCTCGAGATTAACGATTTGGATAAAACATTATGGCGGAAGTTGATCTATGTAGTCGACCCCACTTAGTGGAATAAGGTTTGGTTGTTGTTGTACATCCATCTAACGAGATATGCTTCGAGTAACATTCCCTGATCTGAAATTTCGTTAGTGAGCTGGTTAGGTCTATCCCTTCACTTAACCGAAAGCATACACTCGATAGGGTTTATTATCAAATGGGCTGGTTTATTAGCGCACTCACGCTAAGTGCTACCGCCTCATCCTGGTGAGGCATCCCAAGCCCTGTAACATTGGGCTTTCTGCGTCCTTCTGCCCTGGGATAGTTGGGCCGGGCCTGGTAACTGCCGCTTTGATCAAGCGTTAAACTACTACTTATGGCTTCGGTCGAGAAAGGCATGGGCCTATGGGTCGGGTTTGTAGTAGCTGACAGGCAATTAAAGTCCGTGGGGTCTGCTATTATTTCATGTTAATAAAATGTAGTCGGGTGAAGTCAGATATATAGAGAGCTAGAGCTTCATTTTTGAAGATGTTAAATGAAATACTAATTTATTTGAGTTATTACTTTTAACTTTTAAGTTCCTGTAATTTTTAGAAAAATTCAAATGGGTCCTTGTAATTTAAAATTTGTATTTGAGTCTTCATAGTTTTGAATTTTTTAAATATGGTCTTCATGTTCACCATATTGTTTAGCACTATGGGGACCAACTAGCATGCCATATTTAATGTTTTTAAAATATATGATCCCATTCCAAAATTTAAACCGTAGGACCTAGTTGAATATCTGTAAAAAGTCGCTTAGTAATTTAACCTAACTATATCAATTATTTGGAAGAAATCAATTCTGAGCAGTTTGAAATACAAACTTTCACATAGTTTAAGTAATTCTTATTCTAACAAACACATTTCAAATCAATCTGTTAGTGTTAATAAATTAATCTCAAACCAAACAAGCATTAGCAATAATTGAATGCTACATCGGTGTTCCAAGATGAAATTAAAATATTGAATAGTTTTGAAATCATCACTTGTAATCCTGGTTTTGTAGTTAATGCTTCTCTAGCATCAATTATCCCTTTTCTTAAATTATGGTAGCAGTAGTATTTTCATTTTCATACCATGAAGTTTAAGTCCTTCAAATTCCATTGCGGATATTCTGTGAAGCATGGGTACTCCATTTTAAGAAAAGTACCGGTACCGGGTACGTACCGGATACCGGTACGCGTACGATACTCGTATCGTACGTACCGACACCGTACCTATTTTTTATTTATTATTTTTTAAGTTGGTACTCCAACGGATACATATTGGGTACGCGAGCTTAATTTTTTCGTTTAATAGTATAGTTTTAGGCTTTTTAATGGACTTTTCAAGTGTTGATGTATAATTTGGTCAATTTGATCCGTTGCAAGATCGGTGGATCTTGAAACCAAAGGAATGATGGATAACTTATGGATCTTAAATCCCTAAACTTAAATGCATTGCATTAAAACTCCTTGCACAACCAAAATTTTCATCTTTTGTCGAGAAAAATCGGAGTACATATGAATTTATACTCCCGTACCCATACCTTGGTTTTTTTAAAAATGACGTATTTCGTACCAGTACCCATACCGGGTACTGGGTACGTACTCGTACCTTTGCAACGCGGCTGATATTATTCCAAGCAATTTTATGATTTCTGAATGGAAACATTATACTGTGGATGTTAGGTTCTTTCGTCCAGGAAGGTGGAACTTTTATTGGGTTATTTTGTCAACTGTATTCGGAGGGCCAGTGAATTGGAGTCTACAAATACTCCAACAGAGGTGGAAAGTGTTGAAACAGTGCCGGGTTTTGAAAAGTATATACTGGAACTGCAACCTGCTAAAAGGGGAGTGCAGCGTAAAATCATTGAAGCAGATTTGGTATTGTGGACTGTTGGATCCAAACCTCCTCTTCCTCATCTGGAATATTCAGATGTACCATTTGTAATTCCACTTAATGCCAGGGGACAGGCGGAAACAGATGAAACTCTTCGTGTTAAGGGTCACCCACGGATATTTGCTCTGGGCGACTCTTCGGCATTAAGGGATTCAAATGGAAAGATCCTTCCAGCCACTGCACAGGTTTGATTTTATTGACATTGTATCTAATGGTATTATGAAATGTATATCTTTTGACAGTACTAACATCTTTGTTTGCCGGTCTGTTTTCCTTTACTTTGCAGGTTGCATTTCAACAAGCAGACTTTACTGGTTGGAATCTTTGGGCTGCAATCAATGGGCGTCCGCTTTTGCCATTTAGGTATTTTTGCATTTAGAAGTTCTTTATTTTGCTAATAAAAAGAAAAAAAGCCAATCTAGTGCAATAAAAGTCCCCTTGTGGCGGCCTTCACGGAAGTGTCAGACACAGAAGTTTGTTATTTGTTAATAAATGTGTTTAATTGTTCCATAATGTACAACTAACACTACATTTATTCTCAATATGGGTGTTAGGTTTCAGAATCTAGGTGAGATGATAACTTTGGGAAGAAGTGATGCTGCTATTACTCCGAGTTTTATTGAGGGGTTAACTTTAGAAGGTCCTGTTGGCCATACTGGTATGTTGGTCTTACCCGCCATTCTTTATTACGCTGGTAAACCTATTAAAAACATACAAATAAGAAAAATAAACTTGAGGTTTTCTGTTTTTGCAGCTAGGAAGATAGCTTATTTGATGAGGTTACCAACAGATGAACATAGGCTTAAAGTAGGGATCAGCTGGCTTACAAAATCCGCTGTTGAGTCAGTGTCTTTGCTACAAAGTACCTTATCCAAGGTCCTTTCAGACTCCTCTGCTCGTTCAGATTGATGTATATGTAACATTTAAATGTTATGGCCTTGTTTCTAGTATCACAAATGAACGTGCAATATCGGTATCATTGATCAAACTTCATGAGTATTAGATCCAGGGCACCGATTGTTCAATTTAATTTTTAGCCATCTTCTATTATCAACAACTTTTATGATAGATTTTGATATATAACATTGTTATCCCTACCATTGTCTCTCAACTTAAAAGTTGATGTCTTTATCTGTTTCATCCTTAATACCTCCGTTTTTTATTATAAGTGCTTTAAGAAAAAAATTTGTATCACAATATAAGTCACTTTATAATACCAATGAATCATTAATATTATTTTTTCTTTTATATCCTTAAATATTTATTATTCTCTCCTTTTAATTATGTAAATTTGTCTTTCCAATACCATTAATAAAAGATAATTTTGTAAAATCATTCACAATTTTTTTTTTCCATACTACAATTATTATATTTTTTAATATATGTGAAAAGTCAAAAACGACGGAAGGAGTATAATATACTAGTCAATAGGAGTTCATGGCTGAGCTGATATCCAACACTTGGTTCTTGGTAATTATAACATTTAACTGCTATAGTTTTGACATCGTTATAAAGTAATTGACCAATCCATTACACAGCTGGTTTTAATTTGCTTTTCAGTTAGAGGGTCGGCGAGGAAGTTAACACGATCACATGGTTATGAAAGTAGAAAGATCCAACACATTAATGCAACTCATTTCCCACACGTCTTACAAAGTACCAAGGTCCACACACTACTTCAAGAAGGCACACCGCATCTTCTGCATCTTCTTTATAGTTTTCTAATATTATCCACGCAAAAAGTATTCAGTTGTGAACGCAATTCAGTATTCACTCTCATTTGATCGAATCAAATACCAATTGCAAAACTGTATCTTATCCTCTAGATAGTTTTCTCCACTCTTTTCAAGCCCTACTTATCTTGTGTTGATTTTTTTATTTGTATGCCACAGTCTGAAATTTTATGTATTAAACTACCACAATTTGAAAAAAAATTATCAAAATGCCACACTTTCTATTAGGGGTCGACGAATCAATGCTACAAATTTCGTCCATGTATGGGCTGGGCCAATGGTTGACCGAACCATTGAAGATGACTTTTCTTTTTAAAAAAAATATTAAAATGGTATTAATTGATATTTATTATAAAAATATTTCATTATAAAAATGGTATTAAATGGTATTAATTGATATTTATTATAAATATTTTTATTACTTAACAATTAGAAATGTTTTATTTTATTATAATATTATTTTAAAAAAATTAATTAGTATATTTTTAATGTTATTATATTATTTAAATTATATTTTAGAATATTAATTAAATTATAATATGTATCATTTTAAAATATTAAAATGGTATTAATTGATATTTATTATAAAAATATTTTATTATAAAAATGGTATTAAATGGTACTAATTGATATTTATTATAAAAATATTTTTATTGCTTAACAATTAGAAATGTTTTATTTATTATAATATTATTTAAAAAAAATTAATTATTATATTTTTAATGTTATTATATTATTTAAATTATTTTTCAAAAATATTAATTAAATTATAATAATGTATTATTTAAATTTTATATATTTAAAAAAAAAAAGGATCTCTTCAATGGTTCGGCCAACCATTGACCGAGCTCATGCATGGACGAAATTTACACCATTGGTTCGTCCATTGAAATGACGACCCTTAATACAAAATATGGCATTCTTGTAAAAAATTTTCAAATCATGGCAATTTGGTATATAAATTTCAGAATGTGGCATTCAAGTAAAAAAATCATCTTGTCTTAGTTGTACATTACATCAATCAATATGTGAAGACTCTAGTACTTGCTTGCATACATCACAATCCTAATGCCACTTTACTAAAAGAAAAGTAAGAACACACACATGCATTCCTAATGGATCTTGTCACGAGCTTGAAGTCTGAACGTATATATACTTTTCCATTCTACTTCACTGGTTTGGTATAACTACTGCAGACAAAGTCGCACCTTGAGATGATGATGATCTCATAGCAAATACATTCTGACCTAGCAAATTTTCTATCCTAAAATCTTACCAAACCCATTATTATTCCTCAAGTTAAATGTAATACAAAATGATAGAAATAGAAGATGATTTAAACCATCAAATTAAAGTTGGGTGATTGAAATGGAGAAGGCTATAAAGTTTTTTTTTAGGGAATTTCTCAATACACCACCCAAATTTCTTAGACACCATGTGAAATTTCATTTTTGCCCTCAGATTCCGGATTTGCACATCCGGACGCACCAAATTTTTAAAAAACGCTGATATGTTCCAGATGTGCACATCCGGAAGAATTTCTGATTTGCAAATCCGGAAAAAATCAAAAAAATTTCATAAAATCATTTACTTCTAAATATAATTAAATCCAATATAATTAAAATCCAACATAATTAAACTTAATATGATTTTTTCAATATAATTAAATCCAATATAATTAAAATTAATATGATTAAAATTAATATGATTTTTTCAATATAATTAAATCCAATATAATTAAATTAATTTTAGAAGTAAATACCATATAATTTTAATTATAATTTAGAAGTAAATACCATATAATTTAGAAGTAAATACCATATAATTTTAAATACCAATACAATTAAATCCAATTTTAGAAGTAAATACCATATAATTTTAAATCCAATATAATTAAATTAATTTTTTCAATATAAAAAAATAATTTAGAATTAAAGACCATATTAATCCTATTAATTATATTGAAAAAAATAATCATATTAAATATCATATTAATTTTAATTAATATAGATTTTAATTATATTAGATTTACTTATATTGAAAAAAATGATATTAATTTTAATTGTATTGGATTTTAATTAGATTGGATTTAATTATATTTAGAAGTAAATGATTTTATGGAATTCTGTTGATTTTTTCCGGATTTGCAAATCAGAAATTCTTCCGGATGTGCACATCCGGAACATATCAGCGTTTTTTAAAAATTTGGTGCGTTCGGATGTGCAAATCCGGAATCTGGGGGCAAAAATGAAATTTCACATGGTGCCTAAGAAACTTGGATGGTGTATTGAGAAATTCCTTTTTTTTATGTGATGCAAAGGTACTCTTCAAAATAACATGTAATACAGAATGATAGAAATAGAAGATGATTTAAACTATCAAATTAAAGTTGGGTGATTGAAATGGAGAAGGGTATAAGGTTTTTTTATGTGATGCAAAGGTACTCTTCAAATTGAAGGGAAAGTTTTATCGAACTGTGATAAGACTTGCGATTTTGTATGAGACATAATATTTGACAGTTAAAACTCAACACGAGAATAAAGTTATTGTAGCAGCTATGAGAATATTGCAGTGTATGTGTGATAAAACTCAACACGATAAAATTATAAAATAAAAGATGAGAATATTAAAGAAATGGAAAGACTTAGAAAGACTATCACATAAGCTATTAAAATTTTTTCGAAATTAATGATTTAAAATATGGATGGATCTATTCATGAATGAATATGGACAACTGCCCCCACAAAATATTCGATAACGTTCATAAATCATACAATATATATCATGACATGTTTGTTTTGGTTTTTTTTTTTAAAACTGATTTTTATAGTGTACTATATTTTAGTGTAAAAAAATTTTACAAAATTTTTTCATAAAAGTTTCAAATTAAAATTTGGTTTGAATAGTTATTCTTAAAATATTATTTTATATATTTTATTATTTTATCAAAAAAAAATTGGATATCAAAATTTCAAAAAATCACTTCATTTGGAAGCTATTTCAATAGTTTTTGATAAAAATCATTTTTGAGATACAACTTTTTAAAAAAATTATGATTTTAATTTTGTTTTGTTCTTTAATAATATATATTTATGTTATAGTAAGTCAAAATTAATCTTTTAATTTATAAAAAATAAATTTAAAAAAATTTGTAATATTTTAAAAAATATTTTTGTAGAATCTATTTTTAAAAAAAAAAAAAATCTATTTTTTAAAATCTAAATCAAACTGACCCTCAATGTCATGTAAATATTCTTTAACTTAATGCAAGTTTTTTCTTAGAATAAACAACCATAAGCCAACTATATTATATATACTCACACTCAAGCACCAATATAATTCGACATATTTACGTTTAAAATTTATGTATTATGACATTTCACATAATATGTAAATATAATTCAATACATATATGTAAAATACTTTTATAATAATAGTATATATCAATTAAATTAAATTTTAATATTATATATTGCCCTCACACTAAATAAATTATGGACAGATTTGTCCCTGATTTGAAGTATATTCTTTACCATCTATATTTGAATATCATAAAATCAACGGAGAGAAATGAAGTGGAGCGGAGTGAGACGGAACGAAATAGAGCGGAGTGAAACGAATTCATTCCGTCTAAATTGGAGGAAAAGAAATATAGTGGTAAGTGATAAAATTGAATGAAATTCATACCACTCCATTTCACTCCATCGAATTTTAAATAATTAAAATAATAAAATATCATTTTATTCTATCTCATTCTATTTCGCTCCATCCGAATCCGATTCCATCGATCCAAATAAAATCTAATAAAATATTACGACAAAAGTGTAACTGATCCTAGTTGTTAAAACAAGACTGACTTGTTTTATTGCATCCATATGCCCTACAAGTTCTACTATTATTAAGACAAGACTTACTTGTTTTATTGTATCCATATGCTCTACAAGTTCAACTAAGGTAATTTCTTATCCCACCACTCAATCTTTTTAGGCACCATGCACGCTAACGAAAATATTCATGCGTTTCAGATGTGCAAATTCGGACGCACCGTTTTTTTAAAATTTTTCAGTTTTTTCTAGATGTGCACATCCGGAAGAATTCCTGATCTGCAAATCCGGAAAAAATAAAAAAAAGTCCATAAAATCATTTACTTCTAAATATAATTAAATCCAATATAATTAAAATCCAACATAATTAAAATTAATATGATTTTTTTATATAATTAAATCCAATTTAATTAAATCCAATATAATTAAAATTAATATGATTTTTTCAATATAATTAAATCCAATATAATTAAATCCAATATAATTAAATTAATTTTAAAAGTAAATACCATATAATATTAGTTATAATTTAAAAGTAAATACCATATAATTTAGAAGTAAATACCATATAATTTTAAATACCAATATAATTAAATTCAATTTTAGAAGTAAATACCATATAATTTTAAATCCAATATAATTAAATTAGTTTTTTCAATATAAAAAAATAATTTAGAAGTAAATACCATATTAATCATTTAGAAAAAAAAAATATTTTAATTTTAATTATATTAGATTTTAATTATATTGGATTTAATTATATTGAAAAAATTATATTAATTTTAATTATATTTGATTTTAATTATATTGGATTTAATTATATTTAGAAGTAAATGATTTTATGGAATTCTTTTGATTTTTTCCGGATTTGCAGATCATGAATTCTTTCGGATGTGCACATCCGGAAAAAACTAAAAAATTAAAAAAAAACAGTGCGTCCGAATTTAGACATTCAAAAATTAAGGACAAAAATAAAATTTTACGTGGTGTCTAAAAAACATGGATGATATATTGAGAAACCCTCTCAACAAATTGGATTACTTCATGTACACGACTTTAGGAGAGATGTTACCACTACAACTCATTAGTAGATGAGAAACCAAATTTCAACGATTTTTTCCCACTAATTTAAAGCAAAACATTTACAGAGCTATGAAAAATCATTAAATGGCCGAAATTTGACATCAATGTAGATCCAGTTTATATTACTCAAGCCCAAAAAATTCAAAGCTGTAGGTAAATCTGTTTAAATCTGCTTAGCACTATTAGTCAACCCAAAAACATAATTATTAAAATATTATCGTTGATATTTAATCGATGATTATTTATATTAAATATTAATGAATCAAATAAACCATCTATTGAAAAAATAAGCTCCAAAATTGTTTATTTTTGTTTATATTAGTGCCTATACCTAACCGTGATATTTGCTTATTCAACCAATTTACTAATATCAACACCTCCAACAATTAGAAAAAGAAAAAAAAAGTGATTTTAACACAAGTGATGATAGTGATTTTGACGTTCATTAATAGAGTTTTTTAATACACCACTCATATTTTTAGGCACCACCTGAATTTCTGTTTTTGCCTTTTAATTTCAGATGTGTACATCTGGACGCACCAATTTTTTAAAAAAACGTTGATGTGTTCCGGATATGTACATCTGGAAAAATTCCGGATATGCAGATCCGGGAAAAAACAGAACTTTAATTTTTTTTTAAAATCGATTTTGTTGGTTAGTCGCATATGTTAATATATCGTCGCAACTTAATATACATTCGGCAACATCCATATATAAAATAAAATGATATATATACATAATAAACGTCTGTCAAAATACAGTACATACATGTAATAAAAAAAGAATACATAAAAAAAAACTACTGCGTATGGCGAAGGATCTCTCCTGGCTCCCCTGCTCCTCTGCCCCGACCCGCCGTCCTGGCTCGATGTCTGTGGTACTGAAGCGTCCCCCGAGCAATCTCAATAATCCTATCCACGACACGTCTGCCACCAGAGCCCTCAGGGAGGTGACCGTCCGCAATGACCGCCCGCGCTATCTGCTCTATCTCACGACAGCGAGGTAGGATATTTTGAGTATGGTCGAGCTGAGACTGTCGCTCCTCTAATATCTCCTGATGAGCAGGTCTGGGTGGCGATCCCTCAGCAGTGGGCAACATGCATGGGTGTGAGACGCTGTAGAACCACATGATGTACCCGACAGCAACGCTCCAATCTCTCGGCGCTCTGGTCGCCCGAGCCTCTTCCGGTACCAAGTGGGACTGGAAGTCAGCATATATCTCATCTATCTGCACGCAGGTCAAGCCTAGAGGAGCAGACTCATGAGGCATCCTGGGAATCGTCTGCGTGTAATCGAACTAGCGCAAGACGCGCTCCAGCAGGTATCGAGCAATAATGGTCGAACTGCATGCCAACCATCCTAAGAACAACGAAACCTCATCGAACGGGCGCGTCACACGGTGATCGGCATAGGCGTCATAAAAAACGTCCTCTGCAGCCATCCGATCAAGATACACTCTGTAGGGGCCGGGCGCTTGGTGTAACGATCCAGTTTTAGTTATTTTTATTTAATCGAGTCGTTTTGATTATTTTATTTTTGAATTTTATTTGATAATATATTATTTTTCATCGTTATTGTGTTTTATCGCATTTTGGGAACGTTTGCGAGATATTTAAGTGTAGGGGTATTTTGGTCTTTTGCCGGGTTAGTTTTCTTAAAATAGAAAGAAAAGAGAGAAAAGTAGAAAGGAAAGAAAAATAGAGAGAAAAAAGAAGAAGAAAAAGGAGAAGAGAAAGAAAAGAAGAAAAAGAGGAAAAACTTGTGGATTTAGGAACCGATTCAACCGACTTTTCAAACGCGATTTAATCGGGTAAGGGTGTGAAACTCGATTATACTACGTTTGTGTATGATTATGTATGTTTGTGTGGAAGTTTTATTGGTTTTTTCAAATATAGGTCAAAATGAGATAAACGAGTAGAAATCGATGTTTTCACGGTTGGAAATCGATATAAACTGTATTGTATGATCACACTGTGGGTATGAACAATCGTTGATATTTGTTTTGCTGTTGGAATTGAGTTTGGGTGAAAAATAGGATTTTTGGGTTGGATTTTCGAAGAGGGATTTTTCTGAAAATCGCAGAGCCCGCTCAACGCGCAGATGCCCGCTCAGCGCGCTTCTGAAAAAAATGCAATCTCACGAGCCAGAGCGGAGCCCGCTCAGCGCGGTCTGGGACTTCAAAAATTTTATCTGTTTTCTAAATTCCGTAACTTTTGATCCGTAACTCAGATCGGGACGTTCTTCGTACCATTGGAAAGCTTATGAAATGTTCTTTCTTATAAAAATAGGTTTTGAGATTGTTGGCCGATTTAATTATGTCGGGAATTTGGAATAGTATCATTTTGTCGACTTTTGTCGTTTTAATTGTGTGAATTTGATGTGTATCATGCAATGTGCTGTTGATATGAATGTTGTATGACTTGTGTGCAGTGGTGTGATACATGTTGGGATGATGATTTGTGGCCTAAGGGCAAGAAAATGCTATGGTGGTATTTGATGGTATATGCATGATTATGGATGTGTATATGTGTGCATTTGAATATCATGAGTCATTGTATGCCAAGCATCATGATATGCATGTTGGTGATGTCGTGTGCCCTAGTGGGTGTGAGCGACGAAACGATTCCAGAGGGAATCCGCTATAACATCGTGTGCCTTATATAAAGAGGTGTGAGCGATGATTATAGACGATCGTGTGCCTTATACAAAGAGGTGTGAGCGATCGGGCCGTGTGCCTTATACAAAGTGGTGTAAGCGATCCATAAACATCCTGTGCCTTATACAAAGAGGTGTGAGTGACGGGGAACATCGTGTGCCTGACGGGGAGTTACATTAAGTAACAAGCGATGGTTCCAATAGTTCCTGAGTGAACTAATGTTGAGATTGACAGATGGATGGTACCGCATTGCATTGCATAGAGTCATTGTGTCGGTCTCTGTGCATTTGCATAAATCATGAATGAATTGATTATGTGTGAGAATTGTGAATGGATGCATTATGTGTGGAAAATCATGAATGGATTGATTGTGTGTGGAATTGTGGATGAAATTGATGAGTTGAAATATGTATATATGTTGTTGATATTTGTATTGTGCATGGTTGATATATCTTGGTGTTGGATATATGAAATATACATTTGTGTTGTTTTGTGTACGAATTCTGGTATAAGTTGTGGTGAGAATATTTTATATGTGTATTTTTGTGTTATATATAATTGTATGCAATGATTGTGTTTCTCACACTTCTGCTGTTTTAAATGCTCTATGAGGCATTGCAGATTAGATGCTGGAGGTCTTTTTGTGAAGCTTAGGTCTTCATTCTTTTGTTGGTCGGCTCTGATATGTAGCACCGGGTAGTCGGGGAGATCGAGTGTGATTATCTGTATTATGTATACATGTATCTTTTGGATTGTACATGTATGATGTTGTATATGACAGACAAACTCTTTATGTGATATATATATATATATATATATATATATATATATATATATATATGAGATTCAGTACAGATTTTCCGCTTTTATTCTGTACCTGAATTGTGGGTGTTAGGAACTAAGTTCCTTTGTTATGTGCTACCTGAATTGTTGCATATCTTTATGAGCAGGTTTATGTGTATTTGTTTCAATTGATGCGACCCCTCGGTCTATGCCGTGAATGTTTTAAATATACTCTGATGAAATTTTGAATTTTTGTTATCGCTTTACTTGTTGGGGGTATAGATTAGGGGTGTTACATTAAGTGGTATCAGAGCCAGTCCGTGTCAGTTTGTGTCAGTCCTTGTTGGTCGTTGTGGTTCGGTGAGCTGTTTGTTTAACCATAGTTGCTGTTATTAGAAATGAACAGAATATGGCTGGTAGGAATGATGCTGCTTTGGCTGAGGCTATGCAAGCTATGGCTCGGGTTGTGCAGGGTGCACCTAATGCTGCTGGTAATGATGAGTTCAGGAAGAACAAACCGCCTGTCTTCAAAGGAAGATATGATCCTGATGGTGCACAGATTTGGCTTAAAGATATTGATAGAATCTTCCGAGTGATGGATTGTGATGAGGATCAGAAGGTGAGACTGAATACTCACATGTTACTGGAAGAAGCTGATGATTGGTGGGTTAGTACACATCATGTGTTGGAAGCTGCAGAGGAAGAGATCACTTGGGCTATGTTTAGCATTGATTTTATGAGGAAGTATTTTCCTGAGGACGTAAGGGGAAAGAAAGATATTGAGTTCTTGGAATTGAAACAAGGTAGTATGTCTGTTGTTGATTACACTGCTAAGTTTGTGGAGCTTGTGCAGTTTTATCCACATTATGCGGAAGCGACTGCAGAGTTTTCTAAGTGTGTGAAGTTTGAGAACGGATTACGTCCTAAGATAAAGCAGGCAATTGGTTATCAGAGAATCCGAAGGTTTTCAGACTTGGTGGATTGTTGTAGGAATTTTGAGGAAGATAGTAAGGCTCGTTCTACTCACTATAAGAGTGTGAACAAGAGGAAAGGGAAGCAACAGTTTCGTGGTGGTCCTTATGTGACACCAGCTGATAAAGGTAAACAAAGGGGTAATTTTGAGAGAAGGCCAAGTGGGGAAGGTATGTCTAATCCTCTGAGATATTATAGGTGTGGTGACCTAGGACATCGTCAGTTCGAATGTAGGAAGGATATGAGGAAGTGTTCTAATTGCGGAGGTTTAGGACATGTTGCAGCTGATTGTAAAAGGAATGTGGTGAAGTGTTTCAATTGTGGTGAACCTGGTCATGTTAGTACAAAGTGTCCGAAACCGAAGCAAGCTCCAGCTGGTGGGAAAGTTTTTGCCTTGGCAGGGACTCAGACTACAACTGCAGACTGTCTGATCAGAGGTACTTATTTTATTAATAGTACACCTTTAGTTGCTATTATTGATACCTGAGCGACTCACTCATTTATTTCGTCTGAGTGTGCGAAGCGTTTGAATCTTTTGTTGTCTTCGATGGATGGAGAGATGGTTATTGATACTCCAGCAATGGGGTCAGTAACTACTTCTTTGGTTTGTTTAAGTTGTCCTTTGACCATTTATGGTAAAGACTTTGAGATGGATTTGGTGTGTTTTCCGTTGGAGGGTTTAGATGTGGTTCTGGGAATGAATTGGTTGTAGTTCAATCGGGTTCATATTGATTATTATCATAAGTTGGTGATATTTCTTTCTCTTGAAGAAGACGAGGACTCGAGTTTCTTATCTACCAAAGAGTTGATGAAACTTTTGGCGGACGAAGCTCAGTTGTTTGGGTTGTTTGCATCGTTGACCGTGGATAGTCAAGTTTCACTTAATGTGTTTCCTGTTGTGTGTGAGTTTCCTGAAGTGTTTCCTGAGGATATTTCGGACTTGCCGCCAGAAAGAGAGGTGGAGTTTTCTATAGATCTAGTTCCTGGTACTAGACCTGTATCGATGACACCATATCGAATGTCGGCATCTGAGTTGGTTGAGTTAAAGAAGCAATTGAATGAATTGTTAGAAAAGAGGTTTGTAAGACCTAGTGTGTCGCCTTGGGGTGCTCCAGTTTTATTAGTGAAAAAGAAAGATGGAAGTATGCGATTGTGTATTGATTATCGCCAGTTGAATAAGGTGACAATTAAGAATAAGTATCCTCTTCCGAGAATTGATGATCTGATGGACCAGTTGGTAGGTGCATGTGTGTTTAGTAAGATTGATTTGAGGTCGGGGTATCATCAGATAAGGGTGAAAGAGGAAGATATTCAGAAGACAGCTTTTAGGACACGTTACGGTCATTATGAATATTCTGTGATGCCGTTCGGGGTTTCTAATGCGCCAGGTGTGTTTATGGAATACATGAATCGTATTTTCCACGAGCATTTGGATCATTTTGTTGTTGTGTTTATTGATGACATCTTGATGTATTCTAAGTCCCGTGAGGAACATGCGGAGCATTTGCGCATTATGTTGCAGGTTTTGAAGGAAAGGAAACTTTTTGCCAAGTTGTCCAAGTGTGAATTCTGGTTGTCAGAAGTGAGTTTTCTTGGTCATGTGATTTCAGGTAACGGTATTGCTGTGGATCCATCTAAAGTAGAAGCAGTTCTACAATTGGAGGCTCTGAGATCTGTTACTAAAATTAGAAGCTTTTTGGGTTTAACTGGGTATTATCGAAGGTTCATTGAAGGTTTTTCTAAGTTAGCACTTCCATTGACCCAGTTGACTTGTAAAGGTTAAGCGTTTGTTTGGGATATTCGGTGTGAGGAAAGTTTTAATGAGCTGAAGAGAAGATTGACGACAGCTCCGATTTTAATTTTGCTGAATCCTACTGAACCGTTTGTGGTGTATTGTGATGCGTCTTTGATTGGTTTAGGTGGAGTGTTGATGCAAGAAGGTAAGGTTGTGGCTTATGCTTCGAGGCAATTGAGGATTCATGAGAAAAATTATCCTACTCATGATCTTGAATTAGCGGCTGTGGTTTTTGTGTTGAAAATTTGGAGGCATTATCTCTACGGTGCAAGATTCGAAGTCTTTAGTGATCATAAAAGTTTGAAATACTTGTTTGATCAGAAAGAGTTGAATATGAGGCAACGTAGATGGTTGAAATTTTTGAAGGACTACGATTTTAGCTTGAATTACCATCCTGGTAAAGCTAATGTGGTAGCCGATGCGTTGAGTCGGAAATCTTTGCATATGTCTGTTTTGATGGTTAAAGAGTGGGAACGTTTGGAAGCGTTTAGGGATTTGAGTTTGGTGTGTGAATTGACGTCTGACAGTGTGAGGCTTGGTATATTGAAGGTTACTAATGATTTTGTGTTGACCGTTAACGAGAAACAGAAATTGGATGTGAAATTTGTGGATTTGATGATGGTTGGGGATAAAAGTGAGAATGAGGACTTTAAAGTGGACGATAAAGGTGTTTTGAGGTTCCGAGGTAGAATTTGTATTCCTGATGATGCGGACTTAAAAAGATGATTTTGGAGGAAGGACACCGGAGTAGTTTGAGTATACATCCGGGAGCGAATAAGATGTATCAGGATTTGAAGAAGATCTTTTGGTGGTCTGGGTTAAAGAGAGATGTGGCGCAGTTTGTGTATGCGTGTTTGACGTGTCAGAAGTCTAAGGTAGAACATCTGAGGCCTAGTGGTTTGTTGCAACCGTTGGATATTCCTGAGTGGAAATGGGATAACATTTCTATGGACTTTGTGACAGGGTTGCCGAACACTCAGTGGGGACATAATGCGATTTGGGTGGTTGTGGATAGACTGACTAAATCGGCGCATTTCATTCCAATTGACATCAGTTTTTCTTTGGAGACGTTGGCAGAGATTTATATCAGTGTGATTGTGAAGTTACATGGTGTCCCATTGAGCATTGTTTCAGATCGAGATCCGAGGTTTACTTCCAGATTTTGGGAAAGTTTGCAAAAGGCTTTAGGATCTAAGTTGAGATTGAGTTCTGCCTATCATCCTCAGACAGATGGACAGACCGAGAGAACTATTCAGTCGTTGGAAGACTTGTTGAGGGCTTGTGTTCTTGAGCAAGGTGGTGCTTGGGATAGTTATATTGCGTTGATTGAATTCACGTATAACAACAGTTTCCATTTGAGTATTGGAATGGCACCTTTTGAAGCGTTGTATGGACGAAGATGTCGAACACCGTTGTGTTGGCATGAATCTGGTGAGAGTTCGGTGGTTGGACCGGAATTAGTACAACAGACTACGGAAAAGGTGAAACTTATTCGTGAGAAAATGAAGGTTTCTCAGAGTAGGCAAAAGAGTTATCATGATCGAAGGAGGAAATATCTTGAGTTTCAAGAGGGCGATCATGTATTTTTGAGAGTTACACCGATGACGGGTGTTGGTCGTGCATTGAAGTCGAAGAACCTTACTTCTCGATTTATTGGTCCTTACCAGATATCCGCGAGAGTGGGTGCTGTGGCTTATAGGGTGGCGTTGCCGCCGAGTCTTTCGAATTTGCATGATGTGTTCCATGTTTCACAGCTTCGGAAGTATGTTCCGGATCCGTCGCATGTGATTCCGATGGATGAAGTGGAGGTAAGGGAGAACCTTACGGTTGAGGTGTTACCAGTGAGAATTTTGGATCGCGAGTTGAAGCGGTTAAGAGGCAAGGATATTGCGCTTGTGAAAGTAGCGTGGGGAGGCGCTGCTGAGGGCAATTTTACTTGGGAGTTGGAGAGTTGGATGCGGGAGTCGTATCCGGAGTTGTTCGTCTCAGGTAATATTTTCGAGGACGAAAATTTCTAAGTGGGGGAGAGTTGTAACGACCCAGTTTTAGTTATTTTTATTTAATCGAGTCGTTTTAATTATTTTATTATTTTATTTTTGACTTTTATTTGATAATATATTATTTTTCATCGTTATTGTGTTTTATCGCATTTTGGGAACGTTTGCGAGATATTTAAGTGTAGGGGTATTTTGGTCTTTTGTCGGGTTAGTTTTCTTAAAATAGAAAGAAAAGAGAGAAAAGTAGAAAGGAAAGAAAAATAGAGAGAAAAGAGAAGAAGAAAAAGGAGAAGAGAAAGAAAAGAAGAAAAAGAGGAAAAACTTGTGGATTTAGGAACCGATTCAACCGACTTTTCAAACGCGATTTAATCGGGTAAGGGTGCGAAACTCGATTATACTATGTTTGTGTATGATTATGTATGTTTGTGTGGAAGTTTTATTAGTTTTTTCAAATATAGGTCGAAATGAGATAAACGAGTAGAAATCGATGTTTTCACGGTCGGAAATCGATATAAACTGTATTGTATGATCACACTGTGGGTATGAACAATCGTTGATATTTGTTTTGCTGTTGGAATTGAGTTTGGGTGAAAAATAGGATTTTCGGGTTGGATTTTCGAAGAGGGATTTTTCTGAAAATCGCAGAGCCCGCTTAGCGCGCTTCTGAAAAAAATGCAATCTCACGAGCCAGAGCGGAGTCCGCTCAGCGCGGTAGGAGCTCGCTCAGCGCGGTCTGGGACTTCAAAAATTTTATCTGTTTTCTAAATTCCGTAACTTTTGATCCGTAACTCGGATCAGGACGTTCTTCGTACCATTGGAAAGCTTATGAAATGTTCTTTCTTACAAAAATAGGTTTTGAGATTGTTGGCCGATTTAATTATGTCGGGAATTTGGAATAGTGTCGTTTTGTCGACTTTTGTCGTTTTAATTGTGTGAATTTGATGTGTATCATGCAATGTGTTGTTGATATGAATGTTGTATGACTTGTGTGCAGTGGTGTGATACATGTTGGGATGATGATTTGTGGCCTAAGGGCAAGAAAATGCTATGGTGGTATTTGATGGTATATGCATGATTATGGATGTGTATATGTGTGCATTTGAATATCATGAGTCATTGTATGCCAAGCATCATGATATACATGTTGGTGATGTCGTGTGCCCTAGTGGGTATGAGCGACGAAACGATTCCAGAGGGAATCCGCTATAACATCGTGTGCCTTATATAAAGAGGTGTGAGCGATGATTTTAGACGATCGCGTGCCTTATACAAAGAGGTTTGAGTGATCGGGTCGTGTGCCTTATACAAAGGGGTGTAAGCGATCCATAAACGTCGTGTGCCTTATACAAAGAGGTGTGAGCGACGGGGAACATTGTGTGCCCGACGGGGAGTTACATTAAGTAACAAGCGATGGTTCTAATAGTTCCTGAGTGAACTAATGTTGAGATTGACAGATGGATGGTACCGCATTGCATTGCATAGAGTCGTTGTGTCGGTCTCTGTGCATTTGCATAAATCATGAATGGATTGATTATGTGTGAGAATTATGAATGGATGCATTATGTGTGGAAAATCATGAATGGATTGATTGTGTGTGGAATTGTGGATGAAATTGATGAGTTGAAATATGTATATATGTTGGTGATATTTGTATTGTGCATGGTTGATATATCTTGGTGTTGGATATATGAAATATACATTTGTGTTGTTTTGTGTATGAATTCTGGTATAAGTTGTGGTGAGAATATTTTATATGTGTATTTTTGTGTTATATATAATTGTATGCAATGATTGTGTTTCTCACCCTTCTGCTGTTTTAAATGCTCTATGAGGCATTGCAGATTAGATGCTGGAGGTCTTTTTGTAAAGCTTAGGTCTTCATTCTTTTGTTGGTCGGCTCTGATATGTAGCACCGGGTAGTCGGGGAGATCGAGTGTGATTATTTGTATTATGTATACATGTATCTTTTGGATTGTACATGTATGATGTTGTATATGACAGACAAACTCTTTATGTGATATATATATATATATATATATGAGATTCAGTACAGATTTTCCGCTTTTATTCTGTACCTGAATTGTGGGTGTTAGGAACTAAGTTCCTTTGTTATGTGCTACCTGAATTGGTGCATATCTTTATGAGCAGGTTTATGTGTATTTGTTTCAATTGATGCGATCCCTCGGTCTATGCCGTGAATGTTTTAAATATACTCTGATGAAATTTTGAATTTTTGTTATCGCTTTACTTGTTGGGGGTATAGATTAGGGGTGTTACACTTGGTTCCCTCTGAGCAGGAGAAATGCAACAGCACGTGGCATATCCTCAGTGTACCCGTCGACACTCCCCCAACCAGTAATCTTGGGAAAGTGCTGTAATATCCACGCATGGAATGGAAAACATAACATCGGTGTCAAACATTATAATGAGTATAGACAGAAAAAAAATGAAAAAATGACTTAGAATATTATATTGTTACCACGTATAGCGTACAACTGCCTGCCACAGTCTTGGCTGCCCAACGACAACCATCTGAGAGCCTGGAATAGGTGTATGCCAGCGCAGCCGTCCCCTAGTTGTACCAATAGATCTTTGTGGGATCCAAAAGGTACCTGAGGTAAACGACATCAACATAAATGGCGCTGGTGTCCACAAACACCTGCGTGCAGGGCAAAAATAGGTAGTAGCATCGCAGGGCATGCTGCCTGTGGATCGCCACCTCAGCTGGATCACCTGCTGCCTGTCTTGCCTCTGCAAGCGCCGCATTAAATCAGCATGTCAGAAAGGAGAACCGGACGTGTGCGCCTCTCAATTGCGTCACCTCCACAAGTGCCTCCTTTGGGGTAGCCCCAAGCTCCTCAATCATCACATCCATCGCGTCCCCCTTCAACATCCTACCGTGACGGAGAAGGGTACCCGTGATCGGTAGATATAAAAGGCACGAGATGTCGTCGAGTGTGATCGTGATCTCGCCGTACGGTAGATGGAATGAGGATATCTCAGGGTGCCATCTCTCAACAAAGGCCATCAGCATACCGTACATGATCTGGGGATACCCAATCCTAGACAGGCCTCCAAGACCAGAGGTAGCAAGTGCATACGTGAACTACTCATCCCCTGGCAGCGCCGCAAGCATGTCCATAACCTTGCCACCATGGTTATAGAGCTTTTGTGAATCATTCTCCTGAAAATTTCCAAATAAAACCATGTTACAAATGAACATATTTTCAACGAATACAATTCTATAAATAAACCGAGCAAGGTTACCTGTCCTAGCCAGACATATCTGACAGTATGCTCAGAGTACCCCACGAGTAGGGACATATTAGACGGTACCCCGGGGTAACCGTCCAGCTTATCGAAATCGTCATCGGCATCACCACCCTCATGTGCTGGGTGATCACCCTCAGGATCAGGAACTGGAACAGGGGATGGAGCTGGAGTCTCCCGACGACGCCTGCGTGCGGGCTGAGAACCTGATGAACCAGCAGTAGAAGCCTGACACCTCCAAGATGTAGAATCGGCGGCTGACGAGGGAGTGGTCTGAACCTGTGATGTGGAAGTGGCCTGAACCTGTGATGTGGAAGGCTGTGGTGTAGAATGCGGTGTAGGATGTCCCTCAGCTGTAGGGGCTATCCCAACTCCCTCTGCGCCGGAAGCCTCGGCTGTAGATCACGTTCGCTCACGTCGAACAGATGCGTGTTGAGCTGTCCGTCCATGTATGATACGATCGTCTCTGCCAGCCATGTAATCTGCAAAGCATAATAAATAAATTAGAATTTTTTAAAAAATATATAAAAAAATAGAGACGCAGCTCAGCCGGTACGTATTTTCAAGTTCAAATATTGCAGCCATGGCTGCTGTACCATGGAAAAGGGCATTTTAATGCCCTGATCATCCGTTTGACGCAGCAAACAATACCTACATTGTCTCTAACTTATGTTATTCATACTATCTAACAATTTCTACACCTAAATATCTACTCTAAATCGATTACTCGAAATATAACTCCGAAACTCTAAAATTCGAAAACTTACCGATTAAATTGAGATACGGAGGATTTGGAGTGTCTTGAACGTTGTAGAAGTTGCTCTGCGCCGAACTCGAGTGAAAAAAATCGAAATTTGTGTGATTGAGAATTTGAGAGTTTGAGAGAGTTTGGTGTTTGAAAAATGAAAATGTGAAGAATGAGGGAGAGGAAGAAGTCTGACGCGAATTAATAAGAAATTGTTCCGAATCTGCAAATCCGGAATTTTTCCGGATATGCATATCCGGAACACATCAACGTTTTTTTGAAAAAGTGATGTGTCCGGGTGTGCACATCTGAAATCAAGGAGAAAAAAAAAATTTCACGTGGTAAATTTTGAAATTTAATTCTGATAGTGACACCATATATCGTTTTAGGGGTTTTAATTCGTCAAACAAAGATATCTCATTACAGGAAGGTTTGTTAAATTTAAATGTTACAAGATGAACTAAAATTAATAACATAGAGGAAGCAATTTACTCTTATCACTCATATTTGATTTTTTGATAAAGATGATTCTACATGTACATAAGCCATGCTTTTTATATGTTTCATATACTTAACATCTAAATAAGCTATCTTGGTCATTAAGAAAAGTTATAGGCGGTTCATAATTTTGGTCCAATGACATGCTTTCTTAATGATGAAGAATGAAAGTATGTCACATCCTATTAATTAGTGATTAAGACAAGGCTAAATATCTAACTAACGATTACTTAGTGATTAAGAAAAAGACTAAATATCTATCTTCCAACTTAACTCTATTTTTTTGTTTACTTCTTCTTACCTTGCCTCTCTTAAATCAAGCTCACATTATTCCAAACATTTTCTTCAACTTATTAAATAACTCAATCTTTAATGGTTTTGTAAGAATATGTGCAATTTGTTATTCGGTGGGACAATACTCAACCACCAATTCTTTCTCACCTATCAACTCTCTTATCTTGTAAAATTGAATATCAAAATGCTTGGACCGTCCATGAAAAACTGTATTATTAGTCAGTGCAATAGTTGACTTGTTGTCACAATATATCTTTGCAGGACTATTATGCTTCTGCTATGTTTATTCTAAAATTCTTTTCATCTATATTGTTTGAGTAACATAACTGGTTGCTGCAATATATTCCTTCAGCGGTAGAAAGTTCAACAACTGGTTGTTTCTTCGAAAACCATGAAATTGCACCCACGCCCAAATGAAATGCATACCATAATATGTTTTTTTTTGTTTGTTTCTATATCTCCAACCCAATGACTATCTGTATATCCAACAAGCTCCACATCAATATTACTAGCATAAAAAATTTCCTTCAGTCAGTGTACCTTTGATAGAACGAAAAATCCTTTTAACTCCTTGCAAATGGCTAACACATGGTTCTTCCATCAATCTGCTAAGCAAACCAACTCCATAAACTATATATAATCTTGTCGCAGTCAAATATATCAGACTTCCATTCAAACTTTTATATTGGGTTGAATCAACTCTCTGCCCTCATTTTTTCTTGTTAACTTTAGCTTTTCTTCGACGGGCGTGTAAATTGGTTTTGAATTCTCCATCTTGAACTTCTTCAAAATATCACTTGCATACTTCTTTTGAGAAATAAAAATTTCATTTTGTTGGGCGACCTCAATGCCAAAGAAGATATTAGGCCCAAATCTGTCATTTCAAAACAACTTATCATAGCCTTCTTAAACTCTGTAGCCATCATTGAATTATTGTCGGTAAAAATCAGATCACCAACATACAGGCAAACAATAAGAACATCTACAGGCTCGACGAATTTAATATATAACGTATGCTCAAACACACATCTCTGAAAAACCAATGTGCACAAAATAAGAATAAATCTTCTTATACCAAACTCTTTGCGCTTGCTTCAAGCCCTATAATGCTTTCTTCAATCTGTAGACATTTTCTTCCTTTTCTTTGACTACATATCCTGCAGGCTACTCAACATACACTTCCTATTCCAGATTACCATTGTGAAATGCAGACCTAACATCCATTTGATGTATTTTCCAACTATTTTGAGTTGACATCGAAATAAGCATTAAAATTGTATCTAACCTTGCAACAGGAGAAAATACTTCAAAGTAATAAATACCTGGTATTTTCTTGTAACCTTCAGCAACTCCATTCTACTGAGGTGTGTATATTATTGTTAGTTGATGCTCAATTCCATGTTGCACAAAGAGACTTGTACCAACGAGGTATTTTTGGCCTCTGTCTGTTCTCAATGCATTGATTTTGCAACCATTTTTTTCCAACAAATGCCTTGGATGTCTTGAAGGCATCACATGCCTTTAACTTTTGTTTCAAGAAAGACACCCAAGCTGAAGACTCTAAATATTTGAGCAAATTTTGGTAAAACAGGTTGCTGTACAAGATGTTCCAACAACAAAGAAGAATTCTGCTAAAAGAAGACATGTCAGATAAGATGTCCCAACACGATGTTAAGACATCGTGTCTGTTACTAACATCAGGATGTTTGCAGATCAGTTTCAAGATTTAAGGAGAAATTAGAACGTGGATCAAGGAATCAGCCAACAGAAGATTGAAAGCCCAACGCAGCAGAAGGCTATAAAAGAAGACCAAGACCTAGGCAGAAAAGTTAGAGAGAACAACATAGACTTAGGAATCCTATTTTGTAAAGTAGGGTTTAGGTTTTGAGAGTCGTAGGTTTCTCTTGTAAGTCTCCCTCTGTATCGATTTGATACATTGTGGAAGACATAGGTACTTGTACAGATTCAGAAACTCGTAGGTAATGAATCGTGTATTGTTGTTGGATGAAGCTTTTAAGCAAATCCAAGTTAAATTGTTAGTCAAGGATGCTTGACTGAACTTTGTATTGAAAGGGGTGTCATTCAATAGGATGATACAATTATTGTGTTTGTAACTGTTAGATAATCACAGGTTATGATTTAGGGAGTGAGATGGGTTTCTCTTATCTAGGATGGAGTTCTTAGATAAAGTTTTCATTGGTAGTGATAGGTAAATCAGGGATGTTTACTGTAAACCAGCGGTTGTTTACATAAAACTATACTACTGATAGTGGATTCTTCTTCCTGGCTTTGTATGCCCCCAGATGTAGGTGATTTGCATCGAACCGAGTTATTATATTCTGTGTTGTTTATCATTCTGCATTTACAGTTCCGTTTTGATTAACATGTTGTAACAGATGTCGAAACATCTATCTTGCTGCAGTTACTGATATTATGAATACCAGTTTGTTGTTCTGTTCCTGGTTTAAAGATTGTGCAGAATAATGTCTTGACATGTGTTAGGACATCTGCTATCTGCTATGTCAGAATTTCAATTGGTATCAGAGCAAGCATCTTGTATGTTTCTGGATGAGATCTTTGGGAGATACTTTCTAGCGCTTCTGATAATGAGAAATCGTATCGTATTTTATGGCTCATTACACATTTGTTTAGTTCATTTTATTTGAGTTTTATTAGCATTTAATCATGTTTTGTGTGTTTTGCAGTTGACAGCTTCGTCTGTGGAATAATCGGGCAAAAGATCGGAAAAGAGCAAAAGAAGAAAAAAATTCAGCAAAGAAGTGAAGATTCTGCTTGTCTATTGATATGGCGCTCGCCATAAAGGAATGGTGTTCGCCATGACCTTGTCTGCCATGTCAATTAAAAGGCCAGGACCATGGCGTTCACCATGGCCTGATGGCGTTCGCTATTGCTGCGTAGTTGCAGAATTTGAAAACTGCAACTGTCATGGACAGTTTTATTTTCCTATCTTCCCTCCTCTTCTTGTGCACGTTTTGGAAGTTACACCAGACACCTTCCTCTATATATAGGACCAAAAACTCATGTATGAGATACCCAATTTTAGGCGCAGAAGCTCTGTCGAATTCCGTTTAGGCAAATACATTACTTTCAAAGCGACAATTACTCACATCGAGGAATTGTCACAATTTCCTTGTAATTTACTTTGTCGCTGTACTTCTTATTTCGGACAAGCTTGTCGACATCTCTTTTATCAATTAAATTCCACAATTTTACTTTACAAGTTTTTTCTTATTTCTGTCTGTATTTTATTTTCTACTTTGTGCATGCTATGTATTTTGCCATGAAAGTTACCATGATCATGTTTGTAATAAAAATTGAAACGCCTTGCTAAATCTGTTTGAGTTCGGCGTGTGAGGACCGTCGTAACTGACGGGACTCCGTAGAGAATGTAGGCGCGAATTTATGTGATTGCATGCTAGTTTTGGTTTTAGTTTCTATTCTTCATGTCTTATTATTCCGACACGAAAGTGAGGGATATGCTAAGTTCTGACCGATAGTGCGGGAGTGTAAGGAAATAACGGATAGTAGAAACTAGGCACCGATCCTAAAAACAACGAGAGTGCTTTAGGTATCGTTTAGGATTTGATTAGCTTCCAAAATACACTTTTCAATTAAAACAGGCGAGCGAGAGCAAAATCCTGTGGCTGTTAGGTGTGGCTTTTGTCGATAGCGCGAAAGTGTGAGGCAGAGTCTTTAATTGGTACTTCCTATGGAACGAAGTGCAATCGTAATTAGCACCTGACCTCTACGAGTCCCTTAGGTGCGCGGAATCCACATTCTGGACTCGACTTTAGTATTATTTCCTAAAACCTCTAGAATTAGTAATTTTCCTTTCCCTTGCTAATTTCGTAAACTCCTAGCCTTAGCTTTACACTGCAACTATAGATTGCATTAGTTTGATTTTCCCTTCCCTGTGGGTTCGACATCCTTATTTAAAACTACGCGAACAACTGTATACTTGCAGTCTAAGCTCGACGGTCACGTTAGTGTCCTCGACGCGCATCAAGCTTTTGGCGCCGTTGCCGGGGAAGGTTGATCTAGTCAATATTGTGAATCCCTTGTTGCACAGTATAGACTAAGGCACCAAAATTTTTCCTTTTTCTCAATTTCGTCGATTGTATGCCAAACACTCGTTCTAAAGGCGACAAGCTTGAGCAACCAATTGACGATATCGAACATTTCATTAACTTAAGACGTCAAATTAACGAGTTCTGAATTAAGCATAATCTCCCTGAACCTGAAATCCCTTATCCAGAATTACCGATACCCATGGCTGAGAACCCGCCAAACCGTCCTCTTAAGGACTACGTTGATCTATCGCAAGATGAACCGCATAACAGCATTGCTGCCCCTATAATTAATCGAAACATTTTTGAACTGAAACCTTCACTGTTACAAGCCGTTCAACAGAACTAATTTTCTGGAAGTTCCATAGATGACCCAAACCTTCATTTATCGATGTTTGTGTAATATGTTGATACCGTAAAAGCAAATGGTGTCAGTAATGAAGCCATACGACTACATATTTTTCCTTTCTCTTTAAGAGATAGAGCTAAAACTTGTCTCCAGTCTCTACCATCCAACTCTATCACTACGTGGGACAAGTTGAAGATTGTATTTCTAGCCCGATACTTTCCGCCGAGCAAAACTGCTATGTTGAGAGCCCAAATTAACGGATTTAGGCAGAAAGACAATGAATCTCTTTTCGATGCTTGGGAAAGATACAAGGACATGCTAAGGCTATGTCCGCACCATGGACTTGAACAATGGTTGATAATCCATACCTTCTATAATGGTCTTCTTTACAACACCAAGTTGAATCTGAACGCTGCAGCTGGCGGCGCTCTGATGGACAAACCGTAAGAGGACGCTTATCAACTCATTGAAAATATGGCTCAAAACCACTTCCAATGGGGAGGTGAAAGGACCGACAAAAAAACCTGCTACGAAGAACGGAATGTACGAAGTTAACAGTCTGGACCGTGTTAGTGCTAAAGTGGATGCGCTTACTCAAAAGATAAAAAGTTTAACTGTAGCTCCAACAGCCACCATGGTCGCTGTGACGCCGAATTGTGAATTGTGCGGAACCCCTGGACATAGTAACACTGAATGTCATTTACTAGCCGATATTCCTACCGACCAAGTGAATCACGCCCAAGGAAACCCATACTTTAACACATACAATCCTGGCTGGAGGAATCACCCAAATTTCTCATATAAAAACAACAATGCTTTATTTGCCCCAACTCAAACACCAGATGTACCTCCAGGATATCAGAAAGGAGCAGTCGCTGCCCCTCAAGCGCCATGAAAGTCAAACGTTGAGGTTTTACTAGAAAATTTCATTGCAACACAGACCCAACAAAATAAAGAGTTTGCCAACTAGAATATGCACACGAGTGAATTGTTAAAGCAAATGGCAACTAAGCTTGATGCCATGGCTACCAATAACAAAATGTTAGAAACCCAAATCTCTCAGGTAGCCCAACAACAAGCAACAGTAGCAGCCCCTGCAGGAACATTTCCTGGACAACCACAACCAAACCCGAAAGGGCATGCTAATGCTATTACATTGCAAAGCGGGACTGAACTAGAGGGATTCAAAATCCTGCCATGTATCAGAATCCTTGTAAAGGAACCGAAAAGGTAACGAAACTGAAAGATGACAAAAATGACAAAAGTGAAGAGGCCGAAGAGAGAGAAACACCTTACGTGCCTCCACCACCATATAAACCACCAATACCTTATCCGCAAAGGCTTGCTAAGCCTAAAAACGAAGGACAATTCAAAAAGTTTATGGAGCTTCTGAAACAACTCAATATTACCATACCTTTCACAGAAGCTATAACACAAATGCCTTCGTATGCTAAATTCCTTAAAGAAATCTTGTCAAATAAGAAGAAGCTCGAGGATAACGAGATTGTTATGCTAACTGCTAAGTGTAGCGCTATCATCCAAAATAACACGCCTCCTAAACTGAAAGACCCAGGTAGTTTCTCGATACCTTGCGTAATCGGGAAGTACGTCATAGACAACGCTCTATGCGATTTAGGAGCCAGTGTAAGTCTAATGCCCTTATCCACCTGTAAAAAGCTCGAATTAGGAGAATTGCGACCAACTAAAATGTCTTTACAACTAGCGGACCATTATGTTAAATTTCCTATAGGTATGCTAGAAAACGTGCCCGTTCGTATAGGACAATTCTACATTCCTACTGATTTTGTGGTAATGGATATCAAAGAGGATTCCAACATTCCTATTATTCTGGGAAGAACCTTTTTAGCTACAGCCGGAGCAATCATCGATGTCAAGAAAGGAAAGTTAACTTTTGAAGTTGGTGAAGAGAAGGTCGAATTTATTCTGGCCCAATTTTTGAAAGCTCCCGCTATAGATGATTCATGTTGTTTTCTCGACGTCATCGACGAATGCATAAAAGAAGTGGAGATGGAGTCATTCAAGTATACGAAAATACTAAAGATTCCAACACCTTTTATACTTGAAGATGATAATTGGCGTGAGCCATATGTAGATGACAGTCTAAGGGAATGCTTAGCACTAACACCCGATCCAATACCGTGCCCGAAGAAACCTTTTGTAGAACTTAAGACACTACCCAAAAATCTAAGATATGAGTTCCTAGACACCGAACTAGAATAATCAGTGATAGTTAACACTGACTTGGGACAGATAGAGACCGAAAAGCTTCTGCATGTTCTGAGAAAGTATCATAAAGCGCTGGGGTACAATATTTCACACCTTAAAGGAATAAGTTCCTCTATATGCATGCATCGCATTATGCTAGAAGAAGATTGTAAGACCTCTAGGGAGCCCCAAAGAAGGATAAATCCTATCGTAAGCGATGTAGTTAAAAAAGAGGTACAAAAGCTACTAGAAGCAGGAATCATATACCCGATATCTGACAATAACTAGGTTAGTCCTGTGCACGTTCTGCCAAAGAAGGGAGGTGTTACGGTTGTTAGCAATGAAAAAGGTGAATCCATTGCCAAAAGAACTCAAACTGGATGGAGAATGTGCATAGACTATAGAAAGCTGAACAAAGGCACTCAAATAGATCATTTTCCTTTACCCTTTATAGATAAAATGCTTGAACGATTGGCCAAACATTCTCACTTCTGCAATTTAGATGGATATTCAGGATTTTTCCAAATTCCTATCCATCCTGGAGATCAAGAAAAGACTACGTTTACCTGCCCTTATGGTACGTTTGCTTACAGACGAATGTCGTTCGGACTGTGTAATGCTCTCGCAACCTTTCAGAGATGCATGATGGCGATTTTTGCCGACTTTATAGACAATATAATGGAAGTATTCATGGATGACTTCTCTGTCTGTGAGGGAAGTTTTGAAGGATGTTTATCAAACCTAGAAATGGTACTCGAACGATGTGTTAAAGTAAATCTAGTGCTGAATTGGGAGAAATGCCATTTCATGGTCATGGAAGAAATAGTACTTGGACATGTAATATCTAATCGAGGAATTAAAGTAGATAAGGTAAAAATAGAAATTATAGAAAACCTTCAACCTCCGAAAACAGTTAGAGAAATTTGAAGTTTTCTAGGACACGCCGGTTTCTACGGACGATTCATTAAAGATTTCTCTAAGATAACTAAGCCACTAACAGGCTTATTAACGAAAGATGTTGAATTTGTATTTAATGAGGATTGCTTGAGAGCATTCGAACATTTGAAAAAGGCTCTCATAACTGCACCTATTATGCAACCGCCCGATTGGAGTAGACCATTCGAAATAATGTGTGATGTTAGTGACTACGCTGTTGGTGCTGTCTTAGCACAAAGAAAGGATAAAAGGCTTCATGCCATATACTATGCTAGTAGAACCTTAGACAGTGCACATATGAACTATGCTACCATGGAAAAAGAACTCCTAGTTGTCGTGTTCGCTTTAGATAAATTTTGTTCTTACTTAGTGAGAGCGAAAATAGTTGTCTATACCGATCACGTCGCGATTAGGTATATGTTGAATAAGAAGGATGCTAAGCCGAGACTTTTAAGACGTATCTTGCTTTTTTAAGAGTTTGATTTGGAAATCAAAGATAAGAAAGGAACTGAGAACGTAGTAGCGGATCACGTTTCTAGAATTGAGGATCAAGAACCTGAGCGAGTCCCCATCAATGACGATTTTCCATTCGACAGACTTGTAGTCCAGTTAGAAAGCGAAAGCAAAACAAGTGAATGCTCTTCAATTTATTATGACGCAAAAACGAATGAAGTAGTGGAATCAATATGCTCAAAGACCTCACTGTCGTGGTACGCTGACTTTGTAAATTACCTGGCAGCTGGAGTACTTCCACCAAATTTATCCTACCAACAAAAGAAAAAATTCTTCCACGATCTCAAACACTATTATTGGGATGAGCCCCTACTTTTCAAGCGTGGCACCGATGGAATTTTTCGTCGATGTGTCCCTGAGTCTGAAGTTGAAGATATTATATCCCATTGCCACTCTGCACCCTATGTAGGGCATGCAAGCATTTCAAAGACTTGCGCGAAGATTTTACAATCTGGCCTATTCTGGCCTAGCCTTTGGAAGGACGTCCACGTCGCTGTCACAAATTGCGACCGGTGCCAATGCACTGGTAACATTTCTAGACGCGATGAGATGCCACTAAGAGGTATTTTAGAAGTAGAAGTCTTTGATGTTTGGGAAATAGATTTCATGGGCCCTTTTCCGTCATCCTTTGGCAACAAATTTATACTCGTTACAGTCGATTATGTTTCAAAGTGGATCGAAGCAATAGCTTCTCCTACAAACGATGCACGAGTAGTCATAAGACTCTTTAAGAATGTAATATTTCCAAGATTCGGTGTGCCAAGAGTTGTCATTAGCGACGGTGGATCCCATTTTATCTCAAATATTTTCGGGAAACTATTGCTTAAATATGGAGTGCGACATCGAGTAGCAACACCATATCACCCTCAGACGAGTGGACAAGTGGAGGTTTCCAATAGAGAGATCAAGTAAATATTAGAGAAAACAGTTGCGACTTCTAGGAAGGATTGGTCTGCAAAAATTCATGAAGCTCTATGGGCTTATAGAACAGCTTACAAAACTCCAATAGGAACCACCCCATTCAAACTAGTTTACAGAAAATCATGTCATCTTCCTGTCGAACTTGAGCATAAAGCTTATTGGGCCATTAAGACCCTCAATATGAACTATACGGAGGCAGGAGAGAAAAGAATTCTCTACATCCATGTGCTAGAGGAACTTAGGTTGGATGCGTATGAAAATACGCGAATCTATAAGGAAAGAACCAAACAGTGGTATGACAGACGAATAACCAAACGAGAGTTCAACCAAGGTGACATAGTTCTCCTTTTTAACTCTCGACTAAAGCTGTTCCCTGGTAAACTTCGTTCCCGATGGTCTGGACCTTTCAAAGTTGTAAGAGTTCTCCAAAGCGGAGTAGTGGAAATTAAAGGGAAATCTGACGAGACCTTCATTGTTAATGGGCAGAGGCTAAAACACTACCATAACATAGAAAACAAAGATTTATGTGTAAGTTATAAGTTGGAGGAGCTGTCCGCTCTTTCGAAATACTAGTTCGACCCTGATGTCGAGCTAAATACATTAACCAAGCGCTGCGTGGGAGGCAACCCACGACTCTTGGATTTTTAGAATTTACCCCTTTTTCTTTCTATTTTTTTCTTTATTATCGGTTCTTGTGTCTGTTTGTTATTATATTAGTATTATTATTATTATTATTACTATTATTACTACTACTATTATTATTTTTACCTTTTTGTTTTTTATTTATTTTTGACACCTTCGCGGTACAGTTCATTGATAGTGTACTCTTTGTCTATTTTCAGGCTAGCTTAACTTAGGATAGCATTCACTGACTTAGAGTATGGATCACAATGCTGATGTGGAGATTGTATTTAGGGATGATTCTCAGAGACGCAGATTTGACATTCTGGTTCAGAGGGAATTGGCACTCCCTATTTACCCTGATAGTCGTACCTTGACCACCTTAGGTTTGAGGGACAGTGTGATGTAACTGCTCGACCAGATTGGTTGGGTGAACTTTGGCGTGAGGTACAAATATAGTTCTTACCGTATGCTGACCCTAGAGTTTCTTAGCTCATTGTAATATGATCCTAGCTGAGGTCTTGGATTAGGCTGAGGCTTAGCTACATTTAGGCTGTTTAACACCAAACACTGTTTTACCCACCACGATATGGCTAACTTGTTAGAGTTTCCTAATGGACCTGATGCCCATTAGGTGACACCTGATGATGCTTTTACTGCCCTTGACCTTGACTACTTTTGGGGGACTATTACTGGTAACTACCATCTAGAACCTGACACTATGTTCTCTAGTAACATACATAACCCTGCTTTTAGGTACTTTCATAAAATTTTGGCTCACACCCTGTTTTGTAAGGAATAAAATATCACCTCTGTTTACAAAGATGAATTATTCATTATGTACCGTGCTTCACATGGAAAGCATGTGAATGTTGCTTCCTTCATGTTGGCTAGCTTGAACCGCATTGCTCAAGCGACCGATGGTCATATCCTTGCTAGAGGTTTAGTAACCATGATCGCTGAGGCAATAGGTTTTCGTTACCAACTTAATTGCATCCGTGCTTATGGAGGCATCCGTCCGATGCACCTGAATTTCTGTTTTAACTGTGGTATGTTGGCTAACCTAGGACCAGCCGAGTTTGAATTCCTAATTGACGACAAAGTGGTCCATAACTTTACCTTGCCAAACCATGAGAGGACAAATGTGCATAATATGAATAATTGGCTTTATGATCTTGAGGAAGAGAGTGAATCACCAACACTACCCCAGAGCCCACAACCTTATGAGATACCTGATGCCAATCCCCTTGATGCCACTTCACACGTCTCTGGAGCTCGTGTAGATTATGCTGCTTCCATTGGTGCTCTACAGTGCCAAGTGGACACCCTTAGGGATGAAATTACTTCTATCCGAGGGGACCTCATTGGATTCATGGACGTTGCTAATGAACAGTTTGACCATTTATTCCAGCAAGTCCATTCTTTCACTAGGCACTTTAGCAAGTGATGTTATGATTTATACCGATGGAGTTCTTGTTGTTCGTATGATTTAGTTTATTCTAGTTTTTATTATATTTCCATTCAGTTGTAATTTACATTCTTTGTATTGTCGATTCGTCGGCAAAGACATGATGTTATATTTTTTGAATTAATGTTATTTCCCGTTTATGTTTCTTTTGTTATTTCATAAATTTTAATGTTTATTTTATTTTTTTCTGCAATCTTAATCTCATTCTGCAATTGGACTGATGTATTGTGTGTGTTTTAATTATCAAAAATCCAAAAACAGATTGTTTCTCAGCTAAAAAATGAATTCTGCGCATTTTTGCTTAATGACGTTCGCCATAGCATGATGGTGTTTGCCATTAGTCTCTTCAATTTCAAATTTTAAACGTTAAACACATGGTGTTCGCCTTGTGCTTAATGTCGTTCGCCATGGAGACGGAAGTTGCAGATTTTTCTGCACGTACTCTGTTGAAGAAAAACGCGCGGATTTCAATTAAAACCCTTCAAACTTCCCTATACATCAGTAACCACCCACATAACTACCCATTAATTATCCCATTAACCCCATCCAAATACCATTCTTCATCACCACCAACAACATTCTCAAACTCTTACTCTCTGTTCTAGTTTCCAAACCCTCCAAACCTTTCCGAAAAAATTCACAATGCCTCCTAGAATTGCTCGCGACATTGATTACATGGGAATTTAATTTCCCGAAGGTATCCTTGGCGAGAGACAGAGAGCTATTTTTCATAAAATCTATAAGAGACCTGTTGAAGCCACACGTTATGCTCATATAGATACTGTCCGTGCATTAGGATTGTTCGACAGCATCAACTGGATGCTGAATAATATAGGTTTGTCTCACTTTTTCTCTACTCCGAGCCATACTTTTGCTAGATTAACCTATGAGTTATTGAGTTCATTCCAATACTTGTATGACCTATCCCGTCCCACTGGCACCGCGAAATTTAGAATGCTTAATAGAGATTACTCACTGCCGGTAGAGATAATAGGAGAGATTTTTCAGTTTCCGAGTGGGGAAGAGTATGGTTGTCTGGCACCGCTCGAAAGCGAGTGGGAAGCGCTAAATCACTAGCAAGACTGTTACCTCATGGGAAGGTCTAAAGTCCACTTTCATTCACAACCCAGTGATTAGGTACTTCCACCGCGTTCTTGTAAACACCATATTTGGGAGAGAAAACACGGGGATTGTGAATTCTAAAGACTTATTTTTCATTCACTGTGCATTATCGGAGACAAAGGTCAATCCACACCTTTCTTATTGGCTCACATTTCTTCTGTTGCTAGTCGGTCTGGTGGTCACATTTGTGTATGAGGCCTGATTACCTCTATTGCTATGGCTTAAGGACTAGAACCTCAGTTGGCTGCCCTCGAAGGATTAGCCACCCCTTATACTCTCGCAATATGCGACTTATCAAGAATGTGCCAAGCGACAAGTATAGGCTCATGATCAGGAATAGGGAGGTGAAGAGTGTAGATTTACCATGTGCTTCGCACATTAATGTGCGCGTTAGCACGAATTGGCTATTTGATACAGAGGCCCCGAACTTAGATGATGAAGCTATGAATATCGTCTTTGCTGAGACCTTTGGCTTTGCACACCAGCCCGGCCCCCGTGCCAATGCTGACATCCCATATCCGAGTCACAGAGCACACACCGTACCCACTATTTCTGACCAATTTTTAGGTACCTACCAGCCTCGGGAGGAGTACGACTATGTTGCTATCCAATCCAGTTTGAATGATATTTTGTCCGAACTGCGGTATCAGAATGACAGGGTGGCGGAGTGTGACTTGCTGCTCCAGAACTTACAGCGTCAGCAGAAGGATATTATAGTTGCTGTAGATCTTGCCAACCAATAGCAGGTTGACTTTGCAGAGCGTATCGAGCATGATATGGCGGATCTGACTCAACAGATGGAGGACGTGAGGGTGCAGGTCACTTCTTTGAGGGAGTCTGTTCAGCATGTTCCTAACCCTTTCATTGGCAGAGGTATTGAACGACACCACGGCCGAGGCCGTCCTCATTGATTATTCTAGGTTCGTCCACTCCTTTTTCACCTTGTACTAAAACATTGGGGAAAATGTTTAGTTCAAGTGTGGGATAGGAGTTTTACTTGCTTTGTTTTTCGTTATTTTCATGTTATTTTTATGCTTTCTAGTTAGTTTCTTTTATGTCGAGTCGTTTATGCGTAATTGAGTCTTATTGTACTTTACCTTTTCCTTTCGTTAGAAAAATTCCCCTAAGATTGATAAAAAGCAACCCCAACGAAAAAAATTTCATCTGAAACTATTGCATGACACTTTTTCACCTTTAGGCTTTGTTATTTAGACTTGGGAAATATTGACATTGTCGGTACCATTTTAGCACCCTAGACTCCCTAAGTATGCGGTACCGATCTAAATAACCATTATGTCGAGACCTTGACTTTCGAGTTTCTATAGTAGCCGCTTGAGTAGTTTATGTTAGTGGTCAGCACCATCCAAAAAACACATGCTAAGTAATGAACCGATGCAAATATGTGGCAATCTCGAAAAAACAATTGATAATAATTTCATTTTAGATTTATTTTAGAAAGCGAATGAAAGAATTTGTTTCCTTCTAAGTTAGGTGGCCCTCATCTGGCCGTTTAGCCCAACGGATCAGATTCTGGAAATTCGAAAAGAAAAAGGAAAAGAAAAGAAGAAATGATGCAAAAAGTTGAAAAATCGAGATCATAAACACTAACAGGTTCACTTACCATGCAAGTGTAGGGATAACGGGCTTAATGTGATCGCGCGAGAATGAAAAAGAGGGAAAAAGAGGCAAGGAATATAGGTCGAGTTATAATGGTACGCTTTGGATTAGTATTCCATAGGGGGGAATCTTGGTCCGTAAGTGCGGCTGTGTGACATTACGATATCCTCATTTGTAGAAATCTAGTACCTATCTTTTAGCATAAGTATATTAGTTGTATTTGGTTTTAATGTCGTGTCATGTTTTGATTTCGGATGCTGCACTCACTGTTTTTAATTAAGTCGGGAGTTGGCTTGAGGACAAGCAAAAGTCTGAGTGTGGGGGAGTTTGATAACGAGAAATCGTATCATATTTTATGGCTCATTACGCATTTGTTTCATTCATTTTATTTGAGTTTTATTAGCATTTAATCATGTTTTGTGTGTTTTGTAGTTGACAGCTTCGTCTGTGGAAGAATCAGGCAAAAGATCGGAAAAGAGCAAAAGAAGAAGAAAATTCAGCAAAGAAGAGAAGATTCTGCTTGTCTACTGATATGGAACTCGCCATCAAGGAATGATGTTCGCCATGACCTTGTCTGCCACGTCAATTAAAAGGCCAGGACCATGGCGTTCGCCATGGCCTGATGGTGTTCGCCATGGCTGCACAGTTGCAGAATTTGAAAACTACAATTGTCATGGGCAGTTTTATTTTCCTATCTTCCCTTCACTTCTTGTGCGCGATTTGGAAGTTACACCAGACACCTTACTCTATATATAGGACCAAAAACTCTTGTATGAGATACCCGATTTTAGACGCGGAAGCTCTGTCGAATTCCGTTTAGGCAAATACATTACTTTCAAAGCGACAATTACTCACATCGAGGAATTGTCGCAATTTCCTTGTAATTTACTTTGTTGCTGTACTTCTGATTTCAGACAAGCCTGCCGGCATCTCTTTTATCAATTAAATTCCGCAATTTTACTTTACAGGTTTTTTCTTATTTATGTCTAGTATTTTATTTTCTACTTTGTGCATGCTATGTGTTTTGCCATGAAAGTTACCAAGATCATGTTTGTAATAAAAATTGAAATGCTTGCTAAATCTGTTTGAGTTCGGCGTGTGCGGACCATCGTAACCGACGGGACTCCGTAGAGAATGTAGGCGTGACTTTATGTGATTGCATGCTAGTTTTGGTTTTAGTTTATATTCTTCAAGCCTTATTATTCCGACACGAAAGTGAGGGATATGCTAAGTTCGGACCGATTGCGCGAGAGTGTGAGGAAAGAACAGATAGTAGAAACTAGGCACCGATCCTAAAAACAGCAAGAGCGCTTTAGGCATCGTTTAGGATTTGTTTAGCTTCCAAAATACACTTTTCAATTAAAACGGGAGAGCGAGAGCAAAATCCTGTGGTTGTTAGGTGTGACTTTTGTCAATAGCGCAAGAGTGTGAGGCAGAGTCTTTAAGTTGGTACTTCCTATGAAACGAAGTGCAATCGTAATTAGCACCCGACCTCTACGAGTCCCTTAGGTGCGCGGAAACCATATTCCGGACTCGAATTTAGTATTATTTCCTAAAACCTCTAGAATTAGTAATTTTCCTTTCCCTTGCTAATTTTATAAACTCCTAGCATTAGCTTTACACTGCAACTATAAATTGCATTAGTTTGATTATCCCTTCCCTGTGGGTTTGACAACCTTATTTAAAACTACGCGAACAGCTGTATACTTGCAGTCTTAGCTCGACGGTCACGTTAGTGTCCTCGACATGCATCAGCTTTAAATAAGGAGGAGTTTTGGAGATCAGATCATTAACTCAGACATACTCAAGGGTATTAATGGATGGGATAGATGTTCTGAATCGAAGGTAACAACCACTATTGGTTGTTCATGTTTTCTGAGGAGCTGCTACAACAACTGCAGCAGAAGTGGCTAGTTCTCTTGTTGGGGTGTCTTATAAGATGTTCTGACATCTTATTAGGGCATGTTAGAGATGTTCCTTGGTGGTTCCGCTGCATATGTTTCTGATGGAAGAACTCTAGTATTTATGGGATTCTAGCGTTGTGACTGAAGAAAGATGGTGGAAGATCTCAACTGATGGTTGCTATATTTAAAGATATATGCGCCTTTTCATTCTAAAGTCGGGAGCAATGGAATGGAGAGAGTTGTTGGTAGATGTCTGTCATGGTGATTTGTTACTTGGAAGCTTGGTTCCATTATGTATCTTGAAGTCAGTGGAAGAGAACGTGAGTTGAGATTAAGTTTATCAAGTTCTTGCTCTAGGAATTTGATAAATTATTGTTCGGATAAGTTGTCAAAGATACTTGAGAATTCTCTCAATTCCACTCATAAAGGCATCTCAGTCGTGCATCTGGAGTCTTCTAATTACTCTTCTGACTAGAGGGTGTTTCTATGAAGCATAAACCTGAAGAAAGTGGAGGTGATTTATTTTCGCCATCCAAAAGTGCAAGGAATGATTCATCTTTCTTAATCCTGAGGGCGAATCTAGTCTGAATGGAGATTTTAAAACTGTTGAGGTAAATAGGGTTCGTTCAGAGAGAATCTTAGTTACTTGAGTAAAGGGTGGCAGCCTTGGTATCTCAACACTTTGAAGACACTTGCAAAGATTGAATACTTGATAAGTGTTCATGGAGTGATTTGTTGGAATATGGTTTCAACATTGAAACAGGGTTATTAAACAAGGATTTAAGATCAATTTCTATTGGTGAAATTCACAAGTATTTAATTGATTATTCTTGTATTTGAAGTTCAAGATTGTTGATGTTCAACAAGATGTTGAAACATCTCTTCATCAGAGTTTGTGCAGAATCATGGGAGGGGTACTGCATATGCTTTTGGATCTATTTCTCTTAGGTGTTGACCTAAGAATCTACTTCAGTCTGGTGTGGCAGAAGCATCTGGTCTCTGGAGAGTTTCCTAGCAAGAAACTGGTCTAGACAATGATGTTGTTGAAGATGAAGAAGAAGACATCATAATCTTGATGAATATCTCTTGGATCAGTTTATTTCTAATCTAGGAGTATTGGAGTGCAGCAGGTGTGTTCCAGTTGTTACTAGAAGCATCTGATACTTATCTGGAAAGTGTCTTAGCAAGAGATTTGTCCAAACTATGGTGCTGGTGATGGCACAACTTGGGTCAGTTTATTTCTGATCTAGGTACATAGGAGCATGTGATCTTGCTTATCTTGGAGGTCTAGGATAAGTGGAAGTTATCTCTGACTTTCTGCAAATTTCTCTACTTAAGGAAAGTGGCATTCCTTTGGTGTAGCTGTGGTGTAGTCTATGACTACTTCTTTTCTGAAGAATCAGACTTGGCACGTTTGAGTTCTTTGGAGTTGTGAAGCAGATATTCATCAAGGTGTGAGCTTGAATTGAATACCTGTGATATGATTAAGCAGGATGAAGGTTGTCTAGTCAAACTTGGTTTTTGAATAAAGTCTATGAGAACATGGAACTCTTATTCTGTTATAAGGAGGAGGTTATTCTAAGTGGCAGAAGAAAGGGGTGAATTCCTCAGTTGGATGTCTGATCAGATGTCATGACATCAAGCAGAAACTTCAGGGTCTTAGTTGATGTTGTGGCGCATCATCGTAAGATAAGTTGATCTTCTCAGAAATAAATGGAATGAACGCTTCAAAAAGGTCTATCTCATGCAGTTTGCGGGAGCTGCAAGAAGGAGAAGATGTTACATGTCTAAGGCTTGGTGGATCCAATATGGCTTGCTATGGAGTAAGTAGACTATGTGACTTGAAGTTTAGGTTTCATTGGTGGATCAGAAGGTTTTCTGAAACTCTAAAGAAAAGCTAAGATTAACCAAACAGTGGCATTTGATTGATCTTTATTGTGCATTTAAGCAGGAAGCTTGGAACTAATTACTCTTGGGCAGAAGGGTAGTTGGTTAAAGACTTAAGGAGGTTTTGGTTCAATTCTATATTGGAGCTTGTGGTAGAAGTTCTAAGTTGATTATGGAAGATTACCTTAGTTTGGTGGATGAGAGTTTATTTCTCTCTATGATGGCCTGGAGTTATTATTCATTAAGCTGGTGGCGCAGTGTTGTCTGAAGATCTTCAATTGGATTACTATGCAGTAGTAAGTTCAGTGGTGGAGCATATCAAGAACCATGGTGTATGGTGTCTGTGATATATGAAGGATGTCCTAACTGATGTTAAAACATCATTTGGGTTGGTTATCCTTGGAGTAGGATTCTAAGTTCTGTGTGTAGAACTTGACACTCACATCGTGTCAAAGAAGTATTTATTTTGTCATACAGAAGAATGATGAGTAAAGGACTGTCTTGGAAGTCTGATGTGAATGTGGTATCAGACTGAAGTGGATCATGGGTTGGTTGCATAAAGGTCTGGATTCTGATGTGTTCAGAATATGGAAGTGGATATTCACCAGTTGAATCAGAAGTATTATATCTTATCATATGGGAGAATGATAAATTGAAGACTGTCTTAGATCATGGGGTGTTTATCTATAAGACTGACTTGTGCTAAAGTCAGAATACTTGTGGAGAGGTGGTTTCTTTTGCTACAAGTCATGCTAGAGAGAAGTGGACCAGTTTGGTGCTTGTGGAGCAAATAAGCTGAGGATTTCTGGAGCATGTGTTTGATGTCCTTCAAGTGTGGAGAACATCTGGGCGAGCTAGCAAACTAAGGGGCTCTGTATGTCTCTTTGAGGAATGTGAAGCATTCCAAATTCAATTGGGTTGTATCTCAGGGAACAAGCATATCTATACATGAGAATTTAGGAAGAATTCGTATGGTGTGTGGATGGTTTCTAGACGAGAGGGATCAATGGTGTTTTGGTCTCATTCCAAGAGTTTGTTGGTTATGGTACAAGGATGCGTTCCTGGTACTTTCACTATATAATCATGAAGTTGTCATGGGATATCATGTGGTGATTTTGGGCGTTTCTTGCCGAAGAAGCATCTTTTGAGAAAGATAGGGGGAGAACTTCTGTCTGTTAAATGTACTAGTGTGGTAAATGTACTCTCACTAATGCTTGAGGTTCAAGCATTAGGTGAATGTGTTCAGTAGGTGTGTTGAACAGAGGGTGCGCTCTTGAATACATGAAGATGCGTCTTATGTTTTCCATTCATTTAGGGTGTTCTTCTTGCAAAGGAGCACTGGTTATCTATGACAGGGGGAGTTAGACTTCTGTTATGGATATATTGCTGCAGTAGTAGTGCAGATTGGATATCAAGGATGGTTGTGGTTTTAAGATGTTTGTGATTGATTGCCTCAGTTGAGGATGATATGTTCGACGAGATGTCGTGACATTTCTCTACTGGTTAAGTTCTAGGTGAACTTATCATGTTGTTCTGATTCCATTATTGGTGTCAATGGATTGAATTAGAAGTGTTACAAGTACCTTGGAGTATTCTGGGAGTCATTGATCGTTTCTGAGAGAATTTATTTTTCTCTGCAGAAGCAGATAAGGTCTTTTGAGAGTCTTTGCTGCTAACTGAGAGATGTTTGAAGAAATGTCTAAACATCTTGGTCAGTTATTCTTGGTCTTCTGGTTGAAAGGATTATTCTTGGGGCCTGTTGAAAGGGACGGTGACTATGCTTCAGGTGGATTAAACAAAGTCTGACAAGGCGTCAGAAAATTATTTAGGACACGTGGGTGCGTTTTAATTAGCTGATTTAGATGGTGGAGAGAATGTGGCTTAAAAAATGTGTGTTAAACATGTGTCTTGAGACATGCACATTCCTTGGACGGTTCCCCTTGAAAGAAGAAACAGTCAAAAGAGTTTTGGCCGGTGCACATTTTTCTTTGGAAGTTTCATTCCTCATTTAATGTTTGTCATGAATTGACTTGCGTTATTTTCAGTGGTTAGTTACATCCTATGGAATTGGCTCAGATATATAAAAGGGGTTTTGGCTTCTCCGTATCTCAGGTTGTGCTTTTGTTGTGCTGAGTATTCATGAGATTTATCAGTTTTTGGGTGTGTTCCAACTGGGTTTGGTCTTGTCTTGGACATATTTGTCAATTTTTGGCTAAAAAGGGGGAGAAAAGTACATGAGGAGATCTGATTTATGAACACAATTGTGTTATGTGTTCTGAGTTATCCGGAGTAGCAGTCTGCTTCCTCATGAGAAGAGTGTAAGATACAGGCTGAAATGACTTCAGGACTTTATACTCTCTTTTGAGCATCCTGGGTTTATTGTGCAAAAGGAGTTTTAGCCAAAATTTGTCAAAAGGGGGAGATTGAAGACTCTAAATATTAGAGCAAATTTTTGTAAAACAGGATGCTGTACAAGATGTTCTAACAACAAAGAAGAGTTCTGCTAAAAGAATACATGTCAGATAAGATGTCCCAACACAATGTTAGGACATCGTGTCTGTTACTAATAGCAGGATGTTTGCAGATCAGTTCCAAGATTTAAGGAGTAATCAGAACGTGGATCAAGGAATCAACCAACAGAAGATTGAATGCCCAACACAACAGAAGGCTATAAAAGAAGACCAAGACCTAGGCAGAAAAGTTAGAGAGAACGACATAGACTTAGGAATCCTATTTTGTAAAGTAGGATTTAGGTTTTGAGAGTCGTAGGTTTCTCTTGTAAGTCTCCCTCTGTATCGATTTGATACATTATGGAAGACATAGGTACTTGTACAGATTCAGAAACCCGTAGGTAATGAATCGTGTATTGTTCTTGGATGAAGCTTTTAAGCAAATCCAAGTTAACTTGTTAGTCAAGGATGCTTGACTGAACTTTGTATTGAAAATGGTGTCTTTCAATAAGATGATACAGTTATTGTGTTTGTAATTGTTAGATAATCACATGTTGTGATTTATAGAGTGAGATGGGTTTCTCTTATCTAGGATGAAGCACTACTACGAAAAACCCATTTAACAATGGTTGGAAACTACATATAATGACCCAGATCAGGGCGTTGTTAAGTAGAGTGTTGTCGTAAGTACGTTACCTATTATGACGGACCTGTGACCGTTGTTGTATTTTGGAAAGCGCACGTTATATTGCAACGGTTAGGTATTTCAACAGTTGTAATATATATTAACTATCACAATGGTTATGAGTCTCAACCGTTGTGGAATGTACCCTTAGTTTATTATATACAAATGTATATTGCTTATTTTACCATACACCTAATTAAAGAAATACAATCATTAAAATTGGTAAAGAACTATATAATCTGAAAATTAAATTGTTCTTGAAAACCAACTTAAAGACACCACTGTTTTTCGAATTGCATCCATTTCATTTCGCACATTTTATGTTCCTTAACATAAAATTTATGGTTCAATAGTCGGTTTCCTTTAATCCATCGATATTTTTTATTATAGTTTACCTCATCATCGCCATAAATCATCGCGATTTTATCATCATAACAATCATGATCTTAACAACCACGATGATTAGTGACGACGATGAGGTAAAGTAGAATTGTAGATATTTATGAATTGAAGCAAACAGACCATTGAACCATAAATTTTATGTTAAGGAACATAAAATGTGTTGAATGAAATGGATGCAATTCAGAAAACATTGACATGATAAAGGTTGGTTTTCAAATACATCTTAATTTTCAGATTATAAGTTTCTATATCAATTTAACTGATTGCATTTTCAATAAAAGGATAGTGAAACAAACAATATACATAGTATATAGTAAACTAAATTTCATATACAATATCAGAATGAATTCATATATATGTACCTTACCAGAATGAATTCATATATATATGTACCACCATCATCATCACCATGTGAAACAAACCCTAAGAAGTGGGAAGCAATGAAAAAAATTAGTTAGTATTCAAAATAAAACAAGCAAAAGTTGAAACAAAACCCTAAGAAGTGGGACTGTACCATTACAATGAAGTTCACCTTACTTGTGAAACATTGAAGTCGAATCTGCACAAAATGAGAACAATCAACAAAAACAACATGAAGCAAACGAGATAATGGGAACTATCTAACAAAAAGATTGAAGTAGAAGAATACCTTATTTTCCATAAACAATATGTACATTACGCTTGCTACCGCCAACATCATCACCATGTTCATCTAGTTTTAGACTCTGCAAGAAGAAATACAAGGAGGAAGAAGCTTAAATCAAAAGCTTCATACTTCTTGTATTTCTTTTCGCGGATTCTAAAAAAAGATGAAGTTTACTGCCAAAAATGTAGAGAAAAAATGGGTGCTAGGGTTTCGCTGTGAAGGAAACGACGCTACTGTCAATAAGGGAAAGTTAATTCCCTTATATAGGTAAATATTTCACAACGGTTTTCTAAAAGAACCGTAATGATAAGTATATATATTATTTGAATAATATCACAACGGTTAGTTATATTAACCGTAACGATACCCCTTATACTTGGTACAGGGTTCGACTCCAGGCAACAACATTTTTCTATAATTACGTAAAATAGAAAAATGTTGTTGCCTGGAATCGAACCTTGTACCAAGTATAAGGGGTATCGCTACGGTTATTATTACTAACCGTTGTAATATTATAACCCTTGCTCTTCCCGGAATAGAGAACACTCTGGCCAAGTATAATAATGATTTAAAATTTTCTCCGTTTTTCAAAAAATATCTTTCCAAAATATCAACCATTTACAAGTTATCATCATTGCAAGCATTAAACTATCAGACTTTTCATCTTCAACCTCATCTATAAATAGACAATTTTACATTTCTTCATAATATATTCTTCTTAACAATGAGTTCTACAAATGAGAATGCTATAAACATCACCAATGAGGGCACAAATGAACAACGTCAGCCGCCAAATGAGGAGGTCCAACCAGCGGCTAACGTCAGGGATGCGTTAAGGGTAAGGAAGGAGAAGAAGAAGAAGCTAAAGAAGAAAAAGAAAAAGAAGAAAAGGAGGACTGTTTATTATGATTCCGATGAGGGAAGTGAGGAGAGAGTCCTGGATTATGAAGATGCATTTGCAGCTATGGGCTCTGACATTGATAAATATATGTAATATATGATTATCAATGTACTCTTCTTATCTGGAATCTTAATAAAGTTTTTTTTATATATACTCATCTCTTTCACTTTTATTTTTAAAGTTATGATCAAACTATTTCAACCTATTCTCTTGCACTTAAAAATAGAAAAACAAAGATGAATTTTGAGTTTTGAGGTTAAATCCATGTAACACTAACAAAAGAAATAAAATATATGTTTAAAATCTAAAAATATGGAAAAAAATGCAGTTGCTGGGAATCGAAGCTTGTTACACATCATGTATTACAACGGTGTTTTAATACAAGCGTGTTTAAAATGTAAAAATATGGAAAAAAATGTAGTTGTTGGGAATCGAAGCTTGTTACACACCATGTATTACAACGGTTTTTTAACACGGCCGTCGTTAAATATGGCGTTATAAATCAGCTGCAAAAATTTTAACCTATTACAACGGTGGGATACGAATCCGTTGTAAACCTGACATCGTTAAATGGGTTTTTCGTAGTAGTGAAGTTCTTAGATAAAGTTTTCATTGGGTAGTGATAGGTAAACCAGGGGTGTTTACTGTAAACCAGCGGTTGTTTACATAAAACTATACTACTGATAGTGGATTCTTCTTCCTGACTTGGTATGCCCCCAGATGTAGGTGATTTGCACCGAACCGGGTTATCATATTCTGTGTTGTTTATCATTCTGCATTTACAGTTCAGTTTTGATTAACATGTTATAACAGGTGTCGAAACATCTGTCTTGCTGCAGTTACTGATATTATGAATATCAGTTTGCTGTTCTGTTCCTGGTTTAAAGATTGTACAGAACAATGTCTTGACATGTGTTAGGACATCTGCTATCTGCTATGCCAGAATTCCACAAGCCTTTCTACTAAAATCCTCCATAAAAATAATAAAGTACTTATAATCACCAGGTGTGGTATTTCCGCTGAAAACAAGTCTGAATGAATTATCTCTAGTAGTTTCTTCGCTCGCCAAGACATTCCATTTGGAAATAAATCTCTATGTTTTTTTCCAATTTGACAAGTCTTACATACTCCATTTGGAATATTCACAACTGGCAATCCAGAAACATATTCTTTTCTCAACAGGTAATTCAAGTAAAAAAAAAAATGAAAGTGACCAAATCTCATGTGCCACAATCAATCATAATTTGGAATGATAGAACTTAAGCAAGGAAATTTTTCATGTTGAATTTTCAAAGGAAATAGGTGGTTCAATGTCGTTCTTACCTTTGTGATAAATCTGCCATTTTTGTCAACCAACGTGTAGAAACCATTGTGAATCTACATGTTGTTACCTTTCTATGACAGTTATCTCATACTCAATAGATTGTGATAAAGATCGAGAGCATAGAAAACATCACCAATAAAATTTTGATATCCATCTTTTAACCTGATCGAAATTTGACATTTTCCCGAAATTGGAATATTTGAATTGTTTCCAAACTTTATGGTAGATTTTACTGTTTCGTTTAGAGAAGAAAATAATTTCTTTTTCCCACACATATGATTACTACATCCAGTATTCAAATACCAAATATCCTCTTCTTCAAAAAATGCATTACTTGCCAAAAATAAATTTTGTGGATTTTCACAGTACTCACCGGTATTTTGATACAAACTTTCTACCATATTTTCCCGAAGTTTGTATCTGCAATCATCTGCTTTGTGTCTAAACTTTCCACAATGATAACAACTATAATTTATCCTTTCTCGATTGTAGTTACCTCTTCCTCGACCACAGTTGTTAAATCCTAAATTATTTATTGCTCTTGCTTGATTGATCGATTGAAATTATTGTCTCTCCATTGGTTAAAGTTGCCACGTCCTCTTCCTCCATAATTTCCCCATCCTATTCCTATATAACATCCTCTATCTCTGTTGTTATAATTATTTTGACCTCTTTCTCGAGTTGATTCAGAAGTGTTGTTGCAATTTACCTGACTCTTGAGAGCTTCTTCTTTTACTACTTTCTTAGTCTTTTCTAATATTCTGTTGACATGACTTTCAATGTTTCCTGTAACTCTGCTACAGATAAAAAGTTTGTGTCGTGGAACTCAATTATTGTAGTCACCACATGGTCAAACTTCATAAGCATCGTACGTATGATCTTTTCTATCACTTTGCTATCCAAAATATCTTCTCCATATACTTTTATCTTGTGGACAAGATTTATAACACGTGAAAAATATTATTCTACTGTTTCTGAATTAGACATTTCATACCTTTCATATTCTCTATATAACGATTATAAATTGGACTTCTGATCCTTCTCTACTCTTTTATGTGAAACTTCAATACGTTTTACGCCTCTTTAGCAGTCTTGGCATTTGCTATTTTTCTAAATATTGAGTAATCAATTTTCCTAACCGGTCTTATTAATTTGTCACCCATGTTATTCTCTCTCTAATAAGTGGACTCTAGAGTGAATTGGAATTTTCTATGTGACACCCTCATTTACTTTTGATTTCTTTACGAGATCATCTTTTTTATCATGAGTGGGTATATCGGCTGCTTGAGTATCTTTGATGTGAGATTAGAATCTTTATGGAATCATCTTTTTTATCATGAGTGGTATATCGGCTGCTTGAGTATCTTTGATGTGAGATTAGATTAGGATTGAACACTTTAAACCTCTTTGTCTCAAGCACAATTCATTGGGAAAATTTTATTTTTTAAGGTTTTAAAGTGAGTCTAGATAAGTCAAAATCTTACATTTCTATGAGTTTCACTCAAGCCACTAAAGATGATATTAAACATATCATCAGTTTTTGATTTACCAATCGATTAGAAAAATACTTTAGATTCAAAATGAAGTACACATGCACAAGAAAAATGGATTTCTTGAAAATATATGATAAGGTAGCTTTAAAAATTTCTTTATAAAAATGGACTCTTGAGCGACCATCGTGTGTCCCTTTTGCCAAGACGATTCTTACTTCTAATAGTATGCTAATATATGTTGGAATCAACCTAAAAACTATGGGAATTCCTACTATCACGCAACAATTATACAGAAAAGTAGAAAGAAAATAGGGAAGAAGAAGATGAATAGTGTTCTTGCCGCCCACAAACTGTGGGACTTTCTCTCTTCTTATTACTCACTCTGCAACTGCAGAATTCTGTGAGAAATTACAAAGTGTTGTAATTGATTGATACAAAATAATGGGGGAAACTCCCTATTTATAGAATTAGGTTTGCTTGCATCTCAAGACAAAGCCCAAACTATAAAAGCCCAAAATATCAAATCTAATCTAAATCATATCAAATCAAATCTAATCTAATAAAAGCAAAATCTGAATCTCATCTAAATGAATCTGTCGAAACACTTTCGACAGTTCAGCACAACACTTCGACACATGAATGTTTCGACTTCGACTTCGACACTAGACAACAACCTGTTGTCTTCGACTTCGACACTAGACAACAACCTGTTGTCTTCGACTTCGACTTCGACAACAATGGATTACATTCAACACACCACCTAATACATTGTGTCTAAACTATATATGTTCATCATAGACCTTAGCCTTCTGAATCCTTCGACTTGCACTCCCTTCGTCATGATATCTGCAATCTGATTCTCAGTTCTGCAGTGTTCCAACTTCATCTTCCCTTCTGCTACCTGCTCTCGAAGATAATGGAACCTCATTTCGATGTGCTTGCTTCGACCGTGAGCTATTGGATTCTTCGCCAAATTGATAGCTGACATGCTGTCGATCTTCATGGTAATTGCTCCATGACTCTTCCCTGTAATCTCTTCGACCAGATTCACCATCCATGTTGCTTGACATGCACAAAGAGAAGCAGCAATGTATTCTGCTTCGCATGATGACAATGCCACTACTGGCTCCTTTCTCGAACTCCAAGCAACTGGTGCACCACCTAACATAAACACATATCCTGCTGTGGATTTTCTATCCTCTGCATCACTACACCAGCTAGAGTCTGTGTATCCCACTAACTTGCATTCTTTCCCTTCATCAGCTGCTGGAAACAAAATGCCATAGTCGAGAGTTCCTTTCAGATACCTTAGTATCCTCTTCACTGTTGCTAGGAGTGATACCTTTGGCTTTTGCATAAATCTACTTACCATACCAACACTGTATGCTAAGTCAGGCCTTGTGTGACAAAGGTATCGAAGTGACCCAATAAGTCTTCTGTATTGGGTTGGGTCGACATCATCTTCATCTGAATTTTTCGACAGTTGCTGTCTGGGCTCAGCTGGAGTCGAAGTTGGGTTGCAATCTTGCATCTCAAATCTCTTCAATATTTCGCCTGCATATCTTCTTTGATGCATCATCAAACCTCTACTACTCTTGTAGAATTCGATGCCAAGGAAATATGAGAGATTTCCCAAGTCTGACATTTCAAACTCTTCACTCAAGTTACGTTTGAAATCTTCGATCTCCTTCTTGCAACTTCCTGTTATCAACAGATCATCGACATAGAGACATAGTATAAGCAATTCGCCATTGCTTCTTCTTACATATACTCCATGCTCAGTTGTGCACTTCACAAATTCCTTCTCCCTTAAGAAGCTGTCGATTTTCTTATTCCAAGCTCTTGGAGCTTGCTTAAGTCCATACAGGGCTTTATACAGCCTGTACACCTTTCTCTCTTTGCCTTGTTTCACAAACCCAACTGGTTGTGCAACATAAACTTCTTCGTCTAAGGGGCCATTTAGGAATGCACACTTCACGTCCATCTGACATGTGTGCCAATTATTCATATTTGCTAGACCAACAACCAACCTGATTGTTTCGATCCTAGCAACTGGTGCAAAGACTTCGTCATAATCAATTCCTTCCTTCTGAAGAAATCCTTTCGCTACGAGTCTTGCTTTGTGTCGAACTACTTCACCTTTTGGATTCAACTTTACTTTGTAAACCCACTTCACATCAATTGCCTTCTTGCCTTCAGGCAATTCGACAAGTGACCAGGTGTTGTTGACTTCGATGGATTTTATTTCTTCATTCATTACTTTCACCCACTTCGAATCTTTCAATGCCTCAGCTGCATTGACAGGTTTGACATCTGCATAGAAAGCATAGTGTACCAGTTCACCTTCTTCATCGACAACATCATCTGATGTAATCACACATTCCTGCAATCTTGCTGGCATTTGTCTTGTTCGACGAGGTCTACTTGGTCCTGCTTGGTCTTCGACACTTTCTTGTCGAACTTCTCTCTCAGCTTCTCTAGCTGGTTCTTCACAACTGATTCTTACTGAATCTTTGTTGACATTTTCTGTCCAGTCCCACTCCTTAAGCTCATCAATGATCACGTCTCTGCTGATCACAATCTGCTTGTTCACTGGGTCGAACAGTTTGTATCCACCTGTCGAATGATATCCTATCAAGATCATCTAATTCGACTTGTCATCAAGCTTCCTTCTCAACTGATCTGGCACATGTCTATGTGCTACAAATCCAAACACCTTTAAGTGACTAAGGCTAGGCTTGTCACCAGACCAACATTCTTCTGGCGTGATTCCTTCAAGCTTCTTTGTTGGACATCTGTTTAAAAGATATGTTGCTGTCGAAACTGCTTCTCCCCATAATTCTTTGGGTAGATGCTTTCCATTCAACATACTTCTTACCATGTTCATGATGGTTCTGTTCTTGCGTTCTGCAATCCCATTCTGCTGTGCAGTGTAGGGTGGCACCACCTCATGCACAATCCCTTCTTTTCTACATAATGCATCGAACTCTTTCGACACATATTCTCCACCACCATCAGTTCTCAGAGTTTTCAACCTTCGACCACTCTGTCTTTCGACCATGGATTTGAATCTGACAAATACCTCAAACACATCACTTTTCTTCTTGATGAGATAAGTCCATAATTTTCGACTGAAGTCATCTATAAACGTGACAAAGTATCTGTTGCCACCAATCGAATCCACCTGGATTGAACCACATACATCAGAGTATATGACTTCAAGAATTGCCTTCGACTTCCTTCCTGCATCCTTGCTGAAGCTATTCTTGTGTTGTTTCGACTGAACACACTCTTCACAAACTTCACTAGGAATGTCGATTTCTGGTAATCCTGACACCATATTTCTTCTCTTCAGCTCCCTGATGTCATTGAAGTTGAGATGGCCTAGTCGAAAGTGCCATAACCACTCATCTCTACTAGCTGCTGTTGCTAGACACTTGTGCTCCATCACATTGAGTTCAATCTTGAAGGTCCTATTCTGAGACATTGGAGCCTTCAAGATCAACCTACCACCTGCGTCGAGAACTCTCACCATCTTGTTTTCGACAACTACCTTGTAGTTCTTTTCGACAAGCTGCCCTATACTGAGCAAATTACTCTTCATGCCTGGAATGTACAACACATTGGAAATTGTTGACCTTTTGCCATCTTTCCTCATAATCAAAACATCACCAACACCTTCAGCTGCTAGAGTGTTGTCATTTGCAAACTTCACCGTGTTCTTCGACGAGGGCTTCATGTTGACAAACCAATCTTTCCTTCCAGTCATGTGTGACGAGCATCCTGAGTCCAAGTACCACTGATCTTGGAATCTCTCTTCATCTTTCGTTGTGACCATCAACAACGTATCTTCTTCTTCATGCTTCGCCAGATTTGCATCAGTTTCTTGATTTTTCTTCTTTTCTGGACATTTTGTCGAATAGTGACCATACTGGTGACAATTATAACACTGAATGTGGCTTTTGTCAGGCTTTCGACCACCACCTCTTACTCTACCTGCAGCACCACCTCTTTGGTTGTCTTGGTTCTGGGTCCTTCTATGGTTCAACCAATTCGCCTTTTGCTGATTTCCTCTGCCTGTCGAATTGTTGTAGTTTCCTCTACCCTTGTCGACCATCTTTTCTTTACCCTTCTTATCTTTCGCTGATTGAGCTTGCAAGGCCACATCATTCTTCGACTTGCCTGCAGCTCTTTCAGCCATTCTTTGTTCATGAGATTCAAGCGTCCCTTGAAGCTCTTCTTTCGTCACCTTCGATAAATCTTTTGATTCTTCTATGGCTACTACCACGTGATCAAACTTTGGAGCCAACGATCTCAAAATCTTTGAGACAACTGCTTTCGTCGCCAACACTTCTCCACACACCTTGATTTGATTCACAAGTCTCGTAACTCTTGTGAAGAAATCTGTTATGCTCTCATTGTCTTCCATCTGAAGCAATTCATACGCCCTTTTGTGAGTTTGTAACCTCACCTCTTTCACCTTCTCTGCGCCTCCAAACGATTTTTCCGGAATCTCCCATGCATCCTTCGCTGTTTCTGCATCACTAACTTTCTCAAAGTTATCTGCATCAACACATTGATGGATTATAAAGAGAGCTTTATAATTTTTCTTCTTCAATTCTTTGAATGCAGCCTTTTCTTGATCCGTCACACCGTCTTCAAGAGTTGTTATTCCTTCCTTCACAAGATCCCACAAATCTTGATAACAGAAAATAATCTTGATTTGCTTGCACCAATTCTCATAATTATCTTTCTTGAGAATTGGAAGGTTTGCTGGAAAATGACCGTTTGGATGATTCGTAGCCATCGCGTTCTTGCGATTTCTTGCCCTTGAATCTCTTAAACCGGAGCTCTAGATACCAGATGTTGGAATCAACCCAAAAACTATGGGAATTCCTACTATCACGCATCAATTATACAGAAAAGTAGAAAGAAAATAGGGAAGAAGAAGATGAATAGTGTTCTTGTTGCCCACAAACTGTGGGACTTTCTCTCTTCTTATTACTCACTCTGCAACTGCAGAATTCTGTGAGAAATTACAAAGTGTTGTAATTGATTGATACAAAATAATTGGGGAAACTCCCTATTTATAGAATTAGGTTTGCTTGCATCTCAAGACAAAGCCCAAACTATAAAAGCCCAAAATATCAAATCTAATCTAAATCATATCAAATCAAATTTAATCTAATAAAAGCAAAATCTGAATCTCATCTAAATGAATCTGTCGAAACACTTTCGACAGTTCAGCACAACACTTCGACACATGAATGTTTCGACTTCGACTTCGACACTAGACAACAACCTGTTGTCTTCGACTTCGACTTCGACAACAATGGATTACATTCAACAATATATTGGTTTTCTTATTATGTTTGCGAGATTTTGGATAAAGAAAATGTCAAAACTATTACCCTCTGCTTACTACTTTGTATGTATGTGTGTATTTGGCGTAAGTGTGGCTTTTCAGATATCCCTACATGTTTATAATGAAATTGATAATGTGAATTTCTTAAATTCTATACAAAATATGGTTACCGAGGTAGGTAACGTAGCTCCTTTGATTATTAGAGCCTATGATGTATAGGAAGTAAACTTATCTTTGAAAGAACATAATCATCAGTTATGTCTACGATTGTTTTTCTTTTTTCACTGCATCAAATATCACATTAAGCGTTTGGTAACTCAAATATCTCTCTTTCTCTGCGGATTCTAAGGGAATTGTGTTGGCAACATGGTGACAATGATACATGCGTTTTAAATGTTGATAAATTTGAGATAAACAGGTTATGGCGGTCAGGTGTACAATATAGTAGGGGTGTTCGCGGTTCGGTTTGGATCGGTTTTGAAGCAAAATGTCATCCGATCCAAATATATATGTACTTGCGGTTTGGTTCGGTTTTGGATGATTGATTAAAAAAATCAAATCCGATCCGATCCAATTTCTTGCGGTTTGATTTGGATCGGTTTTTTGGATATCCAAATTACAAATTATAATTTTATTAATATTGTAAAAATATAAATAAATTATAAATTTGATATAATATATAACATATACTTTATTAAAAGTTAATATTACAAAATAATAATGATCAGTTATGATTGAAACAAATGAAATAATAAAAATTAATAGATTAAATCAAACTAATAAATAGTATTTTATAAAAAAAAGTATCAACTAATAAAAAATTAACACAACGTATTATACTAATAAAAAATAAATAAGTATAAAAATATATACATGCGGTTCGGTTTGGTTTGGATCGGTTTTGAAAAATCAATCCGAAATCCGATCCGAACCGATCGGTTTTTATAAAATGACATCTAAACACATCCAATAATTTTCGGTTTTTTGCGGTTTTCGATTTTTTTGGATCGGTTTGCGGTTTTTATTTGGATTGGTTTGGATTTGAACACCCCTACAATATAGATGATCAATTTCAGTTTGACTATTATGGTATCGTAGATTTGTCAAACATTTTATATGTAGATATTCAAACTCTGATAACAAGAATCGCTATTTGTTAAGACACAAACTAAAAAAAAAGTATTTTCCTTATTCTTTTCATGTCGTCTAATTAGTGAAAAAAAATACTAAGATTTTATCATTATACTATGCCAACTTCTTAAAAAAAAACTAATTTTACTTTATATAATTAAAAATTATGACATTTTTATCCACAAAATTCTTAAAAAATGAAACTCTTGTGCAAATATTTTGACTTATTTAGATGTTAATCACAAATAATCTTTTGTGATGGTGAATGAATGACCATCTTGTTTTGTATCTCTTCAACTTTATTAAAAAAAGTAAATAAATAAAAACATTATCAAACTTTACAAATTCAACCTATTCCATTACTTCATTTAGAGAGCTTTAGGAGATGGTTCCACTACAACCAAGTAGATGAGAATCGTTATTCCAACTAAATTTATCAGTAATTTAAAACAAAACATTTGCATAGAGCTATGGCAAAGCATTAAATGGCCGAAATTTATAGGACTTTACATCAATAATGGATCTGGCTTATAGTAGTCAACCCCAAAAATGCTAGAACCATCCTATATAACAACTTTTTTTCAATGGACCACTCAAATTTTAATGCATAAACTAAACTACCAAATAAATCTTTATGCAATAATCTAGTTTTTAAATATATATACATTGAATTCTTCTATGTATATATAAGAAGGAATAAGAATAGCAACAGGAATCTAATGTTGAGTTCTTAGTTCTTGTCATGCAAAATCTTCATTGATAATGAAAATGACATGTTTTCTAGTAGTTATCAATCTAAATCCAAATCAAAATCATCATTATGAAAATTAGGTAATTAGGAATATATGTACATCGAGTTCATCTATTTTATAAATATTTCCATATTTTTCTGGTAATCTTCTAAAGAACAACAAATTCCCTAGACTAATGGATTTGTCCAAAAGCAAAGGTGTGGTTTACAAGCCTGTGAAGGATGTGAACTTAGGCTCTGATAGCACTGAATTCTATCTCCAAGCCAATGTTAAAGGTTCATAATCTTATAGTTTTTTATATAAATTTCTTGATTTGGATATGGCATGAAAGTATTGGTATAGTTTCTTTTATAGAAAGCTTGTAATGATGTTTTTTTCGCTTCGTTGATTGTAATATTCAACAATCATGATCATGACAGCTCCGCGCATGGCTGGAATTGTGGTCAAGATTTTCACTTGGCTGTTGGAGAGTATATTTGGAAGTTTTCTATTGTATATATTGAAGCGAAATAATCTTATTCATAAGGTATGATCTTGTTCTAAATTCGCTTGCAAAATTATGCTTTCATGAAGTTTTGTTGTGATTCAAGAACATCTTCAACTTTTTGCAGCATATTACGAATGCGGATTTAGAAGAATCACCACTTTATGTTCCTTTACATGAATTTGAAGGTTTGTTATTTCCAACTAGGTTCTTTCAATGATCATAACTCAATTTCGTTTCGTGTTAATGTGTTTATGATTTTGAGTTTAATCTAGCAGACCACAAAGAACAAGAAGTCAAATGCTTGGATTCTACATTGACTTCACCAGAAAAAGTTCATCTTGCAATTGATTGTTTACCTGCAACTTTAGAAAAACCAATTAATGGAACGAAGCCTTCGTTTAATCGGTGGACCGTAATGGACTATTTCCGAGCCTACACCTCAGAAAATATAACACCAAACATGGTTGCAGAAAGATTTATAGCTTCTGTTAAGGAATCTTTGAAACCTCCACTTCAAATGGGATTCTTTATCAACTATGACGTTGATGATATACTAAAACAAGCAAATGAATCAACTCTTCGGTATCAGAAAGGTACTTTATCGAAGCGATAGATCAAAAGGATAGGACTTGTCTTCCAACTCTTTCTAGTTTTGATACTAATTTGGTGGATGTTGTTTTTTGTAGGGGAACCTATCTCAGTGCTTGATGGAGTTCTTGTAGCTATCAAGGATGAAATAGACTGTTTACCATATCCTACTACAGGTAGCGCAAAATTTGACATGAGTTAGCTGGTAAATTCTATTCACTCGACTAATATGGTGTTCGTCGTGTAGGAGGTACAAAATGGCTGCATAAACGAAGGCCTTGTACGGATGACGCTTGTTGTGTCAAGCGTTTAAGATTATGCGGCGCAATACTTGTTGGAAAGACTAATATGCATGAACTTGGCGCGGGAACTAGCGGTATAAATCCACATTATGGGTAAGAAACCATAGTTATATACATATTTTTGTTACATTTTTCGGTGCCTTGTCTACTAAGTTATATATTAATGAATCTGTATTGACAAGAGCTTGGCTTTTCATTTACACTCCACAGGGCTTCTAGAAATCCATATGATGTCAATAGAATCGCAGGAGGCTCTTCCAGTGGATCTGCTTCGGTGGTGTCCGCAGGGTTGTGTCCTATTGCTCTCGGTGTCGATGGAGGAGGTTCTGTAAGGATGCCTGCAGCACTTTGTGGTGTAGTTGGTCTAAAACCGACGTTTGGCCGTATACCTCATGACGGGTGAGTATTCGATTGAAATATACTCGGTGACGATTGTCATTGTCATGTTGTAATGATTTAGAATAACGATATTTTGTTACATTCAGAGTTCTTCCTCTAAACTGGACAGTTGGAATGGTTGGAATACTAGCAGGCACGGTTGAGGATTCATTGATCGCGTTAGTACTCGTCCTTACCGTGATATTTTTTTTCTTCAAGGAAGTTTTAACATTGATTTCACATTTTCTAATATTTGAATATTTACAGTTATGCAGCAATCAGCGGCGAAATTCCGTCTCATCAGCCCTCTAGTTTGCCTGTAAGAACTTTTTCCTTTCAAATTCCAAGTGATTTTGATCGCTTATCGATTTCATAAAATACCGATTTTCTTGTGAATTCGTAAACTAATGAAAGTACTTTAAGCAATACTTAGGCCAAAATAAATCTTCCATTGCTGCCTTTTACAAAGTCCTTATCAGACATCAAGTTGGCAAAGTATGGCAAGGTCAGAAATACCTTTTTCATACTATTATAAATATTTTTCGGTTTTTATTCATATATTGGAAAAAGTATGTTGTTCTAACATTGTTATGTCCTTTAACCACTACTTTCATAAATTAGTGGTTTGATGATTGTAGTGATGATGTCAGAATATGCTGTTCTCATGCTCTGAGCAAGCTCCATGGTCGTTATGGTTGGAAGGTACCGTAAAATATAGCCCAAACTACGTAATAAAGTGCTTATATCATAAGCGTTTATCATATAAGTATTTATGTATAAGCTATTATGAGCAAAACAGCTTCTAATAAAACCAATGGAACTTTCATTGAGTAAAGTGATTACTTACTAACCTGAAAATTTTGCTTTAAATATACAAGATTGAAGATGTAACTTTACCAGAAATCGAAGAAATGCGCCTAGCACATTATGTAACAATTGCTTCAGAATGTCACACTTCTCTTGATTCCTTTCGAGATAAGTATGGAATTTTAAACCTTGAGTTTATTCTTCATTTTCCTCTAAATTAAGATGAGTTATGATTAATGACATCACCAAATCACTTACGAAGAAATTTAGCTGAATTTGGATGGGATGCAAGGGTAGCAGTTAAGATCTATGGTGCTTTCAGCAGCATGGAGTATATTAAAGCTCAGAAGATGAGGTAATTTATGACTTAATTTTCATACACATACATGCAAAAGGACTAATTCACAGTTAAGCGCTTCGTGAATACAGGAACCGTCAGTTGCAGTTTTACAAGAAAATATTTTCCGAAGCCGATGTCATCGTGTCGCCAATGACAGGGTTTGTTCCATTTTCTCAAACTCAACACATTTTTAATATGTAACAGTTTTTTTCTTAGGTAACATAGGCCTAATACATATGACAATATAACAGTGTGACTGCATATCAAATTCAAAATGATGCACTCAAGACAGGTGAACTCGACTATGTCAACGGAGGTATATAGATTCGATTTAACAACCAGTGTAACAAACTGTCATAATTGTATTGACAGTACACTTAAAAAGATGTTGGTAATGTAAAATCTGATTCGTTTGTGGCCGTTATTTCAGCTGCACTTATTCGCTATTCCATAGCAGGAAACTTCCTCGGACTCCCTGCTGTCACTGTTCCGGTATAATCGATTATATTCTTCTTTTACACTCTCACTTGTCAGATTACATACTCCACTGAATATTTTTTATGTCACAGGTTGGATATGATAAATTGGGTTTACCAATTGGTCTTCAGCTTATAGGAAAGCCTTGGGCTGAAGCAACACTGATTCACTTGGCATTTGCAATGCAGGTAAATAAGTTGCTTGCGTTACAAGTTAATAAAATTTAGCAACACTACTTAACGCGACCACAACCGTGATTTAAAACACAACATGTGTGACCACTAAATTTTATGAAACTAACATTATGGTGTCGCTATGATCACAGAGTATATGCTTGTCAGAATACAGAAAGCCAGCTATATTTTATGATCTGCTGAGAAAAAATTAAAGAAATTCATTGATGGCACAAGCATTGATATGTCTATTCAATCAAAGGAAAATGAAGAGTTATGTTGTCCTGTTTGATCTATTGGAGATAATTGTTACTATGCAATTTTCAATGTTTCACCTATTGGAGAAATTTATGTCCCACATACTCAATTTCACTACCAAGCATTCCATTTGTATTAGACAATTTGTTTTAAGAAGTAACTAAATGAAGAAGTGGTTTGGTTGGAATTAATTAAAGGTCAATCATCATTCATGTGATGTACAGTACCTTTTGAAACCTTTAATTTGTTTGTTTGAAAATGGACCCTTGTGTCAAAAATTCAAATGGTCCCTTTCATTTATATCTAAGTGTATATTGTATGAGGATATACAAGTACAACCAAACTTTATCGAGGACCATATTTTTATCTAAATTATTAATTTTGAAATCTTAATAATTTCTCTTATAGTTTTTCTAAGTCTTCCTCTACCTATAACTGTGACTTCTCTCTATCTGATTTACTCTCCTTACCATATAATCTACAAATCTTCTCTCTAAATGCTCAAATCACCGAAGTTTATTCTCCATCATTTTTCTACTATAGGTGTCACTCCAACACTCTCTCTAATATTATCATTTATAATCTTATCATGTTTAGTCTTACCAAATATTCAACGCAACATCTTCATCTCTGCTACACTTACTTTATTCTCGTGTTGATTTTTAAGCGTCCAACATTCTGTCCCATAAACATCGTAGGTCCTACCGCTGATAAAATTTTCCCTTCAACTTGAGTGGTACCTTTCTGTCACATAAAATCCTTGAAGTCCTCCTCCATTTCAACCACCCACCTTGAATTCGATAGTTTACATCCCTTTTTATTTCTCCATCGTTTTGTATTACGGATCCAAGATATTTAAACTGTGTGACTTGTGGGATGATATGTTCTCCAACTTTCTCCTTTAGGTTATAAACGCTTCTCCTTTTGCTGAACTTATACTCCATATATTCCGTTTTACTTCTGCTTAGGAGAAAGTCATGTGTTTTTAAAGCTCGTCCCTAAGTCTCCAACGTCTCGTTTAAATCCTCATTCAAATCTTCAAGTAGGACTATCATTTGCAAAAAACATGCATCTCAGTGCTAGCTCTTGAATATGCTCCGTAAGTACATTCAAAATTAAAGTAAAAAGGTAAGGGCTTAGGGTTGAACCTTAGTAAAAACCTATTGTAATGGGAAAACCGTCCGTCTCTCCACCCTTCATACAAATCTTGGATAGCTTGAATATATGCAATCCTAACTCATTTTTTTTCCTAAGAATTTATACAAAATCTCTTTAGGCGCTTTATTAGACGCCTTGTCGAATTCATTAAAAATTAAATGCAAATCTTATTTGTCCATCTGATGTTGCACCATCACCCATCATATTAGATAAATCACTTTCATGCTCGACCTCCCAGGCATATAACCAATTTGATTCTCAACGAATTTTACCTTTTTTCTTAGTCCCGTTCAATCACTCTTTTACATAACTTCATTGTATAGCTCATAAGTTGAATCCCCAACAATTTGCACAATCTTGTACATCCCCTGTTGTGGTGAAAATTGGATAACAAATTATTAATTAACTTGCATCATATTTCTTTTACAACCGACTTTGATTTATCCAAAGGAAAGGTCCAAGATCGTTAGAAAAACCTAAAGGGGGGAGATCTAAGGTTCGGGGGTTGGTTACGCCTAGGGAAGGTATTAGCACCCTAAACGTCTGTAGTACTCTACGGGAGCCTTTTGTTTCATTACGCTTTTCTTATTTATTTCTTGTATTTTTACTTGCTAAGGGTATCTGTACTAAGGTAAAGACCTAAGAGTATGTACACTAGTTTTGCTCGCCAAGACGTCGCATCTCGTGCCTACGTATCTGACTAACGAATCAGAGTAACCGTAGTTCACCTAACTAAGAGTGAAGGAAAAAACATTGACTATGACCAACGTTCCAAAGGGAATGAGCATAAGCTCATATAGAGTCCACGATAACTCTCTAAGTCTACGTTATGAAAGGAGGAAGTGAATTCTCATGATAGTGAGAACCACACAGAGTTCACGATAAATCTGTAAGTCTGAATAAAAGGTAAAGTGAGTTCTCATGATAGTGAGAATCACATGGGGTTCATGATAACGCCATCCTATTACTAAACTGATGGAAACGGCTCTTATGAGACCAAGGATGAAATGGGAAAGGTTTATGACTTAGGAGTCAGAGTAGAGATCTTTCCTTTGGAAGGAGGGTCAAGTGTGAACAAGAATTAATGGTAATGATCAAAACATCAGAATCAAATGATAATAAATCAAAGAATGAAAGTGACTGTGTAGTATCATGTAAAAAAACAATGTCAGGCAAACATATATATACATGCAGACATAAAAAATGCATCAATGTAAATGAGCAAGAAATAGAGGGATCTGACCAGAATAGTGTATAAATGCTTCCCATTGATGGGCCACTGATCAATCAAGTAAAAATCCGAAAACCGGAATACCAACTCCAAGAGCATAGGGTAAAAGTCCTAAATCTAAGTCCTCAGTCCAAGAGCAGAGGGTAAAAATCCTAAATCTAAGTCCTCAGTCCAGAACATAATAGTAACCACAGTCCGGTCAATTGAGCTTTTTAAGGTTTCGATATTTATTAGTGTGTTTTATATGAACAAATGAGATGAACGATATACACAAGATATAAATATGAACAATGATAATATTTACAAGGATAATAATCAAGCATGAAGAATAGATCAAGATGTGTATATATTGACTGAAAGTAAATTTAGTGATTGTTGATTAGTTTATTGTATCGATAAGTCGGGTCCAATGTAGTACTGGTCCGTTGTAATACGGTCTATGAGGAAGACCATACTATAGGAGGATGCACACTTTGATCTGTGTGTTAAAACACGATAGAGAAGTGATATAGAAGATCATTCTCCGATGAAATCGTGCCACACGAAAAGAAAAGGTGGATACCTCGTCTTGAGTCACAAACTCTCGTTGATTAGTCGAAGGTAACCTATCACGATCTCAAAGTATAGAAAGCGATCTCGATGATCACTCACTACAGATTTGAAATAATGAAGGTTCGTCGCTTCGCTAACAACGTTTGTGGATAGAAAGACTTTCATCGGTCTAAAGATGAAGATGGAGATGAAGATGAAAGAAAATACCTTTGAAGTAGAAATAAAGTCGGTCTCGTCTTAATCTTGGTTCAATCGAGAAGTCGATAGCCTTGATACTTAACTTTTATTAACCGATAGAAAAGAGAAGTGGTCTCATATATATCATGACTTTTAGTAATTTGAATAAACCGACTAAGTCATGATTTTTGTGATATCATCGGCCCAAAACAAAAGAAGAAGTGGGCTTGAAATGAAATAAAATTGGTCTCCTCTAAAATAAAAAATTTAGATCTTCATTGACCAACAAAAATAAAATAAAATGAGATAGAAATGAGACATAAAGTCGGTCTCATCTAAACAAAGGTCTTAGATCGATAAATCGAATACCTTTTAATTAGATTCTCATTGACCAAAAAGAAAGTGGGCCTCATACAAATCAAGATTAATAAATCAAGATGTTGGCAATATCATAGGCCCTAAACAAAAGAAGATTAGGATAAAAACTTAAATGATTAAACAACTAAGATCAAAAAATAAAATTTTTGAAGACACTAAATTTAGAACAAAAATGAATTAAAGGGAGAGGATCATATGGGCTTTGTGAAGCCCATCACCATTCATCAAACGACGGCCCGACTTATGAAGCAGCCACCAACAACATTAAAACATTTTAAACATAAATAAAGTCAAAAATAAATTGAATAATAAGGAATGGTCAAGGCACGGTTTTCTCAGCAAAAGGCATGGTCCAAGTTGAACATCATTATCCATTTCCTTAGATGAGAGAGTAGAAAGAATACAACATCAGAAAAAAGAAAGAAAACAGAATCAACGCTTCCACACACGACTCGTTTCAATCGAATTCGCGGTTCATTCTCGTCTCAGTATCAAATCCTTTGCGCGTCTCTCCCTCGTGTCGCCTCTGTCTCGATTCACGGTTCAAAAGGTTTGTGCGATTTCGTTCTTAGACTCTCTCCATCTTCTCTTTTCTAAATCGATTTCTGGGTTTGTTAGGAATTGGTTGTGCTTGGAGAAGTTTGGTAACGAGAAAAAGAGTGGTGGCGGTGGTTATGGTAGATTTGAGGAAAGTGGGTTGTTGAAGATTGATGGTGGTTTTGATTGAAGGTTTGTTGTTGTTGTTAGTTGTTGTCGTTGGAGGATTGTTTGGATTAAGTTGTGGTTGATGATGTTTGTGGGAGAGAAATTGAAGAAGGGATTCGACGGGTTGCTGAGATGCGGTTGTGTAGGTCTTGGTAGGTTGAGTTGGGATTTACGGGTTGTGTGAGGCGGAGGTCTTGTTTGAAGGGTGGAGGAAGAAGATGAAGATGGTTGAGAACAAGGAAGGGTTTGCGAATCTGGGTTTTGTTTTGGAGATGGGTCGCTTTGGAAGGTTGTGAAGGTGAAGGCGGAACAGTTATGGTGTTGGTGGTTCAATCATTTTGGGTTTTAAGATTAAAGGATCTTTGAAGTGGGAAATAGGAGAGGATTTGTTGGTTTATTCAGGTTTTGTGGTTTGGAAGATTTTGTGAGTTTTTTTTTTTAAGGTCAATGGTGGGATAGGGCGGTGGTAGACAGTCTAGGGAGAAGCGTGGGGACGTTTGGGAGATTGTGTAGCAGAGGAGATTGGATTGGAGGGTGTGGATAGTGGCGTGGTTGAGCGTAAGGCGTGGATGATGTTGCGCGTGGGAGACAACCTTGCGTGTTGGTGTTTTGGCATTAGAAATGTTTGTCTGGTGTGCTGAGGGGATTTGATTTTTTTGGATTTTGTTTTGATAATAATAAAAAAATGAAATTAATGGAAAAAACAATAATAGTAATAATAATAACAATAATAATAATAATAATAACAATAAAAATAATAACTAATAAAAATCACTAAAATAAAATGGACCTAATTAAAAACTAATCGTAAATTAGAAAACAAAAATTAAAATTAAACTAAACCTAAACTAATAAAATTGAATTAAACCAAATTAAACTCAAAAGTAAACTAAGTTGAACTTAATCTACGCCAGAAACTATATTATAATTATAACAAAATTAGCTAAATTAATTCTAAATAAATTTTAAGATAATACGAACAAAATCCAAAATAGAATGATGAAATCGACAAGAAACACATGATTATGATCAATGAAATGTTTGACTAAAAAAATGCTCGCCTAAAATGATATGCAAAAGATTAGAGTATGTAAGGGTAAAATTTGGGGTGCAACAGTTGCCCCTATTTAAATATTTTTCACCGGATGACATGGGAAATGGAAAGATGGTGAAAGATATTTAAATATAGATAACCGAAAATTTTGCCCTTAGACACGCTGATATGCAATGATATGGGAGAAGACCAGTCTAAGATGTAGACATGTCATGAACTCTAGTATGATGATATGATGTCATGATAGATGCAAAAATGAAAGCAAGCACACACAGGTGGATAACACCGGGGAAGGATGAAGGTTAGTATCCCTGAGGTAAACTCACTGGGGATACAGGCTACCCAATAAAAGAGACCTGCTGGGGAGACTCTAAGGAAACACTGGGCACAGAAAAACTGAGGGGAAACCCTACGAGTTCTTACTGTAGATAGGACACCAAAGAGGTGTTCTCTACTGGGGAAATATCCGACTCCACTGGGGATGAAACTTAACTCCACTGGGGATGAAACTCAACTCCACTGGGGATGAGACACATTCTTACTGAGCATGACCACCACAGGAGATCAGTTTGAAATACCAGGATAGACATCCTACAAAGATTTTCTGGGGTTTCCTATACTGAAGAGTTCAAACGGGATCTTCAAGAAAAGCCAGAAAAGACAGAGGTAAACTCTGCGTCAGATGATGAAAGGTGACTGGACCTTTTGGCTGTGGATGAGGTTAACAGGATTCTGTTTATGGAGGATGCAAGCGATGACTGGACTTTAGGTTCAAGCTTGACACGATTCAGGCAGGAACAAATTGAAATAAAAGCCTAAGGTGACTCGATTCAAACCAAAGACGGTGCCAACGATAATTGGACTTTGGGTTCAAGTTTGACACGATTCAAACAGGAACGGGATCTTAAGACAAGAAACAATGTTCGACACGATTCGAACAAGGACTCGGTTCAAGTTTGACACGATTCAAACAAGAACAAGCTGAAATAAAAGCCTAAGGTGACTCGATTCAAACCAAAGATGATGCCAACGATAATTGGACTTTGGGTTCAAGCTTGACACGATTCAAACAAGAACAAGCTGAAATAAAAGCCTAAGGTGACTCGATTCAAACCAAAGACGATGCCAACGATAATTGGACTTTGGGTTTAAGCTTGACACGATTCAAGCAGGAACAAGATCTTAAGACAAGAGACAATGTTCGACACGATTCGAACAAGGACTCGGTTCAAGTTTGACACGATTCAAACAAGAACAAGATTCTAAAACAAGAGACAATGTTCGACACGATTCGAACAAGGACTTGGTTCAAGTTTGACACGATTCAAACAAGAACAAGATTCTAAAACAAGAGACAATGTTCGACACGATTCGAACAAGGACTCGGTTCAAGTTTAACACGATTCAAACAAGAACAAGATCTTAAAAGTCTAAGGTGACTTGATTCAAACCAAAGACGGTGCCAATGATAATTGGACTTTGGGTTCAAGCTTGACACGATTTAAGCAGGAACAAGATCTTAAGACAAGAAACAATGTTCGACACGATTCGAACAAGGACTCGGTTCAAGTTTGACACGATTCAAACAAGAACAAGATGAAATAAAAGCCTAAGGTGACTCGATTCAAACCAAAGACGATGCCAACGATAATTGGACTTAAGGTTAGACTTCTTGGGGGATAAAATAAATATTCGCTGCAAACCGAAGTAGCCAAAAATGAAGTTGTAATTAGAGATTCCAGAACTGAGGCCACCTATGGGATAACATCAATATTCACTTCATTGGGGGAAGCTCGGATCAAAGTTGCGAACCGAAGGTGTCAGAGTTGAGACTTCGTGGGGATGAAATAAACATCCACTTCGCTGGGGAAGGTTGGAGCCAAAGAGATTTATTAGGAATTCTTAGTTCACCAACTAGGGAATTCTTGCATCACATCTGCCATAACCACTGAAGTAGAGATTCACCGGGGAATGGTTGTGATCGCTGTAGTAGAGACTTGGTGGGGAATCATCACACCACTTGAGACAGAAGTTCAAAGTAGTTCTGCATTGGGAGTCGCCATTTCAAACAACAGTTGTTGTGAATGGATGAAATAATCTTCGATTCTCAAATGCCCCAGATTGCCTGCTTCGTACGACAAAGTTCCCTGGCAGAGTCGCCATCTGTCGCCACAAGAGAACAAGCTTCTCCAAGAGAATGCCACTTGTTGTTGGGTATGAATTCCAAAGAGATGTTGATATTACAACACTATCAGAGGAATAATTGTCTTCAATGGGGATTTGTAAGATTCTTCCTGCAAGACACGGTGCAAAATAAATGCACTTGGAAGTGGGTTCAGAAACCACTCCTGCCAGGGACCACAGTTCAATCTTGGAACAAGCTAGAAAGAAACGGCCAAACAAGACTCCATTTGAGGAATGAACTCAAATGGGGATATATCTTATCCACATGTGAAAAAGATAACTGAAACAACCGTCATCCACAAGAATAAAACTCTGTGGGGATTTCAGAAAAGATGGGCACTTTATGCTTAGGACTGACAACTCTATTGGAGAGAATAGACACACCCAGTCACTTGGGGATAAACGCCAAAGTGAACAACACCGGTGAACACCAGAAACATGTAGCAAAAATAATAATATGATATGCATTTGAGTGCTTATGCCATGCTTAGCTTATGCTGACAAAACAGACGAGAAACGAGACTGGAGATGAAATAAACATCTCGACAAGGATACCCAGCCAAACTCATCAGATTGGACCATTACTGGGGATGAACTTGTAGATGAAGCAGCTATACTTCAAGATTATGACCTTCTCTGGGGAAAGAGTACTCTGCATGGTATAGCATCTTGACTTCACTAGGATTGTCATTATGAGCTTGATTTCTTCACTGGCGATAAGAGATCCATTGAGAATTGCCAAGATTAGCTGAAGAGATAACTTTTGGGGAGCTAGCAGAGACACCACAAAAGCTGAGTAATTCTGCATGACTCATCTGCCCCAGAGTACATGGTCTGTCAGAAGAATACATCAAGAGGATTTTATAGAAGAATTGGCATGCAAGGTGTTTCAATATCTTCAAACTCTTGGAGAGATTTACCGAATCTCGACATAAATGCCCCTGATTGACAGCTTTATACGACAGAGCCCATGAACTAGTTACGTGTCTTGATCGAAACTCCAGGTTGAAGCTGCGAGGTTGCTTGGATTCCACTGGTGAAAATCATTATTCAAAGCCTAAGAGGAGGCTGGATTCCACTGGTGAAAATCATTATTCAAAGCCTAAGAGGAGGCTGGATTCCACTTGGGGAAATCACTATACAAAGCCTACGAAGAGGCTGGATTCCACTTTGGGAAATCACTATACAAAGCCTAAGAGGAGGCTATCTGTTGACTGACTGACTCTGCCTGGGAGAATCCTTATACCAAGCCTAAGAGGAGGCTGTCTGTTGACTGAATGACTCCGCATGGGAGAATCCTTATACCAAGCCTAAGAGGAGGCTGTCTGATAGTTTATACTCATCCCGGAGTGTCTTGTACAAAAACAAAATCTTTGAGTTGATTATCCAGTCTGGTTGTCGACAACTGGGGAATAAACTTACCCCTGTCAAGTTGATCTGTGAAGTGGATGCCCCAGACTAGTTGACTTTTGAGAGATTGCAGAATCTCGGCTTGACTGCTTTTGATTAACTGGTCTTGTGATGATAAGTCACCAAGAGGATTTTACATAAGAATTGAAATGCCAGGTGCTTCAATGTCTTCGAACTCTTGAGGAGAACCATAAGTCTTGACATAACAACCCCTGTTCAACTGCATTCGCAATACAAAGTCCTTTAAACTGTGGTAGAAACAACTGGGGAACAAACCTGCCCCGAACTGATGGGTCATTGGAGTCCAAACTTGTCATAAAACGATCTCAAGAAGGCTTGCCCCAATATTCTGAACCTTGAAGAGCTCTGCCCCTGATTCAACAACTCTTGAAACGATGGATTGACAGAACCTTCTGCTTAGTTGCCCCTTGATTGAGCTTCCTTTACCAAATCAATTCCCTAGCTGACTGCATTTGTCAGGATTCCTTTGATGTTGAATCAATCCACAAACAAGTATTGTTCATTTAAAATTGGCAATTTCAGTGCAAAAATTTATGCAAGCTTTTGAAATCAAGTTTTATTGATGAAAGACGCACAGTGGAATGATTAAGTAATCAAAAACAAAGTGGATCTGGTCATTTACATAATGACAGATGAAGTGATCAACACACATAATTAGCAAAGGTCATTAGGAGTCAGGTTAATCAACCTTGTTGTAGTATGCTCTCAAAACAACCTTTACCTCAATTAGGTCTTTTACGGGTTGTAACGTGGCCTGGTTCACAGTTTAAGAAACAAAGGATAAAGGCTCAAAGTTTATTTGGTACCCGCCCCATCTTCGTGATGAACTCCAATCCTACGTTCAGTTAACCTGACACGAACACTTGTCCCTCAAAAGGAGTTTTTGATATGGTTGAGAAACCACTGAGGCTTTGGACATGACATCCACTCACTTATTTGCTTTTGGTGTTTGATCACACGACTCTGTTCTTTACTGAAGATCTTTCTTTGTGATCCTTTATTTTCGCTTTCACATTCTTTGTTTTATTCCCTAACTTTTGCCTGGACAAACTTTTGGATTTGAATTTGAAGTCCAGCGGGATGCCCCAATTTTGCCTAAGTCTCCTTCATAGGTTGTGACTTAGCGAGTTTTTTCTTTTTTCTCTTTTTTGTATTCATGAACAAGTCGTGTGACTCTAAGTTATTTTGACTTTTTTGAAAGGATTGTGACTGCCTCACTCTTTAGATAGTCAAGGGAAAATCATTGTGGATTTGACTTCCGACCTCTTAAGCTGTAAGGGATAGATAGAGTGGATTCTCGGATGTTCACTCCTTTTTGAAGGTTTGGGTGCTCGATCAGCTTAACTGAACACTACCCTGCCCCAGGTTAAAATTGAGGGTTTTTTATTTATTTCAGAAAAGAAAACTCCTACTTCAAAGGCTCAAAGGGGTTAGGGATTATCTTCCTTATTTCTCCAGTGTTTGGGAATTGAAACAATGCCTTACATCCTCGGCAAGGTTTAATCGAAAGCATACCACATCGATTATGAATAATATTTTCGTCATCCTCCCCAATCTTTGCTTAAACAAAACAGTTTGACAAGTGGAAGGGAAGAAAAAAATCGCTCTTTTTGTTTTTTTGTTTTTTTTGTTTTTTTTGTTTTTTTTGTTTTTTTTGTTTTTTGGTTTTTTTTTTTAACACAAAAAAGTAAATGAATGAAACGAATGGACTTAATCAAAAGATGCACAAACATTTCATTAACCTTGCCAATTTGAAAGTACAATAATGCTTATAAGTGAAAATAGATTCAAACATGCAAAGAAAATGCAACAAAAATGCTAAACAGCCAAATGATCGCCAGCTTTAGGGAACTGAAATTTCCTTCTTAATCTGCCAAGCTGAGATAGTCATCTTCAGAGTCGATTGTCGAGATCCGCTTGGAAATCATCTTCACATTTATTCTCAATAATTTTCTTCCACTTCAGAGCCTGATGAATCTGACTGATTAGGCAACAATTTGCTGATTTGGACGCCTTGAGGCGTGAATGAGAACCTCTCGTAGTCAAGCAGAGTCTGGACCTTTTTTCTGAATACCCTAAATCTTCAGTTGCATGCCTATGTGCCCCAGCATGGTAGTCACAACAGAAGAGTCTGGAAAAGACAACTTCAAAAGCTACTTCAGGTCCAATGATGTCTTCAGGAAACCGGACGGGTTACAGACACAGGACGGACGAGACTCAGGGCTGAGAAATGCAGATGCAGTGCAGATGCGCATGCAATGAGAATGCAATGTTAATGCATGCCTAATGGTTTCAAGGAACTCAAAAGCAAGTTGCAAGCTTTTTGGGAAAGTGAAGAGTTTTTTTGTTTTTTTTGTTTTTTTTTAAATCGTGATCTCAAAGGATCTTCGCAAAGAATAGAACGTCTGAGTTCCTTGAAAACATCAATGGATGCGATGAGATATATGCAATGCACAAACGCGGGCACACAAAAACCTAGATATATACACGCGCAAGAGCGCACAAACACAAACATATGTACACTGGTATTCACAGATATGCACACACAAACAAGAAGAAGACATAGGTTTAAAGGTCACAGGCATGGAGCCAAGGTCTACCCATCCCATAAGGTAGTGTGGTTTCAAAATGTACCTGCCGAACGGGTTCTAAAAGTTCCCAGAGTCTACAATCCATCTTTCAGATATTATCGACTTCCCAAATTACTCGGTTAGTCAATAATATTCTCAAGAGAATCTCGTCTGAGTGTAGTATCGCGTGACAACTATTTGGAAATGGACTCCCGCATAGTCACCGCACTGCGTCCTAAAAGGCCAAGTTGGGTTAAAGGTGCTACGGTCCTCAGTCTTAAGGGTTCTTGGTCGAAGTTAATACCGTTTTCACGAGTGGACTCGTTCAAACAATATTAAGTTCAAAAGAACCTAAACTGAGCGATGATTTTCTCAATTCAACTTTTCAGGAATCGACTCCGTCAAAGTACCCTTGACCATATCATCTCCTATATGTCACTCAAGTCCGGGTCTAGGACTCTCACCATTCAATAATGGCACCCTGCACACAGAAAATTCCAGCACAGGCAGAGATATATACAAATATATACAGATATACATGCAAATATGACATACAAGCAAATATACAAGTAGAATAAAGTTGTTTTTGAAGTTTGATTATGAAAATCCGCTTGACGTTGGATCAAGGGTTTATTTGTTATGAAAAGAGTTTGATGAAAGCGTGAAAACAAAATAGGCTTAACCCTCTTAGGAAAGGACCAGCATAGGTCTAACATTCCTGTTCTTCCCCAGTGAAGTCGCCATTTCTGTTGCGGTGAAAATTGGATAACAAATTATTAATTAACTTGCATCATATTTCTTTTACAACCGACTTTGATTTATCCAAAGGAAAGGTCCAAGATCGTTAGAAAAACCTAAAGGGGGGAGATCTAAGGTTCGGGGGTTGGTTACGCCTAGGGAAGGTATTAGCACCCTAAACGTCCGTAGTACTCTGCGGGAGCCTTTTGTTTCATTACGTTTTTCTTATTTATTTCCTGTATTTTTGCTTGCTAAGGGTATCTGTACTAAGGTAAATACCTAAGAGTATGTACACTAGTTTTGCTCGCCAAGACGTCGCATCTCGTGCCTACGTATCTGACTAACGAATCAGAGCAACCGTAGTTCACCTAACTAAAAGTGAAGGAAAAAACATTGACTATGGCCAACGTTCCAAAGGGAATGAGCATAAGCTCATATAGAGTCCACGATAACTCTCTAAGTCTACGTTATGAAATGAGGAAGTGAATTCTCATGATAGTGAGAACCACACAGAGTTCACGATAACTCTGTAAGTCTGAATAAAAGGTAAAGTGAGTTCTCATGATAGTGAGAATCACATGGGGTTCATGATAACGCCATCCTATTACTAAACTGATGGAAACGGCTCTTCTGAGGCCAAGGATGAAATGGGAAAGGTTTATGACTTAGGAGTCAGAGTAGAGATCTTTCCTTTGGAATGAGGGTCAAGTGTGAACAAGAATTAATGGTAATGATCAAAACATCAGAATCAAATGATAATAAATCAAAGAATGAAAGTGACTGTGTAGTATCATGTAAAAAAACAATGTCAGGCAAACATATATATACATGCAGACATAAAAAATGCATCAATGTAAATGAGCAAGAAATAGAGGGATCTGACCAGAATAGTGTATAAATGCTTCCCATTGATGGGCCACTGACCAATCAAGTAAAAATCCGAAAACCGGAATACCAACTCCAAGAGCATAGGGTAAAAGTCCTAAATCTAAGTCCTCAGTCCAAGAGCAGAGGGTAAAAATCCTAAATCTAAGTCCTCAGTCCAGAACATAATAGTAACCACAGTCCGGTCAATTGAGCTTTTTAAGGTTTCGATATTTATTAGTGTGTTTTATATGAACAAATGAGATGAACGATATACACAAGATATAAATATGAACAATGATAATATTTACAAGGATAATAATCAAGCATGAAGAATAGATCAAGATGTGTATATATTGACTGAAAGTAAATTTAGTGATTGTTGATTAGTTTATTGTATCGATAAGTCGGGTCCAATGTAGTACTGGTCCGTCGTAATACGGTCTATGAGGAAAACCATACTATAGGAGGATGCACACTTTGATCTGTGTGTTAAAACACGATAGAGAAGTGATATAGAAGATCATTCTCCGATGAAATCGTGCCACACGAAAAGAAAAGGTGGATACCTCGTCTTGAGTAACAAACTCTCGTTGATTAGTCGAAGGTAACCTATCACGATCTCAAAGTATAGAAAGCGATCTCGATGATCACTCACTACAGATTTGAAATAATGAAGGTTCGTCGCTTCGCTAACAACGTTTGTGGATAGAAAGACTTTCATCGGTCTAAAGATGAAGATGAAGATGAAGATGAAAGAAAATACCTTTGAAGTAGAAATAAAGTCGGTCTCGTCTTAATCTTGGTTCAATCGAGAAGTCGATAGCCTTGATACTTAACTTTCATTAACCGATAGAAAAGAGAAGTGGCCTCATATATATCATGACTTTTAGTAATTTGAATAAACCGACTAAGTCATGATTTTTGTGATATCATTGGCCCAAAACAAAAGAAGAAGTGGACTTGAAATGAAATAAAATTGGTCTCCTCTAAAATAAAAAATTTAGATCTTCATTGACCAACAAAAATAAAATAAAATGAGATAGAAATGAAACATAAAGTCGGTCTCATCTAAACAAAGGTCTTAGATCGATAAATCGAATACCTTTTAATTAGATTCTCATTGACCAAAAAGAAAGCGGGCCTCATACAAATCAAGATTAATAAATCAAGATGTTGGCAATATCATAGGCCCTAAACAAAAGAAGATTAGGATAAAAACTTAAATGATTAAACAACTAAGATCAAAAAATAAAATTTTGAAGACACTAAATTTAGAACAAAAATGAATTAAAGGGAGAAGATCATATGGGCTTTGTGAAGCCCATCACCATTCATCAAACGACGACCCGACTTATGAAGCAGCCACCAACAACATTAAAAAATTTTAAACATAAATAAAGTCAAAAATAAATTGAATAATAAGGAATGGTCAAGGCACGGTTTTCTCAGCAAAAGGCATGGTCCAAGTTGAACATCATTATCCATTTCCTTAGATGAGAGAGTAGAAAGAATACAACATCAGAAAAAATAAAGAAAACGGAATCAACGCTTCCATACACGACTCGTTTCAATCGAATTCGCGGTTCATTATCGTCTCAGTATCAAATCCTTTGCGCGTCTCTCCCTCGTGTCGCCTCTGTCTCGATTCGCGGTTCAAAAGGTTTGTGCGATTTCGTTCTTAGACTCTCTCCATATTCTCTTTTCTAAATTGATTTCTGGGTTTGTTAGGAATTGGTTGTGCTTGGAGAAGTTTGGTAACGAGAAAAAGAGTGGTGGCGGTGGTTATGGTAGATTTGAGGAAAGTGGGTTGTTGAAGATTGATGGTGGTTTTGATTGAAGGTTTGTTGTTGTTGTTAGTTGTTGTCGTTGGAGGATTGTTTGGATTAAGTTGTGGTTGATGATGTTTGTGGGAGAGAAATTGAAGAAGGGATTCGACGGGTTGCTGAGATGCGGTTGTGTAGGTCTTGGTAGGTTGAGCTGGGATTTACGGGTTGTGTGAGGCGGAGGTCTTGTTTGAAGGGTGGAGGAAGAAGATGAAGATGGTTGAGAACAAGGAAGGGTTTGCGAATCTGGGTTTTGTTTTGGAGATGGGTCGCTTTGGAAGGTTGTGAAGGTGAAGGCGGAACAGTTATGGTGTTGGTGGTTCAATCATTTTGGGTTTTAAGATTAAAGGATCTTTGAAGTGGGAAATAAGAGAGGATTTGTTGGTTTATTCAGGTTTTGTGGTTTGGAAGATTTTGTGAGTTTTTTTTTTAAGGTCAATGGTGGGATAGGGCGGTGGTAGACAGTCTAGGGAGAAGCGTGGGGACGTTTGGGAGATTGTGTAGCAGAGGAGATTGGATTGAAGGGTGTGGATAGTGGCGTGGTTGAGCGTAAGGCGTGGATGATGTTGCGCGTGGGAGACAACCTTGCGTGTTGGTGTTTTGGCATTAGAAATGTTTGTCTGGTGTGCTGAGGGGATTTGATTTTTTTGGATTTTGTTTTGATAATAATAAAAAAATGAAATTAATGGAAAAAACAATAATAGTAATAATAATAACAATAATAATAATAATAACAATAAAAATAATAACTAATAAAAATCACTAAAATAAAATGGACCTAATTAAAAACTAATCGTAAATTAGAAAACAAAAATTAAAATTAAACTAAACCTAAACTAATAAAATTGAATTAAACCAAATTAAACTCAAAAGTAAACTAAGTTGAACTTAATCTACGCCAGAAACTATATTATAATTATAACAAAATTAGCTAAATTAATTCTAAATAAATTTTAAGATAATACGAACAAAATCCAAAATAGAATGATGAAATCGACAAGAAACACATGATTATGATCAATGAAATGTTTGACTAAAAAAATGCTCGCCTAAAATGATATGCAAAAGATTAGAGTATGTAAGGGTAAAATTTGGGGTGCAACATCCCCCTTATTCTTATAAATTGAAACTAAAGTGTTTATTTTGTATTCATTTGACATTTGCTTTGACCTCATTATTTCGTTAAAGAGTTTAGTGAGGCAGTCAATACATTTATCTCCAAGAACTTTCCACACTTCAATACGTATGTTGTCTGACCCAACCGCCTTATTGTTACTCATCATTTTAAATGCTTATTTTACCTCTTATTTCTGAATCCGACGGTGGTAGTTACAATTTCGATCCTCTTCTATAATATCAAATCTGCTAGAGTTTGATAAGATCTCATATCCTTTATTAGATAAATTATATAAATATATGTCATATCTTTAACACACTTCACTTGATTCAAATGTCTTTTTCCTTAGCAAGCATGTATATTAAATTCATGCTCTCCTTAGTTCCTAAAGATTGGTATAATCCGTCAAAAGTTTGGGTTTTTGCTTCAATCACTGCCTTCTTGGTCTCGTTTTTAGCTTTCTTATACTTTTATCAAGTTTCGACATTTTTACACATAGGTCATTTGTTAAAACAATTCTTTTTAACTCTAACTTTACTCTAAGCACTTTCATTCCACCACCACGATTCTCTATCCCTAAATCCAAAACCTCTCGATTCTCTCAAGTCTCTTTAGCTACTTTTCTAATCTCTTGGGCCATATTTTTACACGCATCATTTTCATTTCCTTGTGGTCGTTCGAACCCTTCCTCCAAAATCTTATGTCAGAAACTTCCTTGTTTTCACTTTTCAAATACCACCACTTGATTCGTGGTGCACCCATTTAACTTCTTATCTTATATATCCTCTTGATTCTTACATCCATAACCAATACTCTATGTTGAGTAGTCAAGATCTCTCCTAAAATAACTCTACAATCGAAACAAATATTCATGTCATACTTCCTAATAAGAAATAAAAAAGAAATCTATCTGAGAACATGTCACTCCCCTCTTATATGTGATAAAATGTTCATCTCTATTTCTAAACCAAGTATTAGCTATAGTAAGAGTAAGAGGTGGTGAAAAATCCAAGATGTATTTAGCCTCTGTATTTACCTCCTAAGGTCATACCCTTATGCATACCCTTAAAACCTCTGGCTACGTGTGAAGAAGATGTTCATCATTTATCTTAACTTAGTTTTAATGAAGACAAAAGCTTATCAATGAAGAAAGATCAAAGAAGAAAAAGATTAGAATCAAGTATCAAGATTGCATAAGTTTTGAAAATTAAAATATTGAATTATGAAGATTAAGGTACAATGGCAATTCATAGGTGCTCAGGAAATGATCCTTAAAATTGATGCATGCATTGTTTCAAGTTTCCTTTTTAACCAAGTCAAGAATTCAACTTGTAATGCATGTAAATTTCTTGAATCTAAAATTGAAGAATTAAACCAAGTGATCAAAAAATATGAAAAATGTCAAATTTGTTTAGAAGATATGCTAAATAGGCAGAGGTATTCAAATGCTAAGTATGTAATATGAAAGATTTATTTACAAGATCTTGCTTGTTTTTTTTTTTTTTTTTTGAAATAAAGAAGTGTTTTTGGACTTAAATGGAAAAGGAGGCGTTTTTAGTAAATAACATGTATTTGTATTTTGAATTTTTTGATAATTATTTTTATAATTTTAACTAAAATAGAAAATACAACTTAACTAACTAAGGCCTAAGTTAGACTTAACTAAATAAGTAAATAATTAAAAAAATAAATTAAACACTACAAAACAATTAAATTATTTAACTAAATAATAAAACTAAAATAAATTAATGGGATGTATTTATAGCTATAAGAAAAACAAAGATGGTGTAAATAGCAAATGGATTAGAGCCCAAAAGACTTGAGACCCAAGTGTATCTCTAAAAACCCTAATTGTTAGACAAAATAAATAATTATCAAATAATAAATAATAAAATAAAAACGAAAAAACCCACACATATAGGGGCCAGCAGCCGCCCTCTCCCTCCATATGCACACTACTGATAGCCTAGAAAATCTCATGATACCAAAGCTTCGTGACTTGGTTGCATTTCTTCATTTATTATCATAATTGTGTATATATATTTGATTCAAATCATAATTGTATATTTTTTTGAAAAGGCTAAAGAATTTATTTAAACTAAGGCATAAAGTATGCCAAAAACAAGCTGATACAACATAGACCAAACAAGTCTAGAATAGAGTCACCAATCCAAGGCAATAACAATAGCAGTGAAGCAATACCACCAAAATACAAACAATATGAAACACAAATTGACCATTGCACAACCGGCACCCAACACTAAATACATATAACTCCAAACTAAGTAAAAAGGTTGCACTTAGATAGAACCAGTTTTTCCTGTTGCCACCTCTGGCACCAATATGCCACGAAGATCAGACAACTCCAATTACTGAACCTGCCTCCACCGGATCGAACTTCTTCTCCCAACATCGAAACAGGACTCTAACACAAGCCAAAATTAAAGAAACCAACTGCCAACACCTACTGCCGGCACCTAAAACAATATAAAGCGCCACCACCTACTGCCAGCACTATTCGTAAGAGATCAATTGCCAGTACATACAATATAAAGGACTGGACGGTTGATCTTGCCAACATAATTGTATATTATTATGCATTTTGCATTATTAGTACGTTGTATTGATGCGGTTCGATATTATACATTGCATTAATCAAGTGCCTTACAAATGGAAGAAACTTATATAGTGTTACTATTATGATAAATAATTGGCTTAATATCTTTTTTGATCTCGCATCTTAATTTTAGAGTTCATTTTTATTTTTTAATTCATCAAAACGTTTCATATTAGTCCTTTTTGTCCTAATAGCAATAAAAAACTTTAAAAATCAGTCGCTAAATTCGTTGTTAATTAGACAAAATGACTAATATGGAATATTTTGAAGATTTAAGAGACCAATATAGACCTTTTAAAAATTAAGAGATCAAAATGAACATCGAACTTAAGATACATGACTAAAATAGGATATTAAACCTAAATAATCCCATAAGATCCTAAATAATCCCATAAGATAATTAGATAATGAATAGTGCATGTGTTCTATTTACTGAACAACCTTGGAATTGTTATATATAAAAAGTCAAACAAATAATGAAATACTAGTAGAAAGATACACTACACAAATGATAAGGACAAAACAATAGTATGCAAAACATATGTTCTTAGGTTGCTAGTGCTCTTCCTTTTTTGTTTTTTACACGTGTGTTGTATGAAAGTGGGTGTGAGAAGGGGTAAAGAGTTAGTGTTAGAATCAGTAAAGAGTGCGTGTGTGGGAAATATGTAGGGGTGTTCAAAACCGAACCAACCTAATAAAAAACCGCAAACCAAACCAAACTAAACCAAAATCGCAAAAAACCGCATTTGGTTCGGATTTGTTCGGGTCATCTTTTAACAAAGCCGCATGGTTCGGTTTGGTTTGCGGTTTGTATTTTGCAAACCGAACTAAACCAAACCAAACCGTATTATGTTACAACCCAAACTTCACTTATCTCACATCTAACCCAAAACTCAAACCCATTATGCCTTAACCTTATAATTACAAAATATTTTCTCTTATTCACACTTAACTTTTCAGTTTTAATCTTCTCAAATCTCTCTTAATAGTATTGTACATTCTTCTCATCTTCTTTGCCATGTACGTCTCGCCTCTTCTACACTAATCTCTCATCTCACATGTTCTTTCTTTTCCATCTTCTCATTTTTATGTTACTATTTTCTCTTCTAATTATATTTTTATCACACCTTTCTTCTCTAATCTCACATCTGTTATGTTCTTTCATTTTCATCTTCTCTAATCTCTCTTATCTTATATTTTTTGTTTTATTATAATATTTTGATATTGTTTTATGCTACTATTTTTTTTTTCACTTTTGTTTAAATTGATTTTTGTATATTGAATGAGAACTTTTTGTCTAAATATGATGAGTTTTGTTGTTATTTGGCAATGTATGAATGACTAAACACAAAGTTATGTTGTTCTCTATATATGTAAATATCACTCAATAAAAATCTAGTAAAAAACCGAACCAACCGAACCAATCCAAAACGCATTGGTTTGGTTTGGTTTGGTTTGGATTTTTTTTAAAAGCCAACCAAACCAAACCAAACCGCATGCTTTTTTCCCTTGCGGTTCGGATGATTTTTAGCGTCAAAATCGCCCAAACCGCACCGCGAACACCCCTAGAAATATGTATAGAGTAGGTGAAATTTTCTATGAAAGTTGTGTCTTATTTATTGTGTTAGAAATTAGGTTAAAAGGACAAAAAAGGCAACAAAAAAAAGTCAAATAACTATCAGATAGTATCTGATCTTTCGTCAATAAGCTGACAAATTTTGACCAATCAGATGTTAGTATGACACAAAACAATCAATAGAAAACAACTATGACAAAAATGGAAAACTTTTGATATTTTTAATGATTTTTGGACTCTTTTTGCGTTAAAAGTGCATAAAATAAACAAATTAATTATTATTAAAAATTTCTTAATTTAAAAAACAAAAATTAAAAATAAAAATGCAATTTTTTATTTTTTGTGATTTTGAATATAATGAAAATAAAAATAGGAATAAAGGTAAAAACAACAAAAAGAGAAAAATGCACTAAAAATGAAAAAGGTGGAATTCAAACCCGAACGCTTGCATTTGCAACTCCTTAAATACTCTCTTTATTACCAAATGGGCCAATTCACATATTCAAAAGAAAATGTGACAAAAATCAATATGATAATAAAATCTCGGACAAAATTTGGGATATGACACAAGGATACCATTGATCAACTTTAACATGTCCAATTTCACACTATTATAAGGCTCTTCACACACAAAAGTCGTGTCTCTGAATTGCTCAATCAACTTCAATTCTCGAACCATAAGCATCGATATATGCAACGACTTTCAGCTCAAAGCATAAACTACGAAATTGGCTTTGCCAGGATGGTAACTCAAATCATCCTAGTATTTTTTGAAAAGGAATATGGCACATTATTTATAATTATGTAAGAAAAAAAATTGAGTGACCCATTATCCAATCTAATCCAACCCACAAATTTATGATTTTACCCAAACCGACCCAATGATATTGTGGGTGGTTATTTTACCTCACCCAAACCGGTATACTCTATGTGGTTTGAGTTTTGGTTTTAGGAAAAACCAACCCAAACCGACCCATGTAGACCCCTACCAAAACCCGTAACCGATTACAATCACGAAAGTTTTTAAAAAACGTTTATCAACTCTAGGTATAACCAGTTACACGAACACGTTAATCGGTTACCACTGTACAAAAACACAAAACTCGATTTTCACCATTGAAACACTTCCAAAGCTCCGATTTCGATCCCCAAAACACCAAATTGCATAGAATTCATCATACATATAGTGTATCACATTGAACATATTAATTTCACACAAATTAACACCTTAATTAACCATTTAATCATAGACTCAAGGTTATGTTCGTAGAGTAAAAAATTCATTAGTTACAACACAATTCCTCATGTAATCAGTTAACTCATGAACATGCAGCAACACAACATAAAATACGAATTTCACATCAATTCATGGTATAAAATAGAATCACACTCATCATTTATCAAATTAACATCAAGCAATTGAGAGAAAAAACTCTATTGGAGGTTAAGGAAACATCTTTACCCTTTCATGATTAAGGCACCCTTAGATGAATAATCTCCCCTTACCTTTTTCAGGAAAAGCAACAAGCAAACACTCATAAGGTTCCTTCTTCCCAAGCCCTAGCTCTCCAATGCTCTTGCTCTCTATTCTCCTTTTTTTCACGTTTACTGACAAATGCTCTAAAACCCTATTTTTCTATTTCTCTACAAATATATATTAAACCAATTAAATTTATTTTAATTACTAACCATAAGCTAAATATAAGTTCTTCATTACTAACCACCCAAATCTTTATTATTTCACTTTTTACCCTAACTTTCACTATTCTCTCAATTTCTATTAATTTAATTAATTAAAATCCCACAAAAACTAATTAATCCAGCACAGTTCACCACAAATGCCGACACTGACCAAGCACGTCATAATTCACATAAAATATTTATTTAAATAAAACAATTAATTAAATCAAACAAATAATTAAATAAACAAATAAAGCTAATTAAGTCGGGGTGTTGTATGACAACTGGGTGAAAATTTAAGATCAATGAATACACATCTTTTGTAGATCTGCAATACGAAGTGCAAAATTAGGGGTGTACGCAGGTTGGGTTTGATCGGATTTGGCCTAACCTGTTACCCAACCCGTTCAAACTTTAATGGGTTGGGTTCATTGTCCAACCCGCAATTTCATTGTCAAAACCGATCCAAATCGACCAGTTCATTTATGGGTTGAGTTGGGTTCGCGAGTTGTGTTTCAAATAAAAAATATATTTTTTTATGATTCTTTTTGTCGGTTTAAAAAAAAGTGTAACACAACTCAATACAATCATACTCATTTATAACACTCAAATTCAATGAAACACATCATATAATATCTAATAAAATTCATCAACACGGCATAACACTCGATATTAGTATAAAATTCAACAAGACACGTTATTTCCATAAAATAAGTAAGTTGGAAATGATACAAAAGAAAATAAGAAACATATTTAATATTAGAATTATGTAAACTCATTCGTCTAGTAGTATTATTGGTGGAGAATAATTTTTTTTTTTTGAAAAAATTATGGTTATTAGTGAGATATTAGTTTTATATTTTTATTGAAAAAAAAAAAAAAAAAAAAAGCTTTAAAGCCACATCAATGGGTTGGGTAAATGGGTATGCTGGTTGCAAAACTCAAACCCGATACCTGACCCAAAACTATATGGGTTGTTATGGGTTGGGTTGGGTATACCCGTAGATGAATGGGTTCAGGTCATTTATGGGTTGTTTGGTTTGGGTCAACAGGTTCGTGGGTTGACCCACACCCATGAACACCCCTATGCAAAATCTCCTTCCTTACGAAGATAATAAAAAAATTGTGAAGCTCAGATATCATTCATCGTCAATTAACAACGAAGACAGAATTAAGTTCAACAACTATGAGTTTAAGATTGATGCACATGTAAGGGCTATGTGAAATACAATTTTCCGTTTCGAAGCAAAATTTTTGATCGAGGTGGAAGCAACGATTTCAAGATAGGTCGAAGATATTGTGAATATGTTGAATCGTCCACCTGCATATTAAAATGTAATGTCTGATTTATGTTAATATCATCAATCTAATGCTAATTTTATGTTATGAATGATAATTTTATTTTGTCAAAATACAACTTTATGGTTTTCTGCTTCTGTTTAAGTATGCTACGAAGATGCATCTACAGACAAATTTCAGAGATGCGTTTACAGACAGATTCTGAAGATGCATCTTCGAATCAAAAAAGGCACACTCCTAGGGCGTGTCTCATAATTAGCCTAAGCCATGTGTGTTGGGATGCGTCCAAAGATGCATCTATAAAATTAGAGGGTATTTTTGTATTTTCACGTGGTGCCCTAATAATATATAGTGCATTAAGAAATCTTTAATATTTATAGTGTTTCACTCCAAAACAATCATTGATTTTTCTCACTTCACTAGCTTTTATCTTTATTCTATATAATCTTTCTCTTTTAAATATTGTATATTAATATACTCAAATTAACATTTAATTATATTATATTTTACTTCACAAGTTTGTTATATTATATTAGTTTATTTTATGTTAAATATTTGAATATTATTTTATACAATTTAAACATGTATTATATTTAAAAACATGTTATTGTATTTATAAAAAATAATATAATACTTAAAATATAATATATTGATGATAATATAATTTTCTTTATTACTATATTTATTATAATATTATGAAGTTTTATTTTAATTTTTATATTAAAAAACAATAAAAATATAGTTTGTTTAGGGCTGAAGTTCGTGTAGGATTGGACTAATAATAATTTTTAAGCCTATATTTAGGGATGCCAAAAAAATCCGTACCCGCGGATATCTGCAGATAAAATCTGTCACGGATATGAGACGGATAGTTTAATGGATATCAACGGATAAAATAAATAGATATTTAAATAACCGTTTGTTAATGGATATGGATACGGGTTTAATGATATCCATGCCCGCGGATATCCCTATCCGTTAATAAATTATAAAAATCATTTAAATATTACTAACATATTATATTTGATCTTTTCATCTTCTAAAAAAATTAGACTTCTTATATTTCTTTCTTTTTTTTTTTAAATTTTCTTTAAAGAAACCTTTTACATTTAATTCAAATTCGATTAGCCATTTCATATTTAAACTCTTAATTACTTCATATCTCACTTCAATAATTTGATAGTCTAACCAACTAGTGTCGTCGTTCCTCTATCAAACCAGTGTCTCGCTTCCTACTTCTCTATCGCTCGCTCTTCCATCATAACTCACAATCACAATATCTTTTATTTGTTTGGTTAAAAATGAAATGTATGGATATTATGTTTGGATCTAATTATATTTTGGTGAATAAGAAGAAAATTAATGCGATGCAATTTTATTGTTAAATTAAGAGTGAATTGTATCGATGTTATGTGATAATAACTTTTTGTGTCTTTAAAAGAAGTTAAAAAAAATTTCATAAAAATAATATTATCCATGGATATCTGTAAATATTCGCGGATATCGTAAAACCCACGGATTACCCGCTTAACGGATATCCGCATGGATATGGGGAGGATATGGATATCATATTTATTCAATGGGGCGGATACGGATATCATATTATCCGTCTCCATGGATATCCGTTTACATCTATTTCTCCAGAGTTTTTTACCCGGCCTTAAAAAATACGAGATCCAGCAGGACCGGTCCTTATAGGATCGGATAGTCTATTTTGACAACTCTACACCAAAACTAAGGAAAAAAAAAGAGAATTTCTAAATAGTACTCCACTTAACAACCACATAGGGTTGTGCATGGTAACCGATCCATTGAAACCAAACCTTTTTTTTGTTAAAGTTTAAAAACCAAACCATTCTTCTAGAAAACTGGTTCATGATTGTGAAATGGAACCAAATCAGTTTGAATCCAATTTAAAACCAATTTTAATTAAAATCCAATTTTCAATCATCGATCTCATTCGATAATGAACAACAACACTATTTTTGTGAGCACAGTTGTGAATGTCGCGAGTTTCGTGAATACCGCCGCTCAATGATGTTGTGTTTATAAGCATCGTTGCTGAATGCCACCAGTTCAGTTAACCCCGATGAACGCCACTAATACACACTGTGTTTCTGATCATCCTCATTGAGAGCTGTAGGTTCACGGAACCCTGTCGATTAACGCCGTAGATTTTGTTAACACAACCGCAATGATTTTTAATAGTGTTATCATTGAATTTCATCTAGAAATAGTTAGTTAATTCACACAAAGGATTCAAACATAAGTAATTTCAAAGACACAAAAGCAAGTGATTCACGATTCAAAAAATAATTGATAAACACATTTGAATTGATTCAAGTAAAATCAATTGAGAAACACTTAATCAATTATAGAGATTTGGAGAAAATTTTGTAGTTTGCAAACTGATTCATAAAAAAAAGCATTTGAAAAATGGATTAAGAAGGATTTACAGTGTGTAATGTTTGAGTTGTTGCCTCATTGAAAGAGAATGGTAACCGATTTGTAAACCACTTTCTGAAAATGATAAGTAATTTATTGGTTTTAGACTTATTTGGATCCAATCTGCTTTTTTTTTCACAAATGAATTGGACTTTTAAAAATAGTACTGTCTAGTTCTGGGTCACTAAAGAAAAACCAGTTTTTTTTAACACCCCAACACCTAGGAAAATTTTTACCTTATACCCCTACCTTTATCCTTATACCTTTACATTTTATAAAAATGTCAATTTTTCCCTTGCATATTTTTAACTAATTTATTATTTTATTTTTTAAATTTCATTTTAAGTATCGGAAGACTTTGCAAAAGAGTTTCGGTAGTTATTTTTCAAGCATTTGTTAAAAAAAAATTGTGTACTAGAAGACTTTGCAAAAGAGTTTCGGTAGTCAATTTTTATGTACCGAAAGACTTTGCAAAAGAATTCTAGTAGTCATTTTTTAAACCTTTTAAAACTTTTTTTTTGTACCGGAACACTTTGCATAAGAGTTTCGGTAGTTATTTTTTGTGTACCAGAAGACTTTGCAAAAGAGTTTCGGTAGTCATTTTTTAAAATATTTAACTTTTATTTTGTGTACCGGAAGATTTTGTAAAAGAGTTCCGTTAATAAATTTTTGTGTACCGGAAGACTTTGCAAAAGAGTTCCGGTAGTTATTTATAAACTTTGTTAAAAAAATTTGTGTACCGGAAGACTTTGCAAAAGAGTTTCGTAGTCAATTTTTAAAACAATTTTTAACTTTTATTTTGTGTACCAAAAGATTTTGCAAAAGAATTCCGGTAGTCAATTTTTGTGTACTCGAAGACTTTGCAAAAGAGTTCCGATAGTCATTTTAAATTTTGTTAAACTTTTTTTTTGTGTTCCGGAAGACTTTGCAAAAGAGTTCCGATAGTCAATTTTTATGTATCGAAAAACTTTGCAAAAGAATTCTAATAGTCAGTTTTTATAATACTCCCTTCGTCCCACAATGAGTGACCTAGTTGACTTTTCACACAGATTAAGAAAAATAGAATAAATGAAGGAGAAAGAATGATATTTTTACTAAAATACCCTTATGATGTATTGGGAATGATGAAAGTAATATTAATTAGAGGGTACAATAGAAAAAGTGTTGAAATATTAAATTTGATTTGATTTGATATGATTAGATTTGATTAGATTTAAAATTTGGATATAATCCAAGTTGTGTTGGCCCAAGCCCAATTAGGGTTGTATATAAATAGACCTAACTTGTATCATTATTTACACAACAAATAATACAAATCCTTATTTCCTTATTCTCTCTCTTTCTCTCCTCACTAAAAGTGCCTCACGCACTAACAAATTGGTATCCAGAGCTTTCGGTTATTGTTCTTGACCGAGTTTTCAAGAACTTCACGTCAGAGATCGTGTTTCCAGGGCAAGTGAATCAAACGCTGCGAAGATGACTGGTGATAAGAGCATTCCGAATTCCCTTCCAATGCTTGACGGCAAAAATTGGATCCGTTGGAAAAAACAGATGCAATCCTTATTTGGCTTCCATGATACCCTAGAAGTGGTTACCGGCGGTGTTCCTGGGTTGGCTGAAAATGCAACCGAAGAACAGAAAAAAGCCCACAACGAAGTCAAGAAGAAAGATTGCAAGGCTGCTTATTGCATTCAGACGGCGGTCGATGCTGCTAACTTCGACAGAATCTCTCATGCCGAAACGACGAAGGAGGCATGGGATATTCTGGTGAAGTATTATGAAGAAGGTGAGAAAGTCAAGGTTGTCAAGTTGCAAACCTTGCGTCGACAATATGAGTTGTTGTCGATGGGAGAAGACGAAAAATTTGCAGAATATGTGTCGAAGGTTCAGAAACTCGTTCATCTCATGAAGGGTTGTGGTGAAACCATAACTGATAAGATGATAGTTGAGAAGGTAATGAGAACTTTGACCTCTCACTTTGATCACGTTATCGTAGCTATTCAAGAATCCAACAATCTTGAAACCCTAAAATTAGAAGATTTGGTTGGTTCGTTGGAGGCGCATGAGATGAGGATTGTCGAAAGAAAGGGAGTTCAGGATTCGATACAAGCACTGCAGGCTCTGTCATGGAAAAAGAATGGTGGTTCCAACAAATTCAAAGGCAAAGTCGACAAGACTCAAGGAAATAAGTCTTGGTCGAACCCTCACAAGAATCAGGTCGAAGATAGAGCTTCTGAATCCTCGAAAAGAGGAGGAGGAAACTATCGAAAAGACAAAGAAGATAAGAAAGGTATACGGTGTTATAACTGTGAAAAGAGGGGTCATTTGGCCAAACATTATTGGTACAGGAAAGACAATGGATCGGAAAAAGGCAAGGACGAAGGAGCGAACCTTGCACGCCAAGATTCAGAAGATTCTGAAGGTGATATGGTGGTTATGGCTGCAGTAGCAGATAACCATGTCGAATCCAAGATCTGGTTCCTCGACTCAGGCTGCTCAAATCACATGACTGGTCGAAAGGAGTGGTTGGCAGATTTTGATGAGTCGAAGAAGAGCAAGATAAAACTTGCTGATAACAGTTCGTTGCAAGCAGAAGGTGTAACACCCTAATTCCCATCTAGCTTATAAATAATGCATAATTAAATCAGAGTGAATAAAAAATTTTCGACAGAAATAAGGATGCCACATTCGAGAAAAACATCATTCACCTGCTCATCACTTTGATACATAACACAAAATGGAGTAAATAATAACAAGAAACTTTTTCCAAGAAAAGGGAAGTTCAATTATGGAATAAAGCGGAACAATCCATAATTGACTCGTTTTATAAAATAAGTTGTTTCATAACATCAAAATATACATACAAGTTATCCAAAATATATACATATATATATATTCACATATATAAACATAAATAACAAAACATTTTCCCCCGACTCTCGTGTTACGTATCAGAGCAGACACCAACGATCTAGGCAAAATGAAGATCTACCTCTTCCACTTGCCTCCACGCCTCTACAGCGGCTAATCTGCACTATGCCATAAAAGCATATTCCAGCAGAAGGGTGAGAAATAACAACATAAATCAAGATTACATAATAATATGTAATCAGATAATTCACATATATTCTTCAACTCACCCACACCCCACATGCTAATACATATAGCATACAACGGTATCATATATTCATATACACAAGTTATGACATATATATATACAAACACACCAACACATCACATATATTCATTTTCACAGACATGACATATATGTCTCACACCAAACCACAACATATATTCATATTCATAGATATGACGTATAAATAACACATCAAGAGTGGTCCTTCAAGAACCCACCAATTCCCGCAGGAAACATAGATACACCGCTATACTCCCCACTGGGCTCACGATGATCCTGAACAACCAACATAATAATGCAATGCAACTCAATGACACGATGCAATGCAAGTGGTACCACACACACGATTCATTCAATCGAACCCGGATAAATCACATACACCCCTACTTGGCAATGATTTATCTCCAAAACAACTCCACATTGGAGTCCAGACAAATCACATACACTCCTCCTGAGCCATGATTTATCCCCACCACACTCCACAATGGAGTTCGGATGAATCACATACACTTCTCCTGAGCAATGATTCATCACCACTGACACCATGAATGCACGACAGTAAATATGCATACAACACACATGTATAATAAAATTACACATTCTCACGATCCTCCTGATCACACATAAAATAATCATTCACCACAACACAAATTACACACATAACACATGTATAATAACAATTATATATCTTCACGATCCTTATGATCACACGTGAGATACACACTCACCGTAATACACAATAATATTACCAAACCTGTCCAATCAATTCAACATAACACATTCATAACAAGAATTATGCATAAAACACACGCATAATAATCAGTTATACACTTACACGATCCTCCTGATCACACTAGTATTACTACAATAGTCAAATTTATTCCTCGTAATACACACAATTAAAGGAAATACCTCACGAGGCCTTAATTAGTTAATTATCTAATTAATCCACCTAAATTCAATTTTTAATTATTCCCACTACCAATTCAAGGTTCAACAAGTTCTGACACCTACCTCAACCTCTCAGACCAAAAAGGAACCGCGTCGGACGCGAAATCGGGAAAGAAATCGCGAACGGAAAAATTATGCACTCTCGCTGGTCATACGCGTATTGCCCAAACCTATACGCGTATTGCCCAGCTCGCTCGCCCTCCATACGCGTATTGCCCAAAGTGTTACGCGTATGAGCAGAGACTGATTTCTCTAAAAAATTCCATCTTGATTCCATATTAAATCCATTACGCGTAATGCCTACCTCCTTACGCGTAATGCCTTGCCCCTTACGCGTACCATTACACGTTTCAGCAGAGGGCCGTGTAAAATGGATTCCATACGCGTAACGCCCACAGTTCGCCCTTGCCATACGCGTATTGCCCTACCCAATACGCGTATTGTCATGCCCATTACGCGTATGGGCAGCGAAACACCCAGAATTTTCTGCATAATTCCTGCTACGGTTTTCACTCAATTTCACTCCAAATCTCATCTAAACATCACTATACTGCAAAGTAAATGCTAAGCAACCTATAACTATCATGTATCAACAATTATGATCCTTAACTCATGATTTCCACTCAATTTACCAACTCTAACAAACGTTAAAACTCTAACATTTCACCCAAAATCCAACCAAACAAACACATGCATATACATATACAATCGAGATATAATTGAAACTTCTCACCCTTACCCGATTAATCGCGATTGAAACGGAGATTTTCTTCAATTTTCCTCTTCCTCCTCTCATCTCTTTTCCTTCTCCTTCTTCTTCTCTCTTTTTCTTTCTTTTCTATATATATATATATATATATATAATACTTATTATATAATATAATCCAACAGGGTAAAATACCTCCAATTGATATTTTGTCATCTCAACACAATTGATCAATTATTAGAGTTACCTTAAAATACTCTCTTGGACTAATAATTATTGATCTGTATCTTTCATTTAATAATAGATCTCTTCAGAGTTCTCCAGTTGCTCTATTGATCTCAATCCGTTAAGGACACTACACCTCCGCGCTCAACTACACACCCTAAACAGGCCAAACAAATAAAATAACACACAACGATTAAATAAATTAAAATAGGGTGTTACAGAAGGTACTGGTAACATAGTTTTTTAACTGAATAATGGAGCGAAAGCTATGATCAGAGATGTGTTCTATGTACCTAGAATGAAGTGTAACCTGTTAAGTGTTGGACAACTGGTCGAAAAAGGCTTCTCAGTTGTCATGAAAGATTGAGTATTGAAATTGTTTGACACCCAGAACAATTTGGTCTTGAAATCTCCGTTGTCGAAGAACAGGACGTTTAAGATCATGATCAGTTCGACTGAAGTACAATGTCTAAAAACTGTTGTCGACCACAAGGGTAGTTGGTTGTTGCATTTGAGGTTTGGACATTTGAACTTTCGATCACTCAACCAGCTGATTACTCAAGATATGGTATCTGGTATTCCAAGTCTTGAGATGCCTGAAAAACTCTGTGAAGGTTGTTTAGTTGGAAAGAAATCCAGAAATTCTTTCGTTTTGACTATGCCAATGAGATCATCCTGCATACTCGAAGTTGTACATTCAGATGTATGTGGTCCGTTCGAAGAACATACCATTGGTGGAAACAGATATTTTGTTTCGTTTGTCGATGAGTTTAGTCGAAAGCTGTGGATCTATGTGATCAAGAGAAAGGATGAAGTATTTGAAATCTTTAAGAGATTCAAGATGTTTTTCGAAAACCAGAGTGAGAAGAGGATCAAAGTTTTACAAACAGATAGAGGTGGCGAATACACTTTGAAGATGTTTGGAAAATTCTGTGCAGAACATGGCGTTGATCATGAGGTAACTGCTCCTTATACTCCTCAACATAATGGAATTACTGAAAGAAGAAACAAAACCATATTGGATATGGTGAGATGTATGCTCAAGCAGAAGAATTTGCTAAAATCCTTATGGGGTGAAGCTGTTTCGATAGCTGTTTATATTCTGAACAGGTGCCCTACCAAGAAGCTAAAGAACAAGGTTCCTGAAGAAGTGTGGAGTGGCAAACGAACATCAGTGAGTCATCTGAAGGTGTTTGGCTCTATGTGTTACAAGCATGTTCCTGATGCAAGAAGAAGGAAGCTTGATGACAAGAGTGAACCTATGATTTTGGTAGGATATCATAAGACAGGTGCATACAGGCTATTCAATCCAATTAATGAGAAGATTGTGTTAAGTCGAGATATTGTGATTGATGAAAATTCTGCCCGGGATTGGAATTCTGGCAATTCAATTAACAAGCCATTGATGAGCTCTGATTTCGACGATGAAACTGATGAAGTCGAAGTTGAAGAAATTGCTGAGAATCAAGTCGGAGTCGAAGTAGAAGCAGTTGCTGACATTCCCAATACAGAGGTTGTGGCTGAAACAAGCTAAAGACCTCGGCGAAATAAAGTTCCTCTAACAAGACTTCATGATTATGAAGTGACTGGTGATGATGAAGTCACACCATATGGAGAATTAGTTCATTTTGCTTTACTTGCAGATGCTGAACCAATCAACCATAACGAAGCTTTAAAAATTCAACAATGGAAGTTAGCTATGGTCGAAGAGTTATAGGCAATCGAAAGAAACAACACATGGGAGTTAGTCGAATTGCCAGCACATACAAAAGCTATCGAAGTAAAGTGGATGTTCAAGTTGAAACACAATGTTGATGGGTCGATAGCACGACATAAAGCAAGATTAGTAGCTCGAGGATTTCTTCAAAGAGAAGGACTTGACTACTCTGAAGTATTTGCTCCAGTAGCAAGACTGGAGACTGTTCGACTAGTCGTAGCATTGGCATGTAACCAAGGTTGGTCGACATTTCACTTAGATGTGAAGTCAACTTTTCTGAATGGTCCGTTAGACGAAGAGGTCTATGTGATTCAGGTGTTACCAAAATCCTTATGGGGTGAAGCTGTTTCGACAGCTGTTTATATTCTGAACAGGTGCCCTACCAAGAAGCTAAAGAACAAGGTTCCTGAAGAAGTGTGGAGTGGCAAACGACCATCAGTGAGTCATCTGAAGGTGTTTGGCTCTATGTGTTACAAGCATGTTCCTGATGCAAGAAGAAGGAAGCTTGATGACAAGAGTGAACCTATGATTCTGGTAGGATATCATAAGACAGGTGCACAAAGCGCTCTATGGCCTCAAGCAGGCACCTAGGGCATGGAACAAGAAGATCGATTCATACTTACTCGAATTGGGATTTGTAAAATGCAAGTCTGAGTATGGTGTCTATGTTCAGGTTGTAGCACAAGATATAAAAATCACCTGCTTATATGTCGATGACTTGTTAGTAACTGGAAATAGCCTGAAGAACTTGTCGAAGTTCAAAGAGCTGATGAAGAAGGAATTTGAAATGTCGGATCTGAGAAAATTGTCTTATTTCCTAGGCATGGAATTTCATATGTCGAAGCAAGGTATGGTGCTACATCAAAGGAAGTATGTCAAAGAGATACTCAAGAGATTCAAAATGGATGATTCGAATCCCGCATCTTCACCTGTCGAACCAAACTTGAAGTTGGAGAAGCATGGAGAGGAAGACAAAGTTGATGTAACTTTGTTCAAACAAATAGTTGGATCTCTGAGATATGTGTGCAATAGTCGACCTGATATATGTTTCGCAGTCGGATTAGCGAGCAGATTCATGAGCGAACCAAGTGTGTCACACATGAAAGCTGCAAGAAAAATTCTAAGATACTTAAAAGGAACAACAGATTTTGGAATTCTATTTCGACGAGATTCTGAAGGCAAATGAGCAATAGTTAATTGTTTTTCAGATGCTGATTGGTGTGGAGATAAGGAAGATCGAAGAAGTACAACTGGCTATTTCTTTCAAGTATTTGGTGCCCCAATCTCATGGTGTTCGAAGAAGCAACCTGTGGTGGCATTGTCATCGTGTGAAGCTGAATATATATCAGGATCTTATGCTGCATGTCAAGAAATTTGGATCAGATCAGTACTTGAAGAAATGAAGTTCGAAGTGAAGAAACCTCTTGTGTTGCAAATCGACAACAAGTCAGCTATAAATCTGGCGAAGAATCCAGTTCTACATGGAAGGAGTAAGCATATCGAAGTCAGATTTCACTTCTTAAGGAAAAAGGTAACTCGAGGTGAACTTGAAGTTAGAGACTGCTCAAGTGAAACACATTTGGCTGATATTTTCACCAAAGGGTTGAAGATCGACAGATTCTTGAATTTGAGAAAGAAATTAGGAATAGTTCAGATCGACTAGCGTAGGTTCGACAACTTGGATTATGGGGGTGTGTTGAAATATTAAATTATATTTGATTTGATATGATTAGATTTGATTAGATTTAATATTTAGATATAATCCAAGTTGGGTTGGCCCAAGTCCAATTAGAGTTGTATATAAATAGACCAACCTTGTATCATTATTTACACAATTCAAATAATACAAATTCTTATTTTCTTATTCTCTCTTTCTCTCCTCACTAAAAGTGCCTCACGCACTAACAAAAAATTATATTAAAAATTAAAATGAATCATACATTTTAGGACACCATTTTATTTTAAATAGATTATTCATTATGAGACGAAGAGAGTATTTTTTAAACTTTTAATAAATTATTTATATAAAGATATTTTGATCAAAAAGAATTTAATGTAGGGCCAAAAGAATAAATGATGGGATATAGGGGTAAAATTTTCACACCTAGGACAGTTAAAGAGATCAAAGTAACGAATTGAATGGAGTTAAAATAATTGACCGAACCAATATTTTACCAATAATTTTAGAATTAAACCAACTGCAGTTAACCAAAGTTAAAGTAACCAAACCAAACCGAACCGAACCAAACCATATTTATTCTTTTATTCTGGTTTCGAATTTCTGATTCGTGAATAGTGAATACCGAATTGAATACTGAACTAGTGAAGTGAGTATTGAAAAACCCTAACCCTCGTAACTCTTAATTCCCTTCATTCTGAATCCAAGTTTGGGAAATCAAAATCAGAATTGAAGGTCACAAAATCACATTTTGTTTTTTAACTTTTTCGTTTTTGGCTCTGTTTATTATGTTTCTGTTTTTCGAGTTTTGTACTTGATGTATGAGTTGACACACCTATTTCCCAATGGAATGAGTAATGACTAATGATACCTCTTTTTGATTAATTTGATTATTAGCTACAACTTATTTAGACAAATTCTCCGTTTTGATGGGAAATTTTTAGCTACAACTTATCAAAAGGCTTAACTTCTCTCAGCATTTTTCATGGGAAGTTTTTTAGTAACCAATTTTGGATTGCTTATGCCATATCATATTTGGGCATTTTGTGAAAGATCATGTTGTGGTGCATTTATTAACAATGCTAACCGTTATAGGGCCTTTGATGTTATCACATGACAACTTATTAAGTGTTAAAGCAAGAAAGAATGCATAGTTTGAGTTTACTGTGTTTATCTCTGATTTTGAATCGGTTTGGATTTAAATATCTTTACATTGCATTTATGAAGTTGCTCAGTTCATGACATATCTTCATGTGTGACATATAGGTTCAATCATAAAACAATTCAATGGCTGAAGATACACAAGTGGTTGAATCTGGAAGAGGCTTGGGAAAGAGGAAGTTTGGTAGGAACCAAGGCCGCAAAAAGTCAAATAAGATACCAAAAGTAATGCAGCCACCACGCAGACAGAAGAAAGTTAAAATCGACCAAAAAATGAAGAAACTTTACCACAAGCGAGCACGAGAGTATAATTCTGATGATGATGAAAACGAGACAGCTGCCCCTGCTACTTTGAAGACTAGAGGTGTAGTATCTTTCACCAAAAAAAAGCACGAGGAGGAAGACATAGAAAGCGAAGAGTTGTTTGAAGATGAAGGAGGACAAGGAACGCAGAAGAAGTCCGTTACTGATAAGAAAGTTAGTTTCTCCGAGGATGAAGGAGAAGACGGCGATGAAATTCAGCCAGGAATTACTAAATTCGCCGAAGGTTGTAAATCATTCAAGATGGCCTTCAAGAGTATCATAAAGAAGAGTGTTTCTGATGACTTGTTGGTAAGCTGGGTGATCATACAACAGGCTATGTTACTTAGAGAATTAGATAATTGGGATTTTTTAAACTTGGGTAACTCTATAGGGTCCAGTATTGTCAGCACAAAAGAATCTTGTTATAGAAAAGCTTGCGGAAGAGGAGGCAGAGTGCAAGGTGAAGGGCGAGGCAAAAAAGGAAAAGCTGATGGTAATTTTAAATTTCAAGTTGTCTGATTTTAATGATTTCCCAATTAGTACTAAAGTTTATGTGTATCTCCAATTTTCATATCCCAAAATATTATCTATCTGGTAATCAGTCTGACAATTTCTATCTTATTGGTTTGTAAGCTAGCAGAAAAGGGACATGTCAAGCCTGCTACTTATTTGGACACGCACGAAAAGTTTCTAATAAGTGTAGCAACCAAAGGAGGTAAATTAGCTGCTTTTTCTTTTGAATAGAGGTCTATTTTATTTTTGTTAGTGACTTCCATTTCCTCTTACTGATTTGACTGTTGTTATGAACATGGACTACTACCGATTTCGTTCAGTGGTCAAGCTGTTCAACGCTGTAAGTCTGTTTTGCCATATAACCTAATATTGTTTCCTCCTAATTTTTTACCTCTCTCTCTTTGTTGCAATGTATCTTTAGCACTATTAAATCAAAGGGATTGACTGTTACACCGGTTTCAGGTCAACAAGGCACAAGTTGCTCAGAAAGGACTGGACCCCTCAAAGAATAGGGATGCCAAAGGTAAGTTGTTGCGACAACAAAATGTGTGACATTAGAAGAGTTCAAGTTAGTTGTCCACCTACAGAATAACTGAATCAAATATTGGAAAAGAAATCTCATTTGGGGGATTAATTGTTTGGATTTATATAGTATACAGGGAAATTTAACATAATGTCTTTTGTCAAACAAGCTCAATTTTATTGATTTTGTCAGTGTTATCAAATAGTGGTGCTATAGCATTATAGTGTAGTGGATTTAGAAGAGTTCATAAATGAAAAGTGTGAAGCTATCCCTGTTTATCTATTAGGGCCTTCGACCATAGCGGCTGAAACTTCAATCTGGAAAAAAATTTATGTTTTTAAAATAGATAACTGAAGAGTCAGAATATTATAACTCCTATAATCACGCTAATGCAGAAACCTCTCAAGCATGTATGTGCTGTATTTATAGTAGTTTCTATAGTTTCCATTGTCTATATATTATTTATTTCTTTCAATCACTATGTGTGTTTGGATATTTTCCTGCAATGATATTCGGAATTCCACGTAGTAGATTTTTGGTGGTCTACTATTTTCCACGATCCACTATTAGTAACATTGATCTTTGTTTATGATAACCATGCCAACGACTTGTTAATGATATCATACTCTAAGTATTAGAGGAAAATTTTAACCATTAATCTATTTCGTATAAACCGTTGAAAAATAGGAGCAGTTGTAACTTGAAACCATACTACTACCCCCAAATGGATCCATCCATGTCAGAGTTCTGTGTTTAGCTTTTAATCTAGTTCTTACCTATCTGTTTTATTATTGTGGTTCCTAATATATTCAATATGCAGCAGAGTTAAGAAAACGCACCAAACAAGCCTTCTTTTCGGAGTTAGGGAAGCCAGCAGTTGACACCTCTGTAAAGGTGATTGTTACAACTGGTTCTCTTTCAGTCAGTTTTTCATTGATAGTCCTTTTTTGTTGACAACATAGGTTTGTTCCTAGTAATGTAAGAAATTGATAGCTGGAACAAATTTGAATTTCTTTTTTAAAATCCTAATTCATAAATTTATACTCTTGAGATGAAACATGTTTAATTTGATATATATTATTATTTTTATTAGGTCTTCTACTTCAAAATTATTCCATTTCATTTGATTAGACAAATTATCAATCGTCAAACTGTTAACTTTGATATATTATATTCCATTTTAGTACACACTGCTCTCATCAAAGGAGTAAAAGAATAAGATAGGCATTATTGATCTACACTACTATGTTTAACACAATACTAATTTTCTTTGTATAAACTGCTGCAAGTGTTTCTTGAATGAGAAAACTTCCACTTATTGTCTAATTATCTAATTTCTTGGATTTTGGATTTCCAGGCTAATGCAAGCACAAGCAACGGAAAAGATGAACAACCTTCTTGGGCTCCATTACGAGATAATTATATGCTGACAAGTTCAAGAATAAAGGATTGGGACAAAAACATGGCAGTAAGTATCTTTTGAAGTTACGATCATGCTATGATCCAGCTACATTGTACTCATCATGTTGCTCAACTGCAGGGTAAAAATGAATCAGACGACAATGAAAAGATTTCCGAAGATAGCAGTTCTGATGAAGATTAAGGTTTTGAAACTTGAGAAAGCATCATTGGTGTGTTCTAGTGGCTCAATCAGTCAGATTTTGAATATTTTGTTCCATTTCTGTTCATTTGGTTAGTAACGAATGAACTAGGGCAAACTTGATGGCTGATTGATTAATTGACTGTACATTGGTATAAGTCGCCAATTTTTTGTGTCCACTGAACCGAATTGACTGAACGTGATGAATAATAGAGTTTCTTTACCTTTATTATCCAATTGTTTTAGGAATGTGATTCTCTGTAGTAATATACTATTATTTTTAGTCGAAGAATGTTATTGTTTGATGATTAGAGAAACAATACAATGCAGAATGAAAAATCTGGGTAACTACCCATAAATGGGGTTTTTTAGTTTACATCAAGGTTTGCAGAAGCAGATAACATAAATATGCAGTCTTTGATGATGGCTCCTATATCATTTTTTTTTTGTCAGGGGCATTTTGGATAGCTTGATTTCACTGTGTCACCGGCAACCGGGTTTGTTCTGTTTTCTCAATCTTTACACATACCATTCTGTTTAATATGTAACATTTTTTTCTTGGGTAAGATATGCCTATAGACACATGACGGTGTGACTGCAAACCAAATCCAAAGTGACGTACTGAAGATTGGGGAACTTGACTATGTCAACAGAGGTATATAGATTCGATTTAATTTATATGCACTATCACTGTAAGATAGTTTTGCACGTATAACCAATCACATCTCGCCCAGTTACTTATGAAGATTTTGATAACATAAAATCTGATTTGTTTGTTGCCATGATTTCAGTTGCACTTATTCAGTATTCCATAGCAGGAAACTTCCTCGGCCTCCCTGCTGTCACTGTACCGGTATATTCTTCTTTTACACTTATGTTTGTTACATTACACTTTAATAGCAATAATTTTTTGAAAGATCTCAACTCGATCATATTTTATCACAGTTTATAGGAAAGTCTTGCGCTGAAGCAACACTGATTCACTTAGCATTTGCAATGCAATGCATGTATATGTAGTATTAATCAAGGTTTTAAAAAATGTGCAACCACGAATGTAGAAGTGTAGAATTGATTTTGAGATGTTTGGTTCTTCTAAAGTATAATTGATTCTGCCACTAGAATTGATTTTACTTGCAGCTAGAATTTGTAGCTTGAATTTAAACATGAGTTTTACATTGAAATTTAGTGATAAACTCACTTTTACATAAATTTATCCAAACATAAATCACTTTATCGTCAAATCACTTTTAACAAGAATCAATTTTACTGAACCACTTCATTCAAAATCAATTATTTTCACCGCAGAACCAAACACACGCCAAGACATCATAGTTTTCAATGTTTATGTGATTGATCAACATGACCACAACCACCGTGGTTTATAGTAATTTAAAGCTGTCGCTAAAGCACAACATGTGTGACTACTAAATTTGCTATTGAGTGGTGATCCACACTCTTTTATGATTCTGTTATGAAACTAGGTTGTGTGACTACTAACATTATGGTGGTGTTATGATCACATACTATATGCTTGTAAGAATATTGAGAGCCAGCTATATTTTATGATCGGCTCAGAAAGAATTAAATAAATTCATTGTGGGCACAAGCATTGACATGTTGGTAGGTATGGAAGGGTGTATGAAAGAAAACGAAAAAAGGGAGGAGAGAGAGAGAGTAATATCCTAGTACTATTTGCTAGCTGTTATTGCACATGGGTTGGGACAGCTGGCATTTGGTGAGTGGAGAGAGAACCTAGGATTTGCCAATAAATGATTGGTGGCTGTCATACCAGAAGGACAGAGAATTTAGTGGATAGGATTTTGGGAGAGTTCAGGCCTCTCTAAGAGCCTCTCTGCATTTGCCCTAACTTTTCTGTTATTCTTCTTTTCTTTTCTGCTGTTTCTGTGTTGTTTAAAGAGCTAGATCCCGTTTGATCTCTAGTTCCTATCAATAAAGTTGATAACTTTCCTACTGCATTTGATTCTGCTCTATTTCTATTACTACATTTGTTGTTTTTTCCCTTAGATACTAAGTTGAATCTATCAATTTGGTATCAGAGCCTGGTTTTTGCTGCGCTAAGTGAATGGTTGTGACGAGAAGCACCATGGAAAACCGGGTGGAAGCATTAGAACAAAGGATGAGCAATTTTGAGGTGACAATGGATCAGATCCGACAGTTAGTAATGGACCAACAATCAAGGCCACAAGTCACAGTGGAAGAGATTCGCCAGCTGATTCAAGAAAACCCTAGACATACCCAAATAAGACGTAGGAGACATCGTATTCGTGGAGGTGATGAGGAGGAAGAGGACGAATGGAGTGAAAAAAGTACCATTTCAAGAGAATCACGCCCACACCGTCGTCGCCATGGTAGTGAGGGTCAGTCTAGGTTTATTGGTCACAGAAGGGTAGAGATTCCAATTTTCAAAGGAGATTATGCTTATGGGTGGTTAGTTCGTATTGAAAGATATTTTCACTTGAATGGAGTGAGAGTCCAAGACAAGTTGGATGCAGTAGTGCTGGCAATGGAGGACAGAGCTCTAAACTGGTATCAATGGTGGGAGGAGCAAGCACCTTTGAGAACTTGGGAGGAGTTTAAAATAGCAGCGATGAGGAGGTTCCAGCCTGGACTCTTACAAAATCCCTTAGGACCATTGCTAAGTTTGAAACAGAAAGGATCAGTGGTGGATTATAGGGAGAAGTTTGAGATGATGGTAGCACCATTAAGGAGGGAAGAAAGAGTCATGTTGGACTCTATTTTTCTGAATGGGTTGAAGGAAGAGATTCAAGCTGAAATGAAGCTCCATGAGAGTCGAGATTTGGCTGAATTGATGGATAGGGCTTTGCTCATTGAAGAAAAGAATGAGGTGGTGCAGAAGAGAGGAAGTTCATGGAGAGAAAGGGGAGGAACTGTGAGGATCAAGGACCCTGGTGAAGTAGGAGGAAATAGGAGGGAGGGTGAAGGGGCCAATATGGGAGGAAAGGAGAAGTATAAAGGGAAAAGACTAGAACCGGCAGAACTGGAGGAAAGAAGTAAAAAAGGATTGTGTTTCAAATGTGGAGACAAATGGAATAGGGAGCATATTTGCAAATTCAAAAATATGAGCTTGCAGTTATGTGAAAACAGTAGTGGGGAGGAAGAGGGAATAGGAGGAATAGGGGTGCAAACAGATGGGGTGTGGGAAACATGGGAGGAATGTAAGACTCTGCAGCTGTCTATGCAAAGTAGGGAAGGGTTCACCTCTAGCAAGTCATTCAAGGTTTGGGCAAATGTGAATGGAACAGATTTGATAACCCTAATTGATTCAGGTGCCACCAGTAATTTCATTGATGCTAGAGTGGTGAAACAACTTGGGCTGGAGCTGATAGACAGCCCTCCTTATGTGATTGAGGTAGGAAATGGAGAAAGAGTGAGGTATCAAGGAATTTGTGAAGGGTTGAAATTCTTGATGCAAGGTGTAGAATTCAACCAACATTTCTTCTTGATGGAGTTAGGAGGGTCTGATATGGTGCTGGGAATGGACTGGTTGGCCAGTTTGGGCAACATTGAGGCAAATTTTGGGGAGTTATGCTTGAAATGGGCATGGGAGGGACAAAAGTTTAGCATACAAGGTGATCCTGCCTTGTGTACTAAACAAGCCTCCATGAAAGCTATGATAAAAGCTTTGAGTGATGAAGGAGTAGGGTTTGTGGTACAATCCTTACAATCTGTACCAGAACTGGAAGATAAAGAGTTAGCTGAATGGGAAGATGTTTTGAGCCAGTTTGAAGATGTTTTCACTCTACCAATGAGACTTCCTCCAGTAAGGGAACATGACCATGCTATTGTCTTGAAACCTGGTGCTGCTATACCTAATATGAGGCCTTATAGGTATCCTTTCTATCAAAAAAGTGAAATAGAAAAGATTGTAAAGGATATGTTACAAGCAGGAATTATCAGAAACAGTACTAGTCCTTTCTCTAGTCCTGTTTTGTTGGTGAAAAAAAAAGATGGAGGATGGAGGTTTTGCACTGACTACAGGGCCCTGAACAAGGTGACCGTACCCAACAAATTTCCCATACCTGTAATTGAAGAATTGCTGGATGAGTTAGGAGGTGCTAACATTTTTTCTAAGCTGGACATGAAATCAGGCTACCATCAGATCAGGATGAGAGCAGAGGATATAGCCAAAACAGCCTTCAGAACTCATGAAGGACATTATGAGTACTTAGTAATGCCCTTTGGACTGACAAATGCTCCCTCAACTTTTCAGTCACTCATGAATGAAGTGCTAAGACCATATTTAAGGAAGTTTTGCTTGGTATTTTTTGATGATATCCTCATTTATAGCAGCAGTAAGGAGGAGCATAGAAGACACTTAATTGAAATTTTGCAAGTATTGAAAGATAAAAGCTTGTTTGCAAATAAGAAGAAGTGTTCTTTTGGCCAGTTGGAGGTGGAATATTTAGGGCATTTAATATCCGGAAAAGGTGTTGCAGCAGATCCCAAGAAGATTGAGGACATGATGAAATGGCCCATTCCTAAAAATCTAAAGGGTTTAAGGGGATTCCTGGGCCTGACTGGCTATTATAGGAAGTTTGTGAAGAACTATGGTAAGATTGCTTGGCCCCTCACTCAATTACTCAAAAAGGACAGTTTTGTTTGGAATCCTGAAGCACAATCAGCCTTTGAGGGATTGAAGATAGCTATGACCACCATTCCTGTTTTGGCTATGCCCAATTTTGAGGAGTTTGTGCTAGAAACTGATGCATCTGGTAAGGGTATAGGAGCAGTGTTGATGCAAGAAGGAAAACCTATCTCTTATATGAGCCAGACCTTATCTGACAAGGCTCAGCAGAAATCGGTTTATGAAAGAGAGCTTATGGCTATGGTGATTGCTATTCAGAAATGGAGACCCTATCTTTTAGGCAGACACTTTAAGGTGCATACTGATCAAAAGAGCTTGAAATTCATCACTGAGCAGAGAGTGATGGGGGAAGAACAACAAAGGTGGCTATCCAAATTGTTAGGCTATGATTTTGAGGTGAAGTATAAACCTGGAAAGGATAATAGTGCAGCAGATTCCTTATCTAGGCAGGAGCAATACTCTCATATATCCACAGTCCAGAGTGAGATTTGGGAAGGACTAGAGGATGAAGTGCAAAAGGATGATAGGTTAAAAGGAGTAGTCCAAGCCTTGCTGATAGATCCTATGAGTCAGAAGGGTTTTCAGTTGAAAGGAGGGAGATTGTACCATGGAGGAAGAATAGTGATCCCTAGAGCATCCCCTAGAATTGAGTGGATTCTTAATGAATTCCATGATACTGCAGTAGGAGGTCATTCAGGATATCTCAGGACTTATAAGAGGATTGCTGCCGTTGTCTATTGGGAGGGAATGAGAAGAAAGATACAGGACTATGTGCAGGCATGTGAAGTCTGTCAGAGGAATAAATACCAAACCCTGACACCAGGAGGGTTACTACAGCCTCTGCCAATCCCCAAGCAGACATGGAGTGATATCTCCATGGATTTTATAGGAGGTTTGCCTAAGGCCCAAGGAGTGGATACAGTGATGGTGGTGGTTGACAGGCTGACCAAGTATGCTCATTTTTTTCCCATTAGTCATCCTTATACAGCCAAAGACATTGCTGATGTTTTTGTTAAGGAGGTAGTCCGGCTACATGGTTTCCCCACTTCAATTGTTTCGGATAGAGATAAGATTTTTTTGAGTACTTTCTGGGCAGAGTTGTTTAAACAAGCAGGGACCAAGCTCAAATACAGCAGTGCCTACCATCCCCAATCTGATGGCCAAACAGAAGTGGTGAATAGATGTCTTGAGACTTATCTCAGGTGTGTGACTGGGCTCAAACCTAAGCAATGGCCTAAGTGGCTAGCTTGGGCAGAATATTGGTATAATACCAACTACCATGCTTCTCTTAGGACTACCCCTTTTGAGGCACTCTATGGTAGACCGCCACCGGTGTTAATCAAAGGAGATATTCCACTGTCAGCTGTAGATGAGGTGAATAGAATGACAGCTGACAGGAATATGGTAATTAGAGAATTACAGGATCAACTCTTGAAGGCTCAAGATTTGATGAGGAGCCAGGCTAACAAGCATAGAAGAGATGTTGTTTATGAGGTAGGTGACATGGTTTTCCTCAAGATTCAGCCTTATAAGATGAAGAAGCTAGCAAAAAGACTCAATCAGAAGTCAAGTCCCAGATATTATGGCCCTTATGAGATAATTCAGAAAATTGGAGCTGTGGCATATAAGCTTAAGCTGCCTGATGATACTAAAGTGCACCCTGTCTTTCATGCCTCCCTGCTCAAGAAGGCTGTGACTCTTCCTATGGAACCACAACCTCTGCCAAGTTGTATGAATGAAGAATGGCAGTTGGAACCAATGCCTGAGCAGGTGATCAGTTATCGGAGGAATGAACAAGGGGAGTTGGAGGCCTTAGTGAAATGGAAGGATCTGCCAGAATTTGAAAATTCCTGGGAATTAGCAGAAAAAATGAAAACAGAATTTCCACACTTTATCCTTGAGGACAAGGATAGTTTTGAAGGGGGGAGAGTTGGTAGGTATGGAAGGGTGTATGAAAGAAAACGAAAAAAGGGAGGAGAGAGAGAGTAATATCCTAGTACTATTTGCTAGCTGTTATTGCACATGGGTTGGGACAGCTGGCATTTGGTGAGTGGAGAGAGAACCTAGGATTTGCCAATAAATGATTGGTGGCTGTCATACCAGAAGGACAGAGAATTTAGTGGATAAGATTTTGGGAGAGTTCAGGCCTCTCTAAGAGCCTCTCTGCATTTGCCCTAACTTTTCTGTTATTCTTCTTTTCTTTTCTGCTGTTTCTGTGTTGTTTAAAGAGCTAGATCCTGTTTGATCTCTAGTTCCTATCAATAAAGTTGATAACTTTCCTACTGCATTTGATTCTGCTCTATTTCTATTACTACATTTGTTGTTTTTTCCCTTAGATACTAAGTTGAATCTATCACATGTCTATTCAATAATGGCCAAGGGAAGAGTTATGTTGTCTTGTTTGATCTATTGGACATGATTGTTAGTACTATGCAATTTTCAATGTTTCATCTATTGGAGAAATTTTGTGTCCCAAACATTCAATTCACTGCCCAAGCATTGCATTTGTATTACTTACACAATTTATTTAAATAAATAAATAAATAAATAAATAAAGAAGTGGTTTCGATGGTTTTAAATGAAATCACGGAATTAATTATGGACAATCATCGTTCGTGTGATGTACAGTACCTTTTCAAACCACTATTTAGTTAGTTTGAAAATGGACCCTTGTGTCAAAACTCAAATGATCTCTTTCATTGAAGAGGGATGCTCTTTCCATTCGTATAGGTGCTCCACATCACAGTGAAAACTAAAAAATGCCTTTAGCGTTTGCAAATGCATCTTTGGACGCATATTTTTTACACAAATCTCAGTTGACTTTATTAAGAAATTATTATTCCGTTAAAATGTGGTCCATTGATGTATCTCCGATTTATTCGGAGATGCATCTTTGTAATATAACTTAATTTAATTTTCAGTGAGATTTTTGGAGATGCATTTTTGTAAAATGCTATGTTATTTCAAACTAGAAACAATCAAGTACAAAGACAACATAATATTAAAACATAGTTTAATTTCAAAATAAACAATCAAGTACAAAGGCAACATAATGTTAAAACATAGTTTAATTTCAAAATAAACATTACAGAGATAAAAGTTAACGGTAACATTATATTAATTATAAACGGGTGGTTCAAGACGTCGTAACATTCTTATAATATTTTCAGTCGATTTATTGAGTAAAGATAAAATGTAATTCACATAACCTTAAATCATCATCAGTTTTCAGTTCAAGCATGGTGAAACGTATCTTTTCTATGTTGTCAATTGAGGGTGAATGGTACTCGAACTTGACAACTTTGTGATTTTCTAGATATCGTAGGAGAGTATTCAATTTGGTTTTCAGATCAATGAGAAGTATGTCAACGCATACCCAAAATTGAAGTGGGAGTTTTACACCATTGAAATACACAAATTGCATACAACATCCTTGATTTGATTTTTTATTTATAAATAATTTAAAGGTGTATTCGGAGATATATATCGGGATACGCCTCATGTATTATTTTTTTTATAAGTAAGGGTGTGTCTGGAGATGGAGATGCATCTCCAGATCCACCCAAACTATTATTCATACATAATATTGAAGATGCATCTCCAGATCCACCCAAACTAGTATTCATACATAACTAATGTATTATGTAGTGAAAAATTTTAGACCGTTATATGAGTACAGGGAATAATTCGACACCCAAATATTATACAGAGATGCATCTTCAGATCATATTTTTTACAAGATGGGATGGATCTTAGAAAATGAAAGATGGTGTGATTTTTAACGCTTTTGAAGATGCATTTTCGAAATTATGTATGGCATTTTTGAGTTTTCAGGGATGTCGTATGCAGTATGCACATGTAAGAATGGAAAGATTGTATAAGTACTACTCCGACCTAATTTATAAGCAAAAAAATTCACGCTTATTAAGAAATATAGTTAAGTGCATTTAATTTTTTTGATTTCAGGTAAGAGAGATAACACAATTACTAGTATACCTCAATTAAATTGTCCTCCACTAACAATATTAAGTAATTAATGCAAGGATAATTTTGAAATAAAGACATTAAATGCACATAGATTTGTTGACATTTGCTTATATTTAAGGTAAAAAATTTAGAAGACTTTTGCTTATAAATAAGGTCGGAGGGAGTATAATGTTTGAAATTTCTAAGTTATGTTAATTTATTATAACCCTAAGACAATTTTTTAGCCTTTCTTCAATAATGTTATTGTAACACATTATTAAATGTCTGGCTAATTGTATGTCAATCACTGCAATACTTCATTCTAAAAAAATTATTATTCCCTCCGTCCCACAATGAGTGTTAGGAACCTTATATTCAAGACAAAATAAATTGTATTATTAATGGAAAAACAGTAACTATTACAGAAGATAACCTCTGCAATCCTAGAGCAAAGCTCCTCAGAGAAGAGACAATTTCTCTCTCTCTCTCTCTCTCTCTCTCTCTCTATATATATATATATATATATATATATATATATATATATATATATATATATATATATATATATATATCCAAACCATTATGGTTCATGGCTGAATAATTCCCAATGCCCCCCCTTGTTATCCCTATCCTTTATATAACTATCATTCCCCTCTAACCAACAAGCCACATCAGCAAATATAACTCATTCCGCTATTTGACACATTTGTCGGGCTTAAGCCCAAACCAAGTATCTAACAATATCCACCTCTTGAAAAATAACCTTGACCTCAAGGCTGAGATATTCCGTCTCTTGCTGCCAAATCTTTCCCCGACACAAAACCTTGCCTATGTTAAATACAAAGTTGAGCAACCCATGGAACCCTTCTTTCCTTCCTTGCAGATCAGAGTTTGAAGAGATTTGTGTAGGCGAATCCCCGTTTTGCAGTTCCGGCGGGGGTAGGAGTTCAATGACAACCGCTTGGATTATTTGATTCTCGTTAGACACCACATGAAGGTTGGTTTCTGGTGGCTCCGACATTGGAGGTGACCCAATAACAAATGCGTGCTCTTTTGTTCTCTGCATCTCATTCATTCTTTCGTTAAACATTGCTTTTGTTCCTTGTTTTCGGTAATTTATTTCTATTGTTGTATCAACAATCTCTTTAGAGTCAGATTCAACTTTTGCATAACCTTTTACTTCTCGTTCAACACTGAAGTTCATCTCCTCTAACATTAGTTCATCATGTGTTTCTGTCACCTTCCACAGTTTCGACTTTGATTCTTGATTTTGCACTGTTTGTGCTCCAAATTCTCTAACCAAATCCATAGAAAATGAATTTCAATCAACATCTGGATTCTCTTCACACCAATAACAAAATCATAGCATCGCTTATTCATCTTCCATGCTCATGAATGCCAACTACAACTTATCATCAGAATGAACTTTGTTCTTCTCAAAGAACTTTTCAGTCGCAGAGATCCAGCCAATAGGATCTGTCCCCATAAAATATGGTAATTCCCTCTTCATAGTACAAACGTCCTCCATCGTTGGCTCTCTGTGTAGTTATACGGTAGTTTACAACGATTACCGACAGTTATCCGGCAGATTTCGACGGTTACTTGGCAGTTTTCGACAATTATACGGTAGTTTTCTATAGTTTTCGGCAGTTATCCAGCAGTTTTGGACAATTATGCGACATTAACAATTCACTGGCTCCGTCTCGAGATCCGGTAGGTCGGACTAATGTTAGGAACCCAATATTCAAGACAAAATAAATTGTATTATTAATGGAAAAACAATAACTATTACAGAAGATAACGCCTGCAGACCCAGAGAAAAACTCCCCAGAGAAGAGACAATTCTCTCTCTATCCAAACCATTATGGTTCTTGGCTGAATAATTCTCAATGCCTTCCCTCTAGCTATCCCTATCCTTTATATACCTATCATTCCCCTCTAACAAACTAGCCACGTCAGCAAATATAACTTATTCCTCTATTTGACACATTTGTTGGGCTTAGGCCCAAACCAAGTATCTAACAATGAGTGATCCATTTGGAATAAAAGAGCGTCCCAAAATGAATGAACCATTACAAGTTTCAATGTATTTTTTTCAATTTTACTCTCTAATTAATATTACTTTCATCATTCCCAATACATGATAATGATACTTTAGTAAAAATATAATTCTCTATCTTTTATTTATTCATTTTTTTTAATTTGTGTGAAATGTTCAACTCTGTCACTCATTGTAAGACGAAGAGAGTACAATTGATCTTTGTCATATAACTTCTCCCATTAATGAGTATTTTAGTCTCCTTTTTCAATGATGAGTATTTGAAATGATGAGTATTTCAGTAGAAAGAATAAACTCATTTTAATATAAATACTGGAAAGACAAAATATTGGAGAGATGAATTGAAAGAAAAAAAGTTTCACATTGTTAGAAAAAAATATCACGTTGTTTATATTAGATATTTTGGTTAATTTAACTTCATTATATTTAAATATTTTGTCTAACTTATTTCATTATATATGAAATGTACATGTTTCATTTTTAAAACATCAAAAACTTATCTTGTTGAATATTAAGCATGAGGATTTCTTATCACACCACCCTTGTTTCTTAGGCACCATCTGAATTTCCGATTTTGCCCCCTGATTTCAGATGTGCACATCCGTACGCACCATTTTTTAAAAAAACGTTGATGCGTTCCGGAAGTGCACATCCGGAAACATTCCTGATCTGCAGATCCGGAAAACAGCAGAACTTAATTTTTTTTAAAAAATCGGTTTTGTTGATTGGTCGCATATGTTAATATATCGTCGCAACTTAATATATCGTCACAACATCAATATATAAACTAGCAGTAGAATCCCGACGCCTCCGAGATGTAGAATCGGCGGCTGAATGGGGAGTGGCCTGTACCTGAGATGTGGAAGTGACCTGAACCTGTGATGTGGATGGTTGTGGTGTAGGATGTCCCTCAGCTGTAGGGGCTACCCCAACTCCCTCTGTGCCGGAAGCCTCGACTGTAGACTGCATCCGCTCACGTCGGACAGATGCGTGCTGAGCTGTCCATCCATGTATGGTACGATCGTCTCTGCCAGCCATCTAATCTGCAAAGCATAATAAATAAATTAGATTTTTTTTAAAAATAATTAAACAAAAACAAACAAACAAACAAAATAAAAAAAAATAGTCTTCCGGATGTGCAGATCCGGAAGGACACAAAATTTTTAACGTTGCGTACTTCCGGATGTGCACATCCGGAAACACCCAGAATAATAAACGTTACAATATTTTCGGATGTGCACATCCGATACGTTTTTTGAAATTAAAAAATGGCAGCCATGGCCACTGTAACATGCAAAAGGGCATTTTAATGCCCTGATCGTCCGTTTGAAGTAGTAAAAAAGACCTACATTGTCTCTAACCCATGTTATTCATACAACCTAACAATTTCTACACCTAAATGTCTACTCTAAATCGATTACTCGAAAATAACTCCGAAACTCTAAAATTTGAAAACTTACCGATTAAAATGAGATATGGAGGATTTGGAGTGTCTTGATCGTTGCAGAAGTTGCTCTGCGCCGAACTCGAGTGGGAAAAATCGAGATTTGTGGGATTGAAAATTTGAGAGTTTGAGAGAGTTTGGAAAATGGAAAATTGAAGAATGAGGGGGAGGAAGAAGGTCTAGCGCGAACTAATAAGAAATCCTTCCGGAAGTGCACATCAGAAATGTTTCGGGATATGCATATCCGGAACACTTTAGCGTTTTTTAAAAATTTGGTGTGTTCGGATGTGCACATCCGAAATCAGGGGGTAAAAAAATAATTTCACGTGGTGCCTAAGAAACTTGGGTGGTGCATTAAGAAACCCTCTTAATCATTATTGTTTCACTATCTTCCTATCAATATAAAAAATTAGCTTTGACACGAGCTATAAATGTGTTTGGTTTCTGATACCAATAAATTAAAATTATATTTAAATTAGTTATTTTTTAAAAATTAATATTGATATGGGCTCGTTAAGTTATCCCAATTGAGAGTTTGAATATGCAACATCTCACTTGTTCAATTTTAAAAATAGTGAATTTCAACTATTAGACTACTTGATGAAAAATAAAATTAATATCGATGTGTGAAGATCATGTAGATAAAGAAGTAGTAATAACATTAATAATATTAATCAAGTGGGATAACTTCTTGTTATTACAATATGATAATATAATGACTTTATATAAGCCTTACAATTTGAATATAAACCTCAGATAAAAAGAAGGAATACAAACTATAATAACCGATGACACTTATTCAACTTTTCATATTATTAAACTTAGCTAAATTGACATTTCTATTTATAATAAAGACTAAGTCTTAGAAAATATACCAAAAAATTCCTCCCCTTAAACTGAAATGCTCATTGATCATACAGTTTAATTCTCAAGTGGTTGTACTCAAAGTAGCCTCCTAAGTTTCACAAACTGATCCAATTTCAATAGCTTTGTCCTAATGTCTGCAATTTATTCTTGTGTTCCACAAAAAACCAACTTTACAACTCCCAAATTTGAAAGATCACGTAAATAATGATATCTGACATCAATGTGTTTAGTCCTTCGATGCATCACGAGGTTTTTAGAGAGCTTGATTGATGAACTATTGTCACAAAGAATATCAATACATTCACAATTTTCATCTCTAATTTGTTCAAGAACCCCTATCATCCAAACACGGTGACAAGCACATGAGGTTGCCGCCACATATTCAGCTTCAGTAGAGGATAATGTAATGATGGCTTGCTTCTTCGAACTCTAACAAACTGATGCCTCACTTGGTAGAAACACATACCCTGAAGTACTCTTTCTGTCATCTACATCTCTTGCATAATCATTGTCACTATATGTCAAAAGCTTCGATGCCGCCCTTCTTCTATAAAATAAACCAAAATCCAAAGTACCTCTTAAGTACCTCAAGGCTCTTTTAGCAATTTGCATGTGTTCCTCCTTTGGATTAGCCATGTAACGTGAAATCAAACACACTACATATATCATATTTGGGCGTGTAGCTGTAAGATACATCAAACTACCTACTAATTACTTGTACAAAGTTGAATCAACATCTTCTCCACCTTCTCTTGACAACACAGTTCCAAGAACTATTGGATTTTCGACAGAGTTATAATTCCTTATATTGAATCTTTCCAAAACTTCTCTTGCATATTTCTATTGGCATAAGTGAATTCCATTTGCATTTTGAATTACTTCAACTCCAAGGAAAAACCTCATTTTACCAAGGTTCGTCACCTCAAACTCTTTCATCATGGACTGCTTAAATATTGCACACAGTTCTTCATTATTCCCAGTATATATCAAGTCATCAACATAAATACTTAGCATGATTATTTTTTCCTCTCTTCTATTAATGAATAAAATATGGTCATTTTTACTCTTTGTAAATCCTTCTCGCTGGAAGTAACTATTGATTCTGCTAAAGCATGTTCTTGGCGCCTGCTTTAGGCCATATAAGGCTTTATTCAGTCTATATACCTTTTCTTCCCCTCTGTGTTTAATGAAGCCCTCAGGTTGATCCACATATACCTCGTCATTCAATTTTCCATATAAAAAGGCATTTTTCACATCCAACTGGTACACACTCCATCCTTTTTGTGCTGCCACAACCAATAAAATTCGAACTGTGTCCCATCATGCAACATGATCATATACTTCATTATAGTCTACCCTTCTGTCAGTGTATACCCTTTTGCAACAAGTCGAGCTTTGTACTTATCAACCTTGCCTTCTTCATTCAATTTGGTATTGTAAATCCATTTCATTCCAATTTTCTTAAGTTGTGTTGGTAGATTCACTAACTCTCATGTTTTGTTCTTCTCGATGACATCTATTTCACGTTTCATGGCTTCTATCCATTTTACATCATTTATAACTTCCTTATGATTCGTGGGATCATCATTTGACATGTAAAAAACCATTTTGGCCTCTTGTTCTTCTTCAGAGAGACCCTCTTCACTTTCTTAATCTAGCAGCATACTAGGTGCTCTTCTCTCTCTTATTGGTTGTTCCTTATGTTGTTGCTTTTCTTGTTGTCGTTCCTCATTTTGTAATGTATACTCATGGTTTCCAGCATTATTCACATTTATTTCTATATCTGATTCTTCATCAAAATCCTCCATGTCACTACCATCGTTACCCCAATCAAGAGTAATTTCTTTTTCTTATTCTGAATTTACGTTCCAATTCCATTTTTCTCCTTCTTTAAATATGACATCCCTTCTTTCTATGATTTTCTTTAATATTGGATCATACAACCGGTAAGCCTTTGATTCGTCACTCACTCAAATTAAGATACATTTACGACTTCTATCATCAAGTTTAGTTCTCTTCTGCTCAGGTATATGTACATGTGCAATGGATCCAAACACCCTAAAATAGTCAACTTTAGGTTTCAGTCCACTCCATCTTTCTTCTGGTACCATTTCCTTTACTGCTTTGGTAAGGCTTCTATTAATCACATGACTTGTCCACTTCACAGCTTTTGCCCATAAGGCCTTTGGCATCTCTCTCTCAGTAAGTAAGTAGCGCACCATATTCATAATTGTTCGATTTCTTCGTTCGGCTACCCCATTTTTTGTGGTATGAAAGCAACTGTTAATTGCCGTTTAATTCCATTCTCTAGGCAGAACTGATTGAACTTGTTTGAGGTGAATTCTCCCCCCCGTCTGTTCGTAAACAACATATATGTTTCTGAGCTTCTTTCTCAACTAGATTCTTGAAGCATTTGAATATCTCAAATGTTTCACCTTTTTCCACAAGAAAATAAATCCAAGTTTTGCGAGAGTAGTCATCTACAAACACTAGCAAATATCTCTTACCACTATGAGAGATTGGATTTATTGGACCACACAGATCTGTATGCACCAATTCAAGTTTTTCTGATGCACTCCAATTACTTTTCTTTGGTATTTTGTCTAGGTGTTTCTTGCCAATATTACACACTTCACAAACCCCCCGCAGTTTCCTTGAACATTGGTAGGCCCTTCACCATGTGTTTCTTCTGCATAGCAACAATGAACTTATGATTTACATGCACGTACCTTCTAAGCCGTAAATTCTCCAAGTTCTCCTTTTCAACCTTTAAGCATCTCCGTGGAAGCGATTTTAATGTAGCATGAATCACAAACATCCAATTCAGAGTCATGATGATGTCTAGAATTTTCCCTCTTTGAGAATGATAAATTTTGCATGCACATTCTTTTATTATTATTATTACCAGGAGTCTTTCTTGAAGTTGACCTACACTTAACAAATTATTGGTTAAGCCAGGTACAAAGTAAACATTACTCACAGTTAGAATGATTCCATCCACTTCAAACCTGACACTTCCTTTTCCCATTACATACATTCTTGAGTTGTTTCCCAATCTAGCAGTATAACTGGAATTTTCATCTAGTTTTACAAACCACTTTTTATTTCCTGTCATGTGGTTTGAGCAACCAGAATCAAGAAACTGTATCCCTTTGTCTTTAATATCTTGAACTTCGACATGAGCCATTAGGAGTAACTCCTCTTCCTTGTCAAACTCAGCATAGTTTGCTTCTTTTCTAGACTTGGACATTCGAATTAGTAGTGTCCTTGTTTTTGACACCAATAATATATAATAGCACTCATATTTACAAATGGTTTTGCTCTTCCCCGTCCCCTAACATAGCTGCTACCTCCGCTTTAAAAATTGCTTTTTCCTCTCCCACGTCCATAACGCGTGGCATGCTCAACTTGCAAAACTTGTTCTTCACTCCGCTTCTCTCTTACCTTTTGCTCATGAACAAGTAATGAACTTTGCAGCTCATCCATATTTAGGAGATCAATGTCCTTAGACTTTTTAATTTATCATACAACAAAGCTGAAGTTTTCTGTCAAAGATCTAAGTATCTTCTCAACAATTTTCACATCGTTCATATTCTCTCCACAATTACTCATGTCATTTGTTGTTTCCATCACTCTTCCAAAATAATCATTCACTGATTCATCTGTCTTCATCTCTAATGTTTCGAATGTCCGTCTAAGCCTCTGCAACTGCGCACGTTTTACCCTAGTGCTTCCTTTGTACTTAGCTTTCATGGATTCCCACAGTTGTTTATGTATTTCTTTCTGGGTAATAGTTTTTAAGATGGAATTGACAATAGCCTGAAATAGATATGAAATTTTGGCATAGCAGACAACAGATGTCCTAACACATGTCAAGACATTGTTATGCATGATTATTTAAACAAAGAACAGAACTGCACACTGATTTCCAGAATATCAGTAACTACAGATACACAAATGTTTTGACATCTGTTCCAACATGTTAATCAATATTGAACTGTAAATTGCATAATGATAAACAACATAGAATATGATGACCCAGTTTGGTGCAACTCACCTACATCTGGGGGATACCAATCCAGGAAGAAGAATCCACTATTAGTAGTATAATTTTATGTAAACAACCTCAGGTTTACAGTAAACACCCATGTTTACCTATCATTACCCAATGAAGACTTTATCATTAGAAGTCACATCTAATTAATAAGAGAAACCCATCTCACTCCTTAAATCACAACCTGTGATTATCTAACAGTTACTACACCATAACTGTATCATCCCTATGTAGCAAGCAATTTTTGTCGGTGACGCGACCACCTTATTGCTGGGTTTTCCTCACCGTAATGGTAGGAGGGGGTGCTACTTTCTGATTTCTTATTTATCCCATGAAGCTGGAAGGGAAAGGGAAGGTATCTAAAACTAACCTTGCACGCGATTGTTTAACTGAACAAACGCTTAAAGAGATTGGGGGGTCCGGGGTCAGGTTATACAATGGACAGTTGTCAGTTACCCATCCTATATGTGGTTATCCACAGGATATTAGCTTTAGTTTTTGCTTTGTACTTGATGGTGTTTATCTGTTAATGGGTTTGGGAAAGTTTCTTGGGAAATGAGACAGGGAAAGTGAGTTTTTGTTGATGTTTTCGGGAAGGTGTTGAACCTAAGTTTTGATTGATGGATGTAGGTTTTGGACCTAGAGTTTTTGATTAGTATGCTCGCTAAGATTTCACAATCTTATGCCTACGTATTCTTGTTTAAACGAAACAGGGAAATCAGAGCAATCGTAGTTCCTCCTATTCTAAGGGAGGAAAAAGATGTTTTGGTGTCTTGTTCAAAGCCCAAGACAGAGGCTAAAAGGAGTATTTGTGTCTTGTTCAAAGCCCAAGATTGAGGCTAAAAGGTTGACTGAAATAGAATTTGTCATCTCTAAAGAGGGATTGTTGATTTTTGTGTGCCTTGATCAAAGCCCAAGGTTGAAGCTAAGAGGTTGATTGACTCCACTGGAGAAGTCCTTATAAAAAGCCTAAGAGGAGGCTGTATGAGACCGACTCAACAAGAGAGTGGATATATCGGTGTCTTGTACAAAGCCCAAGATGGAGGCTAAAAGAGACTGACTCTTTGGGGATATCCTTATATGAAGCCTAAGAGGAGGCTAACAATTTGACTTTTTCGAGGAAAGTGTTCTATCTATCTTGTACAAAGCCCAAGATTGAGGCTAAAAGGGCTTGACTCAACAAGAGAGTGTCTCGTACGAAGCCCGTGATTGAGGCTAAAAGGGGTTGACTCAACAAGAGAGTGTTTTTTATCTGTCTCGTACAAACCCCGAGAGTGAGGCTAGAAAGGGTTGACTTAACAAGAGAGTACAAAAAGGTGATGGACTCAACAAGAGAGTCTATAAGAGTGACTGACTCAACAAGAGAGTCTAAAAAGGTGATCGACTCAACAAGAGAGTCTGAAACGTAATTGACTCAACAAGAGGGTAAGTGGTTGACTCAACAAGAGAGTCCGAAAAGGTTAGCTTCGTTGGGGAGAATCATTGTACAAAGCCCAAGAGGAGGCTGACTTTCCTGAGGAAATGATCATTATACAAAGCCTAAGAGGAGACTAGCTTTTGCTGGGAATTATTGAGATCCCGAGGCAGGTACAAGTGGGGAATCAACTCTGGTTACAGAAGAGTTGAGGTATCAGATCCCTTGAGGTTCTGATTGGAGATAGTGTTATACTAGTGATAGACTGACCCTGGCTGGGGGATTTTAGGAGAGAGACGGGGTTTTAGAACCCACAAGTTTTAACTCTTGCTGGAGATTAATCCAGAATCCGGGGTTTCTTCCTATGTTTGTAAGGAACTTGAGAATGTCTTTGAGACTCAAGAGGGGATTTAGACTGCCCAAGTCTATTAGTGTGGTCTATCTTTGTACAATGCCCAAGAGGAGGCCGACTTGTTTAAGGGATGAGTTTCAATCCTAAAATTGGTCTGAGGGCTTTTGTGACTCCTTTTAGAAAGACAAATCTAGCAAAGGATGACTAAGTTCTATCCTATACCTCTAAGAGGTCGTGAGGGTCCTTGTATGAAGCCCAAGAGAAGGCATGAGAACTTTTAAGAAGCCGAAGGGTCCTTGTACAAAGCCCAAGAGGAGGCGAGGATGCTTTTAGGAAGCCCGTAGGTCCCAAACCAAAAAAAGTTCAAGAAATGCTATTCACTGAGAATAGATCATTTAGTGAAAGTTCTGAGGTTTGAAGAAACTCAAGAGATGCTATTCACCAAGAATAGATCAACTCCGGGGAGTAGAATTTCTTTGTCAATTTCTAGGGGTGACAGTTTGAGAAAAGGTTCACCCAGAATACTGCCTTTCTCTTTGTTCCATATTGTTTAACCCCAAGAGAAGGGAAGACTGTATCTGGAAATCCTATGGGGATCTAGTTTTGTTTGTATTTAAGAGTGACCAGACGAGCTTTACCTAGTTCTATACCTAGTTACCAGGGAAAACTCTAAATAACTATACTAGTATATATATAGTTGATATATGACAAGTATGTAAAGGAGTATGAAAGAAGACTAACCATGCGCAACTTCCCACAATATAATTATATATATATTTGACATGTACTTAAAAGAATGAAAGAAGACTAACCATGCGCAGCTTCCCACAATACAGTTATATATATATATATATATATATATATATATATATATATATATATATATATATATATATATATATATATTAAAGCGAGTAAATGAAAGCGGATAAAAACTTACAGGCGAGCAAGCTTCCATGCTGTATTGTTAGTTGTTCAAAGAAATTAAAGAAAGTTTTGATAACAACTGTATACTTGAATCTAACTCAAAAGGGAAATTGTTTTGAAAAGATTGTACTGGGACTTATACAACGTCTGAGGCCCAAAAGGTTTTCTGTACAAAGGTATGAGTCTTACAACTCAAGGAGAGGCCCAAATATTATTTTGAAAAAAAGAAAGATGAGACTTACAACACGAGGGTAGGCCCAGATGGTTTGTTTGAAAACGGCGATCTCGCCGAGGTTTTTGAAAATACAGTGGGTCTTATACAATGTTTGAGGCCCAACAAGGTATCTTATTTACAAGGAATGGGTCTTACACTCTATTAGAGGCCCAAAGATTTGTTTTTGTACAAGTGGTGGGGCTTTCAACTCAAGGAGACGCCCAAGGTTTATTGTTTAAAAAGACGACGATCGCGTCGAACTTTTGAAAATGTACAGAGGGACTTATACAATGTATGAGGCCCAAAATATTTTGGTTTTAAAGAGGGATTGGGTCTTACACTCTATTAGAGGCCCATGAGTGTTTGAAAAAAGTTTGTTAGGGTGAAAATCAAAGAAACCCTAATTTCATCATTTTTTAAAAAGTAACCTGTTCTGGACTGGACCAATGGCTAGAATCGGCCCAATCCACCTCTGCTCCAGAGCGGCCCAAATTGCCTAAGCCAACCCACAGAGGGGCAAAAGTGACATTTCTGCCCCTCCAACCGGGCAAGGAACGCAACGTCCCTCCCCGGCTCTAATGCCCGTTACGCACGACTTCCTCTCTGCCTGAACGGCAATGGGCAGGTGCCCGCAACTGCGTCTATGCCCGACATAACGGCTAGTTCACGGCACCCTGCCCGACATAACGGCTAGTTTGGGCGGTTACCTATTCTTTGGGAAAAACGGCTAGTTTGCCCCGAAAATAGGACCGTTGGCCACGCGCTGGGGGCTCTATATAAACCCTCTCACTTGAGAGGGTCAGGTATCACATTTTCACCCTAAGAATACACTTTGTACTTGCCCCTTTTTCTCTGACCCTTTCTTACTTGAGCGTCGGAGTACCTTGCAGGTACACCCCCTCCTCTCCTCATTCTCAAGCCGAGCACGTTGCACGCCTTACGACCAGCCATCATCTGGGCACTTCACCTTCTGACGACCAGCTCGCGTGGACCAGTTCGAACACATCGGATCAGTGGCGCCGTCTGTGGGAACTCCTTGTTCTCCCATTCTTTCTTTCCTCCTCGGAAACTAAAAGATCAAATCATACTTTCTTTGATCCGCCCACACATGGCCGCTCAAAACTCCGCAAAAGGTGCTGACGCTACGGTTCTTGTCCCCGTCAACAAAATGGACGTTAATGGCAGTTCGTTGTTACTTTCTGATCCCCGTTTCCTTCGAGACGGGGCCACTGCGTCTCCAACTTCTCCTCCCACCGAGCAAGGAGGAAAACAGTCACCGATGGGGGAACGACCAATTCCTGGCCCCCCCAGCGCTGATCTGGCCGTTGCAGCCCTCCTAGATGCTGTCAACCGCACGAACCTCCTTATCTTGCAGCAAGGAGAAAGGATAGGAGCCCTCGAAGAAGCAACTCTTCCAAGATCTTCTCCTCCCAAGAGGAAGCACCAGAAATCAAGAAGCCCGCCACCTAGGCGCCGGGAAGACCGTATGACGAGGCGTGAGCCTGAACCACTACGCGTTTGCAAACGCGACCAGATCTCCCCGCGGGATCAGTCACCACCAAGACACAAGAGAACGAGGCAAGACGGGCATTCTCCACCGGTCAGACCTCGCGACCGGCCACGATCGCCCTCCCCTCGCAGAGACCGCCGCCACGAGCGCAGACAACGGTCACCATCGACTTCAAGTTCGGACAGCGACGACGAGCCTCGTGGCCCATTGTCCCGCAGGATCCTGGCCACCCGTCTCCCCAAAGGACTAGAGAAGCCTCCGTCTCTAGGGACTTATGACGGAACCACGGACCCAGACGAGCACATAGAAAACATAGATGCTCTTCTGGACTACAGAGGTGTACGAAGAGCCATCAAATGCCGCCTGTTCCCAACCACGCTCCGGAAGGGAGCAATGACCTGGTACAAACAGCTGCCAGAGGAATCCATCACATCCTGGAGACAGCTCGGGAGGATTTTCTCCCGACACTTTACCGCATCACGACGCCATCCAAAGATTGAGGCGTCCCTTGGAGCTGTCGTACAAGGAAGAGATGAACCTCTTCGGAACTACATTGAGCGGTTCAACAAGGAAGCCGTCCAAGTTCCTACGACCGACGAGATGAAGAAGTTCCTGCTCGAGCAGGGATTACGTCCTGGCTCGGACTTCGCGAAAGCCATCGGCCTAGATCCACCGAGGAACCTCAACGCTCTCCTCCACCAAGCCCAGTCTCATATACAGTACGAGGAGAAGGTCGCTGCCCACTCTGTCCGGACCTCTCGTCACCAAGAAGGTCCCCGGACATCCAGAGCTGAAGAGCCATCGACATCCCGTCGAGGAGATAAAAGACGCGACGATCGGCCTCACGAGGCACGCGAACAGAAGGGACCTTATGGACGGTTCCATGACTATACCCCCCTCACTACCTCGAGGGAGAAAATCTTGTCCGAATGTGCCAACTCAGAGTTCAAACAGGCGGGAGTACGTTTCCCCAAACAGCTGCCGACCAGGCCGGGTGTAGATAAATCCAAGTATTGCCGCTTCCACAAAAGCCACGGCCATACGACGGAGGAATGCATCCACCTCAGAGATGCCATAGAGATCCTCATTCACGATGACCACCTGAAGCAGTTCGCGAAGAAGAAAGAGGCTCTCCGGCAAGAAACCCAGGAGAGCAAGAAGGCTGCAGAAGAGACTCCGCCCTCCGAGGACACCAACGTACAGGTCGCTCTATCCATAACCCGGCCAGAGGACTTCTGTATCCCCGATGGTCTGCCCGCCTCCTCATTCCTCGGCGCTCATAGCCCGTGGGAGACCTTCCCATCGGCCATGGTCATCTCCGGTGGTGGATTCAACAAAATCATGGTCGGTTCGGTCAAAAGGAAATTCGAGCAATTGATCAGCAAAAGCTCCAACGAAGTCACCACGCTGGATACCACTCACAAAGGATCATCTCCCATTTCCTTCTACAAGGAGGAACTCCTCGGCGGGTCACCAAACTCAAGCATCCCCCTTCTCATCCGGGCAAGGATGGCGAACTTCGACGTTCGCAGGATACTCGTAGACCAGGGCAGTTTGGTTGACATAATGTACAACCACCTGTTCGAGACACTTCAGCTGGACGACTCTCACCTTACTCCATACGTTGGATCCGACCTGCAGGGATTCAACAGAGCAGTAACAAGGCCCCGAGGTTACGTAGAGCTCATCGTAACCTTCGGTTTAGAAAAGACAACCCGAGCAATCAAAGCACAGTTTATGGTAATTGACTGCCCGTCACTATATCAGTGCATTTTTGGAAGGCCAGCCCTGGCAGAGTTGGTTGCAGTGCCTTCCACCGTACATCTCAAGATGAAGTACTACACTTCTGAAGGGACGGTCGCCACCCTCCACGGCGACATCGAAGCTGCCCGTCGATGCTTCGAAGCAGCATCAAAAGGACTGGGCACCATCTCAGTGAAGCCGAGGACATCTGGTCGTCCTCCTCTGCCCAGCAGCTCCGAGCAGCCAAAGCCACTCCCCCAGGTCGAATCCATCGATTTGGACAGCCGTTTCAGCGAGGAGGATCATGCCAAAGACCTGACGACTTCGGGCAGCCAGTCCCACAACAGCGGCCATCTCCTATGCCCCATCCCAGATGGCAACTTCGAGATCGTTCCATTCGGAGAAGACCCCCAGCGGGGAGTGAAGATCGGAGCAGACCTCCCCGACCTAGCCAAGAGACAGCTAAAAGCGTGCCTCCGGGAGAACTCAGACTTGTTCGCATGGAGCGCTGCTGAAATGCCAGGATTGGACCCCTCTGTCGCCTGCCACCAACTTACAATTGATTCGGCCGTCAAAGCCGTTGCCCAGCGCAGAAGGAAACAGTCCCCGGAGAAGAGGAAGCCGCGGAGAAAGCTGTTAAAGACCTTCTAGAAGCTAGGTTTATTTCTGAGGCCAAATACACTACATGGCTCTCAAATGTTGTACTTGTAAGAAAAAATAATGGCAAATGGAGAATGTGCGTTGATTATACCGATGTTAATAAGGCCTGTCCGAAGGACGCCTACCCCCTCCCCAATATAGTTAAACTCGTAGATAACTCCGCAGGTTTTAAACTTTTATCGTTCCTCGACGCCTACTCGGGCTATAACCAAATCCCAATGGCCGCGAGCGATAAAACTTACACGGCCTTCATGACCGAATCGGGCAACTATTACTACAACGTAATGCCCTTCGGACTGAAGAACGCCGGCGCTACGTACCAACGAATGATGAACAAAGTCTTCCAAGGACAAATAGGCGACATGCTCGAGGTATACATGGACGACATGATCGTCAAGTCCCACGAGGAGCTGGACCACGTCGTCCACCTTCGCCGAATTTTCGAGCAAGCTAGAAAATATCAAATGCGTTTTAACCCAGAGAAATGCACGTTCGGCGTACGGGCAGGTAAATTCATTGGTTTCTACTTAATGGAACGAGGAATAGAGGCTAACCCCGACAAATGCTGGGCATTCTCTGAGTTCCCAACGCCCACGTCTAAGAAGAACATCCAGTCCCTCAATGGGGTACTCACCTCGTTGTCCCGCTTCGTCGCTAAATCCGCCCAACACGCCCTTCCTTTCTTCAAGCTCTTGAGAAAAGAAGCCGCGTTTGAATGGACCGAGGAATGCGAGGCGTCCCTCATTCACTTAAAACAAGCTCTGTCGAAACCGCCCGTGTTATCACGGCCAGATACCGGGGAAGTTTTGTTCCTATACCTCGCCGTCACTGCCGAGGCCGTGAGCGCCGTTCTCATTCGCGAAAATCCTGCCGGGCAAAAACCAGTATACTTCACGAGCAAAGCGTTGCAAGACGCGGAGTTGCGATATCAACAGATAGAAAAGGTAGCATTGGCCCTCATCAACGCTGCCAGACGACTGAGGCACTATTTCTTGGCCCATACGATCGTGGTAAGGACGGATCAACCCATCAAGCAATTGCTGGGCCGGCCAGACATGGCCGGTGGAATGCTCAAGTGGTCGTTGGAGCTGTCCGAATTTGATGTCCGGTACGAAAGCAGAAAAGCTCTCAAAGCACAGGCCCAGGCCGATTTCGTGGCGGAAGTAACCTTCTCAGACTCCTCGCCCCACATAGCAAACAAATGGACCATTTACGTGGACGGAGCATCCAGCTCGAGTGGCAGCGGGGCAGGAGTAATTCTTGAAAACGACGAAGGGACCATAGTAGAGGCGTCTCTCACTCTGTCCTTCCCCACATCGAACAACCAGGCGGAGTATGAGGCCTTCCTTGCTGGGTTGTGTAACACCCCATTTTCTACCCAACGTTTATTAAAAATCAGAGTGCAAAATTTTCAACATAAAACAAATGAGATGTCACATTTTCAACTTGAACAGCAAAACCAATAACATAAACCTGTATTTCTTTTTAAAATAGATACATAGCATTCGGCCTTCACAAATTATAAATCATATTCACTTTATTCAACTAGATCAAAACTTCAATTTATAATTATTCAAGAATTATTGTAATAACAACAATTAGGAACAACAACATAAACAAAACATTTCCCCCCGAGTGCTACGTATCAGAGCATGACACCAACTTGAACTAACAGCGACTAAGACTTCAAACCTTCACGGCTATTCTTGAGTACCTGCTCAGTTACCCATAATAGGTAACATCATTACAGAAGAGGTGAGATATCGAAAAATATAATCAAAGGCATGATAATTAATATATTAGATTAGAATCACACAAATTTCACCGCTTCATACAACAGTCATGCAACAACTATTAGTAAACAACTTAAGAGCAACCACAACTTATAACAAACAACAACTTATAACAACAACCTGCATCAAGCGACAACTTACAGCAATAACAATTTATAACAACAATAACTCACAAGAATAACAACTTATATCAACAACACCAACAATCAACAACAACGTAATAATATTAACAACTTCAACATGCAACTCAAATGCGACTCAACTATGCACATGCATGTGGTACCATCGGAGTAAAACTCCCAACTTAAACATATGCCAGGTTATCGAGGCATTGTCAACTTAATCGGATGCCATCAAGGCCAACTTAAACAGGTGCCATCAAGGCCAACTTAATCAATGCAAATGTATGCATGCAACAATAACCACAACGTCACAACAACAACAACGCAATAACAACAACGAGAACAACAACTTAAACATGCACCACTTGCATCAACTTAATCCAACATTGGTCGTTCGACCTACAACTTAATCAACAACATATTCAACATCACATCACCAACATTGGTCATAAGCCTAACAATTCACCACCACCTGCAAATTCATATTTTTCAGCAAGTATACAACACACCGATTCAACCAAAACAAGTTATAAACGTTCCGTAATTATTCGGACAGTTTTCGACTAAAAACCGATTAATTAATTATCGGCTAAAACTACTAATATTTCTATTATTTTCTACTCTGCTACTTTAATTAATCCTGCCACTAATTTACCTTCACTGTTAATATTGATTTCTGTTAAAACTACTAGCCCTGCTGCTTCACTGCTACTAAATTATTAAACTAGTAACTCTGCTAAACTACTTGAACAAACTTTGTTTAACCACAAATTATTTATGGGACACCATTGCTACTAAATATGCTACTGCTAATTATAAATGTTACCTTATAGTCTCATGTTTCTACTACATATATACTACCTGTCATTTAATTATTAAGACTAATTCTCAGACTAGTAGAATACCTCTAATTCTAAAGCTCCCAAAATTACCTTATTAATAATACCAAACTATTATTATCATTACTAATATATAGTTCATATGTGCTACTAACATGTATATATATATATATATATATATATATATATATATATATATATATATATATATATATATATATATATATAATTCATATGCTACTGATATATAAACGAAATCTCCAATTTTCCACAGCCCAGGATTTGCCCGCGTGACGGTCGTCACAACATCACCACGGTCGTCACGACACCATCACGATCGTCACAACACCACCACGGTCGTCACGACCCCAAAATCCTTCTTCTCAGAATCCGTTCGTTCCAGTTTCTTTCCAAATTCACAACCTTTTCTCAGATTCATATCGATTTCAATTTGTCCAAGACAGTGAACTGAACTACAACAGAATTACACCCTAAGGTAACATCTACCAGTTTCTCACAACCAATTCGTCAACCGCAATGCATTTTTCGCAATAAAAACCCGACAACACAACATTTTATAAAACCCCGAAATCAATAAATCATCTACTGGAAGCAAGACTATTTTTAATAGAAAGAATATTTCGTTAGCTTTCCAACGTTTCGAACGGGGGTCAAAACGGACTTACGGATCAAAAGATATGAAGTTTTGAAGTTTTTCCAAAACAAAATTTTCTTCATAAAACTGCTACGGGTTGCTGCAATTTTCCTCTAAAATCCAACCAATTCAATCATGTTTCATGAAATAAACACATATTCATTCATACCTAATATATTGTAATGATTTGGAACCATAAAACATGAATTCTAACACTTTGGTTTTGATCCCAAATCTCAAAATCTCAACATATCAAATGTTGTAATTTTCCATCCAATTCAACCAAACATGTGAAATCATACGAATAAGCATTTTACGTCCAATTCAACAGTGTGGATCAAATTAATCATTTAATACAACAGTTAAATGCACAGGCAGTAGAAATTATATAAGACACAATCCTACATATCAATTATCATATTCCCGGTTATAAAATCCGAACCCCACCCTTACCTTAAAATCGGTGGCCGCTCGAATCTCCGATCGACTTTCCGACGGCAACTTCTCGTAACCGTTTTCTCCAATTTCCTCGTTCTCCCATTCTCCCATTCTCCCACGTTCAGTTTCTCTTTCTCCTCTTGACTAATACTTCTCCCCTTGACTAATTCTTCTTCTCTTTTTCTTCTTATTAAAATAATAATAATAATAATAATAATAATAATAATAATAATCCAATACAACAACTAATGGGCCTAAGTCATACACCCCTTAATTGCTAATCCCGACGAAAACCAAGCTCATTACCCAACATGCTCCAATAATCCATAATATCACTTATAATATTATTTCTTCGACTTTCCGACTAATATTCCGACTTAACGACTTAATTCTTCGAAACACAATATTAACCGAAATAATAATTCGCGACCAACTACTTACTCCCGGCTTAATAGATTAATTCCGATTATCAACCAAATGGTCCAACAATTCAACTTAGTTAATTAAATAAGATAGTCCAATAAATAAATAATATTATTCTTAATATTATTCCTCCGATTTAACCGACTAAAATCCGACTTTAACTTAATAATCCCAATACGCCTCTTAAAATAATACCGACAAATCCAACTATTCCGATTAATTCTCAACTTCGTCTAAATCCAATAATTAAATCCTTCAATAATTTAATTAACTAATTAATTAAATTCAGACGTTACAACTCTCCCCTACTTAGAATATTTTCGTCCTCGAAAATTTATCCGACACGACTATTCCAACAACTTAATTCTTCCGAGTAATCAAATCTCGTCCTCGCAAGGCAACTCCACATATAACACAAACAACGGTTCTTAACCTCAACGGCGACAACAACGCGAATACTACCCAAGTGATGCAATTGACAACTAACATCGCAACACAAGAAGTAACCAACTTAAGAATTTACCGGTTTAAGAACCAGAACACAACAACATAAGAATACCAAGTTAAACACAACATCAACGTAACCAAATATCAACATCGGTACAATTCACGTCTGAACAACCGCAATACACTACGCGTTCGCTGCGCACTCTGATTACTTTCAAGGTACTAACTCTACTCAGTTGACCTCCAACTTCCAATCATCAAAATCGACATAATACCAAGGCTTTCGACTTAACTCTTCGGGATCTCCCCGTTAACACCACACATAAACTACAACTTTACTATCTTTTATCAACATAGTTCCCAAAATCACCTTAGGCGCATAACAACATTACAACAACATTTGACACATGAGTCCACTTAAATTCAACAAGATAAATCATCTTTACCAACCAAAACTCCACTTTTACAAATCAACTTATAATTTAACTTCTTGTTCTACCTGTAACTCAACTCTCACATTATCCAGTCTCAACTGAAATTTTCCATACTACTCATCAATCAAACACAGCTTCGTGCTGTCATCCTTAAATTCAACTAATATTCTAACATATGAACTTGTATAAGCAAAAACAAACAACCTTCAAGCACTTGGCTTGACTTCGACCAATTCAACGTACATACTATACTAGTTAGCACGTCACATCTATCCATCAATTATGACTCCGTCTACTATCAACAATGGATTAAGGGTGATCAGTTCCTCAATTTGTCAATAGACAGCCGACAACCATAACGGTGAAATAAATCATAAGTACCCAACACAATAGCGTACTTCAACTTGTGCCCAAAGTCCGTAAGCATAACGCTCCGCCAACTTTCTAAGGCTTACCAATGTCACTCTTAGTTTCTTTAGTTTCAACTTCGTCAACGATACAAAAATGTTCAAAATCCATTACGCATCCTCTTATGCACGTTCATAGTACAACACGACTTTAAATATTTTTCCAACACCGAAATCGCTACAACATTGAGAACGATCCAATTTAGTTTTCTCCAATTACAACTTTCAACCAAGGTGAAAATTCTTAGCAACACAAATCAACATTCACATTTCTCTCAACATTACCTTTACTTAACATCATCGTCTTAATCATCCTCATTCAACATAAATTGAATCTCCAAGCATTCTCCGATACAGTCACATCTTACAAATACCAACATTTTATTCTTAATAATATTCCACACTTGTTTTCATCCTTCCAAATATTTCAGCAAATGTCGTTCAACTTCAACCATATATATCTCCTTCAATACAGATCTCTCAATCACAAAATCATATTCCAAAATGAAGAGAATTTTGTGTAGATTTCAGAACTTCAAGAATCGCGTAAATCCGACTTACGAGTAAAACGTTATCAGCCACACAACGGGACTGGTTCATAATTTCCGTATGCAGAATTTTCCAAAAATCAGCATCAGACCCAAACAATAAAATGCACTTTTCTCCCTCTTCACAAACCTCCTGAAGGCAAACCTTGTATGCAAACTGTAGGGAATTTCGTAAGCTTTCCAAAAAATCCAGAACCGCTTCCATCCGAATCACGAGTCAAAAGTTATACCTCGTTTACTGACAGCTGCTCTAAAATCACAAAAACCAGAATTTGAGGTTGATGAACATAAGTTCCATTTCCCTCTCTTGCTTCCAAGATCTACCAACATCCTCCTTTTCGTCCAAGTACGAAAATCACTCAACTTTAATCAAACTATACTCAAGAAATACAACTTACCGAATTAATCTACCAACTTATCATTCCATTCGGAATAATTCCTTACTTTCAATCATCTTTGATTCACCGTCCAGACTCTACGCACATCTCCAACTTGACTGATACGGATTCACGAGTCCAAACTCTCGCCAGTCCGCAATAACATCGCTCCAACATATGCACTCTTGCAAGCAACATCACCTTGAAACAACTTCTACATACCAACAACACGTACGGGAGCAAACTTCTCCCCCACTTAATTCAAACCAACTCCTGCAACAAACAACTAGAAAACAACAAGTACCGACAGTGTTGTACACACTTGTCGCGTACTGAGGGATAAACAACAATTAGATAACTCTGGCCGGATAGACCGACCCGCTCTGATACCACTAATGTAACACCCCATTTTCTACCCAACGTTTATTAAAAATCAGAGTGCAAAATTTTCAACATAAAACAAATGAGATGTCACATTTTCAACTTGAACAGCAAAACCAATAACATAAACCTGTATTTCTTTTTAAAATAGATACATAGCATTCGGCCTTCACAAATTATAAATCATATTCACTTTATTCAACTAGATCAAAACTTCAATTTATAATTATTCAAGAATTATTGTAATAACAACAATTAGGAACAACAACATAAACAAAACATTTCCCCCCGAGTGCTACGTATCAGAGCATGACACCAACTTGAACTAACAGCGACTAAGACTTCAAACCTTCACGGCTATTCTTGAGTACCTGCTCAGTTACCCATAATAGGTAACATCATTACAGAAGAGGTGAGATATCGAAAAATATAATCAAAGGCATGATAATTAATATATTAGATTAGAATCACACAAATTTCACCGCTTCATACAACAGTCATGCAACAACTATTAGTAAACAACTTAAGAGCAACCACAACTTATAACAAACAACAACTTATAACAACAACCTGCATCAAGCGACAACTTACAGCAATAACAATTTATAACAACAATAACTCACAAGAATAACAACTTATATCAACAACACCAACAATCAACAACAACGTAATAATATTAACAACTTCAACATGCAACTCAAATGCGACTCAACTATGCACATGCATGTGGTACCATCGGAGTAAAACTCCCAACTTAAACATATGCCAGGTTATCGAGGCATTGTCAACTTAATCGGATGCCATCAAGGCCAACTTAAACAGGTGCCATCAAGGCCAACTTAATCAATGCAAATGTATGCATGCAACAATAACCACAACGTCACAACAACAACAACGCAATAACAACAACGAGAACAACAACTTAAACATGCACCACTTGCATCAACTTAATCCAACATTGGTCGTTCGACCTACAACTTAATCAACAACATATTCAACATCACATCACCAACATTGGTCATAAGCCTAACAATTCACCACCACCTGCAAATTCATATTTTTCAGCAAGTATACAACACACCGATTCAACCAAAACAAGTTATAAACGTTCCGTAATTATTCGGACAGTTTTCGACTAAAAACCGATTAATTAATTATCGGCTAAAACTACTAATATTTCTATTATTTTCTACTCTGCTACTTTAATTAATCCTGCCACTAATTTACCTTCACTGTTAATATTGATTTCTGTTAAAACTACTAGCCCTGCTGCTTCACTGCTACTAAATTATTAAACTAGTAACTCTGCTAAACTACTTGAACAAACTTTGTTTAACCACAAATTATTTATGGGACACCATTGCTACTAAATATGCTACTGCTAATTATAAATGTTACCTTATAGTCTCATGTTTCTACTACATATATACTACCTGTCATTTAATTATTAAGACTAATTCTCAGACTAGTAGAATACCTCTAATTCTAAAGCTCCCAAAATTACCTTATTAATAATACCAAACTATTATTATCATTACTAATATATAGTTCATATGTGCTACTAACATGTATATATATATATATATATATATATATATATATATATATATATATATATATATATATATATATATATATATATATATATATATATAATTCATATGCTACTGATATATAAACGAAATCTCCAATTTTCCACAGCCCAGGATTTGCCCGCGTGACGGTCGTCACAACATCACCACGGTCGTCACGACACCATCACGATCGTCACAACACCACCACGGTCGTCACGACCCCAAAATCCTTCTTCTCAGAATCCGTTCGTTCCAGTTTCTTTCCAAATTCACAACCTTTTCTCAGATTCATATCGATTTCAATTTGTCCAAGACAGTGAACTGAACTACAACAGAATTACACCCTAAGGTAACATCTACCAGTTTCTCACAACCAATTCGTCAACCGCAATGCATTTTTCGCAATAAAAACCCGACAACACAACATTTTATAAAACCCCGAAATCAATAAATCATCTACTGGAAGCAAGACTATTTTTAATAGAAAGAATATTTCGTTAGCTTTCCAACGTTTCGAACGGGGGTCAAAACGGACTTACGGATCAAAAGATATGAAGTTTTGAAGTTTTTCCAAAACAAAATTTTCTTCATAAAACTGCTACGGGTTGCTGCAATTTTCCTCTAAAATCCAACCAATTCAATCATGTTTCATGAAATAAACACATATTCATTCATACCTAATATATTGTAATGATTTGGAACCATAAAACATGAATTCTAACACTTTGGTTTTGATCCCAAATCTCAAAATCTCAACATATCAAATGTTGTAATTTTCCATCCAATTCAACCAAACATGTGAAATCATACGAATAAGCATTTTACGTCCAATTCAACAGTGTGGATCAAATTAATCATTTAATACAACAGTTAAATGCACAGGCAGTAGAAATTATATAAGACACAATCCTACATATCAATTATCATATTCCCGGTTATAAAATCCGAACCCCACCCTTACCTTAAAATCGGTGGCCGCTCGAATCTCCGATCGACTTTCCGACGGCAACTTCTCGTAACCGTTTTCTCCAATTTCCTCGTTCTCCCATTCTCCCATTCTCCCACGTTCAGTTTCTCTTTCTCCTCTTGACTAATACTTCTCCCCTTGACTAATTCTTCTTCTCTTTTTCTTCTTATTAAAATAATAATAATAATAATAATAATAATAATAATAATAATCCAATACAACAACTAATGGGCCTAAGTCATACACCCCTTAATTGCTAATCCCGACGAAAACCAAGCTCATTACCCAACATGCTCCAATAATCCATAATATCACTTATAATATTATTTCTTCGACTTTCCGACTAATATTCCGACTTAACGACTTAATTCTTCGAAACACAATATTGACCGAAATAATAATTCGCGACCAACTACTTACTCCCGGCTTAATAGATTAATTCCGATTATCAACCAAATGGTCCAACAATTCAACTTAGTTAATTAAATAAGATAGTCCAATAAATAAATAATATTATTCTTAATATTATTCCTCCGATTTAACCGACTAAAATCCGACTTTAACTTAATAATCCCAATACGCCTCTTAAAATAATACCGACAAATCCAACTATTCCGATTAATTCTCAACTTCGTCTAAATCCAATAATTAAATCCTTCAATAATTTAATTAACTAATTAATTAAATTCAGACGTTACAACTCTCCCCTACTTAGAATATTTTCGTCCTCGAAAATTTATCCGACACGACTATTCCAACAACTTAATTCTTCCGAGTAATCAAATCTCGTCCTCGCAAGGCAACTCCACATATAACACAAACAACGGTTCTTAACCTCAACGGCGACAACAACGCGAATACTACCCAAGTGATGCAATTGACAACTAACATCGCAACACAAGAAGTAACCAACTTAAGAATTTACCGGTTTAAGAACCAGAACACAACAACATAAGAATACCAAGTTAAACACAACATCAACGTAACCAAATATCAACATCGGTACAATTCACGTCTGAACAACCGCAATACACTACGCGTTCGCTGCGCACTCTGATTACTTTCAAGGTACTAACTCTACTCAGTTGACCTCCAACTTCCAATCATCAAAATCGACATAATACCAAGGCTTTCGACTTAACTCTTCGGGATCTCCCCGTTAACACCACACATAAACTACAACTTTACTATCTTTTATCAACATAGTTCCCAAAATCACCTTAGGCGCATAACAACATTACAACAACATTTGACACATGAGTCCACTTAAATTCAACAAGATAAATCATCTTTACCAACCAAAACTCCACTTTTACAAATCAACTTATAATTTAACTTCTTGTTCTACCTGTAACTCAACTCTCACATTATCCAGTCTCAACTGAAATTTTCCATACTACTCATCAATCAAACACAGCTTCGTGCTGTCATCCTTAAATTCAACTAATATTCTAACATATGAACTTGTATAAGCAAAAACAAACAACCTTCAAGCACTTGGCTTGACTTCGACCAATTCAACGTACATACTATACTAGTTGGCACGTCACATCTATCCATCAATTATGACTCCGTCTACTATCAATAATGGATTAAGGGTGATCAGTTCCTCAATTTGTCAATAGACAGCCGACAACCATAACGGTGAAATAAATCATAAGTACCCAACACAATAGCGTACTTCAACTTGTGCCCAAAGTCCGTAAGCATAACGCTCCGCCAACTTTCTAAGGCTTACCAATGTCACTCTTAGTTTCTTTAGTTTCAACTTCGTCAACGATACAAAAATGTTCAAAATCCATTACGCATCCTCTTATGCACGTTCATAGTACAACACGACTTTAAATATTTTTCCAACACCGAAATCGCTACAACATTGAGAACGATCCAATTTAGTTTTCTCCAATTACAACTTTCAACCAAGGTGAAAATTCTTAGCAACACAAATCAACATTCACATTTCTCTCAACATTACCTTTACTTAACATCATCGTCTTAATCATCCTCATTCAACATAAATTGCATCTCCAAGCATTCTCCGATACAGTCACATCTTACAAATACCAACATTTTATTCTTAATAATATTCCACACTTGTTTTCATCCTTCCAAATATTTCAGCAAATGTCGTTCAACTTCAACCATATATATCTCCTTCAATACAGATCTCTCAATCACAAAATCATATTCCAAAATGAAGAGAATTTTGTGTAGATTTCAGAACTTCAAGAATCGCGTAAATCCGACTTACGAGTAAAACGTTATCAGCCACACAACGGGACTGGTTCATAATTTCCGTATGCAGAATTTTCCAAAAATCAGCATCAGACCCAAACAATAAAATGCACTTTTCTCCCTCTTCACAAACCTCCTGAAGGCAAACCTTGTATGCAAACTGTAGGGAATTTCGTAAGCTTTCCAAAAAATCCAGAACCGCTTCCATCCGAATCACGAGTCAAAAGTTATACCTCGTTTACTGACAGCTGCTCTAAAATCACAAAAACCAGAATTTGAGGTTGATGAACATAAGTTCCATTTCCCTCTCTTGCTTCCAAGATCTACCAACATCCTCCTTTTCGTCCAAGTACGAAAATCACTCAACTTTAATCAAACTATACTCAAGAAATACAACTTACCGAATTAATCTACCAACTTATCATTCCATTCGGAATAATTCCTTACTTTCAATCATCTTTGATTCACCGTCCAGACTCTACGCACATCTCCAACTTGACTGATACGGATTCACGAGTCCAAACTCTCGCCAGTCCGCAATAACATCGCTCCAACATATGCACTCTTGCAAGCAACATCACCTTGAAACAACTTCTACATACCAACAACACGTACGGGAGCAAACTTCTCCCCCACTTAATTCAAACCAACTCCTGCAACAAACAACTAGAAAACAACAAGTACCGACAGTGTTGTACACACTTGTCGCGTACTGAGGGATAAACAACAATTAGATAACTCTGGCCGGATAGACCGACCCGCTCTGATACCACTAATGTAACACCCCATTTTCTACCCAACGTTTATTAAAAATCAGAGTGCAAAATTTTCAACATAAAACAAATGAGATGTCACATTTTCAACTTGAACAGCAAAACCAATAACATAAACCTGTATTTCTTTTTAAAATAGATACATAGCATTCGGCCTTCACAAATTATAAATCATATTCACTTTATTCAACTAGATCAAAACTTCAATTTATAATTATTCAAGAATTATTGTAATAACAACAATTAGGAACAACAACATAAACAAAACATTTCCCCCCGAGTGCTACGTATCAGAGCATGACACCAACTTGAACTAACAGCGACTAAGACTTCAAACCTTCACGGCTATTCTTGAGTACCTGCTCAGTTACCCATAATAGGTAACATCATTACAGAAGAGGTGAGATATCGAAAAATATAATCAAAGGCATGATAATTAATATATTAGATTAGAATCACACAAATTTCACCGCTTCATACAACAGTCATGCAACAACTATTAGTAAACAACTTAAGAGCAACCACAACTTATAACAAACAACAACTTATAACAACAACCTGCATCAAGCGACAACTTACAGCAATAACAATTTATAACAACAATAACTCACAAGAATAACAACTTATATCAACAACACCAACAATCAACAACAACGTAATAATATTAACAACTTCAACATGCAACTCAAATGCGACTCAACTATGCACATGCATGTGGTACCATCGGAGTAAAACTCCCAACTTAAACATATGCCAGGTTATCGAGGCATTGTCAACTTAATCGGATGCCATCAAGGCCAACTTAAACAGGTGCCATCAAGGCCAACTTAATCAATGCAAATGTATGCATGCAACAATAACCACAACGTCACAACAACAACAACAACGCAATAACAACAACGAGAACAACAACTTAAACATGCACCACTTGCATCAACTTAATCCAACATTGGTCGTTCGACCTACAACTTAATCAACAACATATTCAACATCACATCACCAACATTGGTCATAAGCCTAACAATTCACCACCACCTGCAAATTCATATTTTTCAGCAAGTATACAACACACCGATTCAACCAAAACAAGTTATAAACGTTCCGTAATTATTCGGACAGTTTTCGACTAAAAACCGATTAATTAATTATCGGCTAAAACTACTAATATTTCTATTATTTTCTACTCTGCTACTTTAATTAATCCTGCCACTAATTTACCTTCACTGTTAATATTGATTTCTGTTAAAACTACTAGCCCTGCTGCTTCACTGCTACTAAATTATTAAACTAGTAACTCTGCTAAACTACTTGAACAAACTTTGTTTAACCACAAATTATTTATGGGACACCATTGCTACTAAATATGCTACTGCTAATTATAAATGTTACCTTATAGTCTCATGTTTCTACTACATATATACTACCTGTCATTTAATTATTAAGACTAATTCTCAGACTAGTAGAATACCTCTAATTCTAAAGCTCCCAAAATTACCTTATTAATAATACCAAACTATTATTATCATTACTAATATATAGTTCATATGTGCTACTAACATGTATATATATATATATATATATATATATATATATATATATATATAATTCATATGCTACTGATATATAAACGAAATCTCCAATTTTCCACAGCCCAGGATTTGCCCGCGTGACGGTCGTCACAACATCACCACGGTCGTCACGACACCATCACGATCGTCACAACACCACCACGGTCGTCACGACCCCAAAATCCTTCTTCTCAGAATCCGTTCGTTCCAGTTTCTTTCCAAATTCACAACCTTTTCTCAGATTCATATCGATTTCAATTTGTCCAAGACAGTGAACTGAACTACAACAGAATTACACCCTAAGGTAACATCTACCAGTTTCTCACAACCAATTCGTCAACCGCAATGCATTTTTCGCAATAAAAACCCGACAACACAACATTTTATAAAACCCCGAAATCAATAAATCATCTACTGGAAGCAAGACTATTTTTAATAGAAAGAATATTTCGTTAGCTTTCCAACGTTTCGAACGGGGGTCAAAACGGACTTACGGATCAAAAGATATGAAGTTTTGAAGTTTTTCCAAAACAAAATTTTCTTCATAAAACTGCTACGGGTTGCTGCAATTTTCCTCTAAAATCCAACCAATTCAATCATGTTTCATGAAATAAACACATATTCATTCATACCTAATATATTGTAATGATTTGGAACCATAAAACATGAATTCTAACACTTTGGTTTTGATCCCAAATCTCAAAATCTCAACATATCAAATGTTGTAATTTTCCATCCAATTCAACCAAACATGTGAAATCATACGAATAAGCATTTTACGTCCAATTCAACAGTGTGGATCAAATTAATCATTTAATACAACAGTTAAATGCACAGGCAGTAGAAATTATATAAGACACAATCCTACATATCAATTATCATATTCCCGGTTATAAAATCCGAACCCCACCCTTACCTTAAAATCGGTGGCCGCTCGAATCTCCGATCGACTTTCCGACGGCAACTTCTCGTAACCGTTTTCTCCAATTTCCTCGTTCTCCCATTCTCCCATTCTCCCACGTTCAGTTTCTCTTTCTCCTCTTGACTAATACTTCTCCCCTTGACTAATTCTTCTTCTCTTTTTCTTCTTATTAAAATAATAATAATAATAATAATAATAATAATAATAATAATCCAATACAACAACTAATGGGCCTAAGTCATACACCCCTTAATTGCTAATCCCGACGAAAACCAAGCTCATTACCCAACATGCTCCAATAATCCATAATATCACTTATAATATTATTTCTTCGACTTTCCGACTAATATTCCGACTTAACGACTTAATTCTTCGAAACACAATATTAACCGAAATAATAATTCGCGACCAACTACTTACTCCCGGCTTAATAGATTAATTCCGATTATCAACCAAATGGTCCAACAATTCAACTTAGTTAATTAAATAAGATAGTCCAATAAATAAATAATATTATTCTTAATATTATTCCTCCGATTTAACCGACTAAAATCCGACTTTAACTTAATAATCCCAATACGCCTCTTAAAATAATACCGACAAATCCAACTATTCCGATTAATTCTCAACTTCGTCTAAATCCAATAATTAAATCCTTCAATAATTTAATTAACTAATTAATTAAATTCAGACGTTACAACTCTCCCCTACTTAGAATATTTTCGTCCTCGAAAATTTATCCGACACGACTATTCCAACAACTTAATTCTTCCGAGTAATCAAATCTCGTCCTCGCAAGGCAACTCCACATATAACACAAACAACGGTTCTTAACCTCAACGGCGACAACAACGCGAATACTACCCAAGTGATGCAATTGACAACTAACATCGCAACACAAGAAGTAACCAACTTAAGAATTTACCGGTTTAAGAACCAGAACACAACAACATAAGAATACCAAGTTAAACACAACATCAACGTAACCAAATATCAACATCGGTACAATTCACGTCTGAACAACCGCAATACACTACGCGTTCGCTGCGCACTCTGATTACTTTCAAGGTACTAACTCTACTCAGTTGACCTCCAACTTCCAATCATCAAAATCGACATAATACCAAGGCTTTCGACTTAACTCTTCGGGATCTCCCCGTTAACACCACACATAAACTACAACTTTACTATCTTTTATCAACATAGTTCCCAAAATCACCTTAGGCGCATAACAACATTACAACAACATTTGACACATGAGTCCACTTAAATTCAACAAGATAAATCATCTTTACCAACCAAAACTCCACTTTTACAAATCAACTTATAATTTAACTTCTTGTTCTACCTGTAACTCAACTCTCACATTATCCAGTCTCAACTGAAATTTTCCATACTACTCATCAATCAAACACAGCTTCGTGCTGTCATCCTTAAATTCAACTAATATTCTAACATATGAACTTGTATAAGCAAAAACAAACAACCTTCAAGCACTTGGCTTGACTTCGACCAATTCAACGTACATACTATACTAGTTGGCACGTCACATCTATCCATCAATTATGACTCCGTCTACTATCAACAATGGATTAAGGGTGATCAGTTCCTCAATTTGTCAATAGACAGCCGACAACCATAACGGTGAAATAAATCATAAGTACCCAACACAATAGCGTACTTCAACTTGTGCCCAAAGTCCGTAAGCATAACGCTCCGCCAACTTTCTAAGGCTTACCAATGTCACTCTTAGTTTCTTTAGTTTCAACTTCGTCAACGATACAAAAATGTTCAAAATCCATTACGCATCCTCTTATGCACGTTCATAGTACAACACGACTTTAAATATTTTTCCAACACCGAAATCGCTACAACATTGAGAACGATCCAATTTAGTTTTCTCCAATTACAACTTTCAACCAAGGTGAAAATTCTTAGCAACACAAATCAACATTCACATTTCTCTCAACATTACCTTTACTTAACATCATCGTCTTAATCATCCTCATTCAACATAAATTGCATCTCCAAGCATTCTCCGATACAGTCACATCTTACAAATACCAACATTTTATTCTTAATAATATTCCACACTTGTTTTCATCCTTCCAAATATTTCAGCAAATGTCGTTCAACTTCAACCATATATATCTCCTTCAATACAGATCTCTCAATCACAAAATCATATTCCAAAATGAAGAGAATTTTGTGTAGATTTCAGAACTTCAAGAATCGCGTAAATCCGACTTACGAGTAAAACGTTATCAGCCACACAACGGGACTGGTTCATAATTTCCGTATGCAGAATTTTCCAAAAATCAGCATCAGACCCAAACAATAAAATGCACTTTTCTCCCTCTTCACAAACCTCCTGAAGGCAAACCTTGTATGCAAACTGTAGGGAATTTCGTAAGCTTTCCAAAAAATCCAGAACCGCTTCCATCCGAATCACGAGTCAAAAGTTATACCTCGTTTACTGACAGCTGCTCTAAAATCACAAAAACCAGAATTTGAGGTTGATGAACATAAGTTCCATTTCCCTCTCTTGCTTCCAAGATCTACCAACATCCTCCTTTTCGTCCAAGTACGAAAATCACTCAACTTTAATCAAACTATACTCAAGAAATACAACTTACCGAATTAATCTACCAACTTATCATTCCATTCGGAATAATTCCTTACTTTCAATCATCTTTGATTCACCGTCCAGACTCTACGCACATCTCCAACTTGACTGATACGGATTCACGAGTCCAAACTCTCGCCAGTCCGCAATAACATCGCTCCAACATATGCACTCTTGCAAGCAACATCACCTTGAAACAACTTCTACATACCAACAACACGTACGGGAGCAAACTTCTCCCCCACTTAATTCAAACCAACTCCTGCAACAAACAACTAGAAAACAACAAGTACCGACAGTGTTGTACACACTTGTCGCGTACTGAGGGATAAACAACAATTAGATAACTCTGGCCGGATAGACCGACCCGCTCTGATACCACTAATGTAACACCCCATTTTCTACCCAACGTTTATTAAAAATCAGAGTGCAAAATTTTCAACATAAAACAAATGAGATGTCACATTTTCAACTTGAACAGCAAAACCAATAACATAAACCTGTATTTCTTTTTAAAATAGATACATAGCATTCGGCCTTCACAAATTATAAATCATATTCACTTTATTCAACTAGATCAAAACTTCAATTTATAATTATTCAAGAATTATTGTAATAACAACAATTAGGAACAACAACATAAACAAAACATTTCCCCCCGAGTGCTACGTATCAGAGCATGACACCAACTTGAACTAACAGCGACTAAGACTTCAAACCTTCACGGCTATTCTTGAGTACCTGCTCAGTTACCCATAATAGGTAACATCATTACAGAAGAGGTGAGATATCGAAAAATATAATCAAAGGCATGATAATTAATATATTAGATTAGAATCACACAAATTTCACCGCTTCATACAACAGTCATGCAACAACTATTAGTAAACAACTTAAGAGCAACCACAACTTATAACAAACAACAACTTATAACAACAACCTGCATCAAGCGACAACTTACAGCAATAACAATTTATAACAACAATAACTCACAAGAATAACAACTTATATCAACAACACCAACAATCAACAACAACGTAATAATATTAACAACTTCAACATGCAACTCAAATGCGACTCAACTATGCACATGCATGTGGTACCATCGGAGTAAAACTCCCAACTTAAACATATGCCAGGTTATCGAGGCATTGTCAACTTAATCGGATGCCATCAAGGCCAACTTAAACAGGTGCCATCAAGGCCAACTTAATCAATGCAAATGTATGCATGCAACAATAACCACAACGTCACAACAACAACAACGCAATAACAACAACGAGAACAACAACTTAAACATGCACCACTTGCATCAACTTAATCCAACATTGGTCGTTCGACCTACAACTTAATCAACAACATATTCAACATCACATCACCAACATTGGTCATAAGCCTAACAATTCACCACCACCTGCAAATTCATATTTTTCAGCAAGTATACAACACACCGATTCAACCAAAACAAGTTATAAACGTTCCGTAATTATTCGGACAGTTTTCGACTAAAAACCGATTAATTAATTATCGGCTAAAACTACTAATATTTCTATTATTTTCTACTCTGCTACTTTAATTAATCCTGCCACTAATTTACCTTCACTGTTAATATTGATTTCTGTTAAAACTACTAGCCCTGCTGCTTCACTGCTACTAAATTATTAAACTAGTAACTCTGCTAAACTACTTGAACAAACTTTGTTTAACCACAAATTATTTATGGGACACCATTGCTACTAAATATGCTACTGCTAATTATAAATGTTACCTTATAGTCTCATGTTTCTACTACATATATACTACCTGTCATTTAATTATTAAGACTAATTCTCAGACTAGTAGAATACCTCTAATTCTAAAGCTCCCAAAATTACCTTATTAATAATACCAAACTATTATTATCATTACTAATATATAGTTCATATGTGCTACTAACATGTATATATATATATATATATATATATATATATATATATATATATATATATATATATATATATATATAATTCATATGCTACTGATATATAAACGAAATCTCCAATTTTCCACAGCCCAGGATTTGCCCGCGTGACGGTCGTCACAACATCACCACGGTCGTCACGACACCATCACGATCGTCACAACACCACCACGGTCGTCACGACCCCAAAATCCTTCTTCTCAGAATCCGTTCGTTCCAGTTTCTTTCCAAATTCACAACCTTTTCTCAGATTCATATCGATTTCAATTTGTCCAAGACAGTGAACTGAACTACAACAGAATTACACCCTAAGGTAACATCTACCAGTTTCTCACAACCAATTCGTCAACCGCAATGCATTTTTCGCAATAAAAACCCGACAACACAACATTTTATAAAACCCCGAAATCAATAAATCATCTACTGGAAGCAAGACTATTTTTAATAGAAAGAATATTTCGTTAGCTTTCCAACGTTTCGAACGAGGGTCAAAACGGACTTACGGATCAAAAGATATGAAGTTTTGAAGTTTTTCCAAAAGAAAATTTTCTTCATAAAACTGCTACGGGTTGCTGCAATTTTCCTCTAAAATCCAACCAATTCAATCATGTTTCATGAAATAAACACATATTCATTCATACCTAATATATTGTAATGATTTGGAACCATAAAACATGAATTCTAACACTTTGGTTTTGATCCCAAATCTCAAAATCTCAACATATCAAATGTTGTAATTTTCCATCCAATTCAACCAAACATGTGAAATCATACGAATAAGCATTTTACGTCCAATTCAACAGTGTGGATCAAATTAATCATTTAATACAACAGTTAAATGCACAGGCAGTAGAAATTATATAAGACACAATCCTACATATCAATTATCATATTCCCGGTTATAAAATCCGAACCCCACCCTTACCTTAAAATCGGTGGCCGCTCGAATCTCCGATCGACTTTCCGACGGCAACTTCTCGTAACCGTTTTCTCCAATTTCCTCGTTCTCCCATTCTCCCATTCTCCCACGTTCAGTTTCTCTTTCTCCTCTTGACTAATACTTCTCCCCTTGACTAATTCTTCTTCTCTTTTTCTTCTTATTAAAATAATAATAATAATAATAATAATAATAATAATAATAATCCAATACAACAACTAATGGGCCTAAGTCATACACCCCTTAATTGCTAATCCCGACGAAAACCAAGCTCATTACCCAACATGCTCCAATAATCCATAATATCACTTATAATATTATTTCTTCGACTTTCCGACTAATATTCCGACTTAACGACTTAATTCTTCGAAACACAATATTAACCGAAATAATAATTCGCGACCAACTACTTACTCCCGGCTTAATAGATTAATTCCGATTATCAACCAAATGGTCCAACAATTCAACTTAGTTAATTAAATAAGATAGTCCAATAAATAAATAATATTATTCTTAATATTATTCCTCCGATTTAACCGACTAAAATCCGACTTTAACTTAATAATCCCAATACGCCTCTTAAAATAATACCGACAAATCCAACTATTCCGATTAATTCTCAACTTCGTCTAAATCCAATAATTAAATCCTTCAATAATTTAATTAACTAATTAATTAAATTCAGACGTTACAACTCTCCCCTACTTAGAATATTTTCGTCCTCGAAAATTTATCCGACACGACTATTCCAACAACTTAATTCTTCCGAGTAATCAAATCTCGTCCTCGCAAGGCAACTCCACATATAACACAAACAACGGTTCTTAACCTCAACGGCGACAACAACGCGAATACTACCCAAGTGATGCAATTGACAACTAACATCGCAACACAAGAAGTAACCAACTTAAGAATTTACCGGTTTAAGAACCAGAACACAACAACATAAGAATACCAAGTTAAACACAACATCAACGTAACCAAATATCAACATCGGTACAATTCACGTCTGAACAACCGCAATACACTACGCGTTCGCTGCGCACTCTGATTACTTTCAAGGTACTAACTCTACTCAGTTGACCTCCAACTTCCAATCATCAAAATCGACATAATACCAAGGCTTTCGACTTAACTCTTCGGGATCTCCCCGTTAACACCACACATAAACTACAACTTTACTATCTTTTATCAACATAGTTCCCAAAATCACCTTAGGCGCATAACAACATTACAACAACATTTGACACATGAGTCCACTTAAATTCAACAAGATAAATCATCTTTACCAACCAAAACTCCACTTTTACAAATCAACTTATAATTTAACTTCTTGTTCTACCTGTAACTCAACTCTCACATTATCCAGTCTCAACTGAAATTTTCCATACTACTCATCAATCAAACACAGCTTCGTGCTGTCATCCTTAAATTCAACTAATATTCTAACATATGAACTTGTATAAGCAAAAACAAACAACCTTCAAGCACTTGGCTTGACTTCGACCAATTCAACGTACATACTATACTAGTTGGCACGTCACATCTATCCATCAATTATGACTCCGTCTACTATCAACAATGGATTAAGGGTGATCAGTTCCTCAATTTGTCAATAGACAGCCGACAACCATAACGGTGAAATAAATCATAAGTACCCAACACAATAGCGTACTTCAACTTGTGCCCAAAGTCCGTAAGCATAACGCTCCGCCAACTTTCTAAGGCTTACCAATGTCACTCTTAGTTTCTTTAGTTTCAACTTCGTCAACGATACAAAAATGTTCAAAATCCATTACGCATCCTCTTATGCACGTTCATAGTACAACACGACTTTAAATATTTTTCCAACACCGAAATCGCTACAACATTGAGAACGATCCAATTTAGTTTTCTCCAATTACAACTTTCAACCAAGGTGAAAATTCTTAGCAACACAAATCAACATTCACATTTCTCTCAACATTACCTTTACTTAACATCATCGTCTTAATCATCCTCATTCAACATAAATTGCATCTCCAAGCATTCTCCGATACAGTCACATCTTACAAATACCAACATTTTATTCTTAATAATATTCCACACTTGTTTTCATCCTTCCAAATTTTTCAGCAAATGTCGTTCAACTTCAACCATATATATCTCCTTCAATACAGATCTCTCAATCACAAAATCATATTCCAAAATGAAGAGAATTTTGTGTAGATTTCAGAACTTCAAGAATCGCGTAAATCCGACTTACGAGTAAAACGTTATCAGCCACACAACGGGACTGGTTCATAATTTCCGTATGCAGAATTTTCCAAAAATCAGCATCAGACCCAAACAATAAAATGCACTTTTCTCCCTCTTCACAAACCTCCTGAAGGCAAACCTTGTATGCAAACTGTAGGGAATTTCGTAAGCTTTCCAAAAAATCCAGAACCGCTTCCATCCGAATCACGAGTCAAAAGTTATACCTCGTTTACTGACAGCTGCTCTAAAATCACAAAAACCAGAATTTGAGGTTGATGAACATAAGTTCCATTTCCCTCTCTTGCTTCCAAGATCTACCAACATCCTCCTTTTCGTCCAAGTACGAAAATCACTCAACTTTAATCAAACTATACTCAAGAAATACAACTTACCGAATTAATCTACCAACTTATCATTCCATTCGGAATAATTCCTTACTTTCAATCATCTTTGATTCACCGTCCAGACTCTACGCACATCTCCAACTTGACTGATACGGATTCACGAGTCCAAACTCTCGCCAGTCCGCAATAACATCGCTCCAACATATGCACTCTTGCAAGCAACATCACCTTGAAACAACTTCTACATACCAACAACACGTACGGGAGCAAACTTCTCCCCCACTTAATTCAAACCAACTCCTGCAACAAACAACTAGAAAACAACAAGTACCGACAGTGTTGTACACACTTGTCGCGTACTGAGGGATAAACAACAATTAGATAACTCTGGCCGGATAGACCGACCCGCTCTGATACCACTAATGTAACACCCCATTTTCTACCCAACGTTTATTAAAAATCAGAGTGCAAAATTTTCAACATAAAACAAATGAGATGTCACATTTTCAACTTGAACAGCAAAACCAATAACATAAACCTGTATTTCTTTTTAAAATAGATACATAGCATTCGGCCTTCACAAATTATAAATCATATTCACTTTATTCAACTAGATCAAAACTTCAATTTATAATTATTCAAGAATTATTGTAATAACAACAATTAGGAACAACAACATAAACAAAACATTTCCCCCCGAGTGCTACGTATCAGAGCATGACACCAACTTGAACTAACAGCGACTAAGACTTCAAACCTTCACGGCTATTCTTGAGTACCTGCTCAGTTACCCATAATAGGTAACATCATTACAGAAGAGGTGAGATATCGAAAAATATAATCAAAGGCATGATAATTAATATATTAGATTAGAATCACACAAATTTCACCGCTTCATACAACAGTCATGCAACAACTATTAGTAAACAACTTAAGAGCAACCACAACTTATAACAAACAACAACTTATAACAACAACCTGCATCAAGCGACAACTTACAGCAATAACAATTTATAACAACAATAACTCACAAGAATAACAACTTATATCAACAACACCAACAATCAACAACAACGTAATAATATTAACAACTTCAACATGCAACTCAAATGCGACTCAACTATGCACATGCATGTGGTACCATCGGAGTAAAACTCCCAACTTAAACATATGCCAGGTTATCGAGGCATTGTCAACTTAATCGGATGCCATCAAGGCCAACTTAAACAGGTGCCATCAAGGCCAACTTAATCAATGCAAATGTATGCATGCAACAATAACCACAACGTCACAACAACAACAACGCAATAACAACAACGAGAACAACAACTTAAACATGCACCACTTGCATCAACTTAATCCAACATTGGTCGTTCGACCTACAACTTAATCAACAACATATTCAACATCACATCACCAACATTGGTCATAAGCCTAACAATTCACCACCACCTGCAAATTCATATTTTTCAGCAAGTATACAACACACCGATTCAACCAAAACAAGTTATAAACGTTCCGTAATTATTCGGACAGTTTTCGACTAAAAACCGATTAATTAATTATCGGCTAAAACTACTAATATTTCTATTATTTTCTACTCTGCTACTTTAATTAATCCTGCCACTAATTTACCTTCACTGTTAATATTGATTTCTGTTAAAACTACTAGCCCTGCTGCTTCACTGCTACTAAATTATTAAACTAGTAACTCTGCTAAACTACTTGAACAAACTTTGTTTAACCACAAATTATTTATGGGACACCATTGCTACTAAATATGCTACTGCTAATTATAAATGTTACCTTATAGTCTCATGTTTCTACTACATATATACTACCTGTCATTTAATTATTAAGACTAATTCTCAGACTAGTAGAATACCTCTAATTCTAAAGCTCCCAAAATTACCTTATTAATAATACCAAACTATTATTATCATTACTAATATATAGTTCATATGTGCTACTAACATGTATATATATATATATATATATATATATATATATATATATATATATATATATATATATATATATATATATATATAATTCATATGCTACTGATATATAAACGAAATCTCCAATTTTCCACAGCCCAGGATTTGCCCGCGTGACGGTCGTCACAACATCACCACGGTCGTCACGACACCATCACGATCGTCACAACACCACCACGGTCGTCACGACCCCAAAATCCTTCTTCTCAGAATCCGTTCGTTCCAGTTTCTTTCCAAATTCACAACCTTTTCTCAGATTCATATCGATTTCAATTTGTCCAAGACAGTGAACTGAACTACAACAGAATTACACCCTAAGGTAACATCTACCAGTTTCTCACAACCAATTCGTCAACCGCAATGCATTTTTCGCAATAAAAACCCGACAACACAACATTTTATAAAACCCCGAAATCAATAAATCATCTACTGGAAGCAAGACTATTTTTAATAGAAAGAATATTTCGTTAGCTTTCCAACGTTTCGAACGAGGGTCAAAACGGACTTACGGATCAAAAGATATGAAGTTTTGAAGTTTTTCCAAAAGAAAATTTTCTTCATAAAACTGCTACGGGTTGCTGCAATTTTCCTCTAAAATCCAACCAATTCAATCATGTTTCATGAAATAAACACATATTCATTCATACCTAATATATTGTAATGATTTGGAACCATAAAACATGAATTCTAACACTTTGGTTTTGATCCCAAATCTCAAAATCTCAACATATCAAATGTTGTAATTTTCCATCCAATTCAACCAAACATGTGAAATCATACGAATAAGCATTTTACGTCCAATTCAACAGTGTGGATCAAATTAATCATTTAATACAACAGTTAAATGCACAGGCAGTAGAAATTATATAAGACACAATCCTACATATCAATTATCATATTCCCGGTTATAAAATCCGAACCCCACCCTTACCTTAAAATCGGTGGCCGCTCGAATCTCCGATCGACTTTCCGACGGCAACTTCTCGTAACCGTTTTCTCCAATTTCCTCGTTCTCCCATTCTCCCATTCTCCCACGTTCAGTTTCTCTTTCTCCTCTTGACTAATACTTCTCCCCTTGACTAATTCTTCTTCTCTTTTTCTTCTTATTAAAATAATAATAATAATAATAATAATAATAATAATAATAATCCAATACAACAACTAATGGGCCTAAGTCATACACCCCTTAATTGCTAATCCCGACGAAAACCAAGCTCATTACCCAACATGCTCCAATAATCCATAATATCACTTATAATATTATTTCTTCGACTTTCCGACTAATATTCCGACTTAACGACTTAATTCTTCGAAACACAATATTAACCGAAATAATAATTCGCGACCAACTACTTACTCCCGGCTTAATAGATTAATTCCGATTATCAACCAAATGGTCCAACAATTCAACTTAGTTAATTAAATAAGATAGTCCAATAAATAAATAATATTATTCTTAATATTATTCCTCCGATTTAACCGACTAAAATCCGACTTTAACTTAATAATCCCAATACGCCTCTTAAAATAATACCGACAAATCCAACTATTCCGATTAATTCTCAACTTCGTCTAAATCCAATAATTAAATCCTTCAATAATTTAATTAACTAATTAATTAAATTCAGACGTTACAACTCTCCCCTACTTAGAATATTTTCGTCCTCGAAAATTTATCCGACACGACTATTCCAACAACTTAATTCTTCCGAGTAATCAAATCTCGTCCTCGCAAGGCAACTCCACATATAACACAAACAACGGTTCTTAACCTCAACGGCGACAACAACGCGAATACTACCCAAGTGATGCAATTGACAACTAACATCGCAACACAAGAAGTAACCAACTTAAGAATTTACCGGTTTAAGAACCAGAACACAACAACATAAGAATACCAAGTTAAACACAACATCAACGTAACCAAATATCAACATCGGTACAATTCACGTCTGAACAACCGCAATACACTACGCGTTCGCTGCGCACTCTGATTACTTTCAAGGTACTAACTCTACTCAGTTGACCTCCAACTTCCAATCATCAAAATCGACATAATACCAAGGCTTTCGACTTAACTCTTCGGGATCTCCCCGTTAACACCACACATAAACTACAACTTTACTATCTTTTATCAACATAGTTCCCAAAATCACCTTAGGCGCATAACAACATTACAACAACATTTGACACATGAGTCCACTTAAATTCAACAAGATAAATCATCTTTACCAACCAAAACTCCACTTTTACAAATCAACTTATAATTTAACTTCTTGTTCTACCTGTAACTCAACTCTCACATTATCCAGTCTCAACTGAAATTTTCCATACTACTCATCAATCAAACACAGCTTCGTGCTGTCATCCTTAAATTCAACTAATATTCTAACATATGAACTTGTATAAGCAAAAACAAACAACCTTCAAGCACTTGGCTTGACTTCGACCAATTCAACGTACATACTATACTAGTTGGCACGTCACATCTATCCATCAATTATGACTCCGTCTACTATCAACAATGGATTAAGGGTGATCAGTTCCTCAATTTGTCAATAGACAGCCGACAACCATAACGGTGAAATAAATCATAAGTACCCAACACAATAGCGTACTTCAACTTGTGCCCAAAGTCCGTAAGCATAACGCTCCGCCAACTTTCTAAGGCTTACCAATGTCACTCTTAGTTTCTTTAGTTTCAACTTCGTCAACGATACAAAAATGTTCAAAATCCATTACGCATCCTCTTATGCACGTTCATAGTACAACACGACTTTAAATATTTTTCCAACACCGAAATCGCTACAACATTGAGAACGATCCAATTTAGTTTTCTCCAATTACAACTTTCAACCAAGGTGAAAATTCTTAGCAACACAAATCAACATTCACATTTCTCTCAACATTACCTTTACTTAACATCATCGTCTTAATCATCCTCATTCAACATAAATTGCATCTCCAAGCATTCTCCGATACAGTCACATCTTACAAATACCAACATTTTATTCTTAATAATATTCCACACTTGTTTTCATCCTTCCAAATTTTTCAGCAAATGTCGTTCAACTTCAACCATATATATCTCCTTCAATACAGATCTCTCAATCACAAAATCATATTCCAAAATGAAGAGAATTTTGTGTAGATTTCAGAACTTCAAGAATCGCGTAAATCCGACTTACGAGTAAAACGTTATCAGCCACACAACGGGACTGGTTCATAATTTCCGTATGCAGAATTTTCCAAAAATCAGCATCAGACCCAAACAATAAAATGCACTTTTCTCCCTCTTCACAAACCTCCTGAAGGCAAACCTTGTATGCAAACTGTAGGGAATTTCGTAAGCTTTCCAAAAAATCCAGAACCGCTTCCATCCGAATCACGAGTCAAAAGTTATACCTCGTTTACTGACAGCTGCTCTAAAATCACAAAAACCAGAATTTGAGGTTGATGAACATAAGTTCCATTTCCCTCTCTTGCTTCCAAGATCTACCAACATCCTCCTTTTCGTCCAAGTACGAAAATCACTCAACTTTAATCAAACTATACTCAAGAAATACAACTTACCGAATTAATCTACCAACTTATCATTCCATTCGGAATAATTCCTTACTTTCAATCATCTTTGATTCACCGTCCAGACTCTACGCACATCTCCAACTTGACTGATACGGATTCACGAGTCCAAACTCTCGCCAGTCCGCAATAACATCGCTCCAACATATGCACTCTTGCAAGCAACATCACCTTGAAACAACTTCTACATACCAACAACACGTACGGGAGCAAACTTCTCCCCCACTTAATTCAAACCAACTCCTGCAACAAACAACTAGAAAACAACAAGTACCGACAGTGTTGTACACACTTGTCGCGTACTGAGGGATAAACAACAATTAGATAACTCTGGCCGGATAGACCGACCCGCTCTGATACCACTAATGTAACACCCCATTTTCTACCCAACGTTTATTAAAAATCAGAGTGCAAAATTTTCAACATAAAACAAATGAGATGTCACATTTTCAACTTGAACAGCAAAACCAATAACATAAACCTGTATTTCTTTTTAAAATAGATACATAGCATTCGGCCTTCACAAATTATAAATCATATTCACTTTATTCAACTAGATCAAAACTTCAATTTATAATTATTCAAGAATTATTGTAATAACAACAATTAGGAACAACAACATAAACAAAACATTTCCCCCCGAGTGCTACGTATCAGAGCATGACACCAACTTGAACTAACAGCGACTAAGACTTCAAACCTTCACGGCTATTCTTGAGTACCTGCTCAGTTACCCATAATAGGTAACATCATTACAGAAGAGGTGAGATATCGAAAAATATAATCAAAGGCATGATAATTAATATATTAGATTAGAATCACACAAATTTCACCGCTTCATACAACAGTCATGCAACAACTATTAGTAAACAACTTAAGAGCAACCACAACTTATAACAAACAACAACTTATAACAACAACCTGCATCAAGCGACAACTTACAGCAATAACAATTTATAACAACAATAACTCACAAGAATAACAACTTATATCAACAACACCAACAATCAACAACAACGTAATAATATTAACAACTTCAACATGCAACTCAAATGCGACTCAACTATGCACATGCATGTGGTACCATCGGAGTAAAACTCCCAACTTAAACATATGCCAGGTTATCGAGGCATTGTCAACTTAATCGGATGCCATCAAGGCCAACTTAAACAGGTGCCATCAAGGCCAACTTAATCAATGCAAATGTATGCATGCAACAATAACCACAACGTCACAACAACAACAACGCAATAACAACAACGAGAACAACAACTTAAACATGCACCACTTGCATCAACTTAATCCAACATTGGTCATTCGACCTACAACTTAATCAACAACATATTCAACATCACATCACCAACATTGGTCATAAGCCTAACAATTCACCACCACCTGCAAATTCATATTTTTCAGCAAGTATACAACACACCGATTCAACCAAAACAAGTTACAAACGTTCCGTAATTATTCGGACAGTTTTCGACTAAAAACCGATTAATTAATTATCGGCTGAAACTACTAATATTTCTATTATTTTCTACTCTGCTACTTTAATTAATCCTGCCACTAATTTACCTTCACTGTTAATATTGATTTCTGTTAAAACTACTAGCCCTGCTGCTTCACTGCTACTAAATTATTAAACTAGTAACTCTGCTAAACTACTTGAACAAACTTTGTTTAACCACAAATTATTTATGGGACACCATTGCTACTAAATATGCTACTGCTAATTATAAATGTTACCTTATAGTCTCATGTTTCTACTACATATATACTACCTGTCATTTAATTATTAAGACTAATTCTTAGACTAGTAGAATACCTCTAATTCTAAAACTCCCAAAATTACCTTATTAATAATACCAAACTATTATTATCATTACTAATATATAGTTCATATGTGCTACTAACATGTGTATATATATATATATATATATATATATATATATATATATATATATATATATAATTCATATGCTACTGATATATAAACGAAATCTCCAATTTTCCACAGCCCAGGATTTGCCCGCGTGACGGTCGTCACAACATCACCACGGTCGTCACGACACCATCACAATCGTCACAACACCACCACGGTCGTCACGACCCCAAAATCCTTCGTCTCAGAATCCGTTCGTTCCAGTTTCTTTCCAAATTCACAACCTTTCCTCAGATTCATATCGATTTCAATTTGTCCAAGACAGTGAACAGAACTACAACAGAATTACACCCTAAGGTAACATCTACCAGTTTCTCACAACCAATTCGTCAACCGCAATGCATTTTTCGCAATAAAAACCCGACAACACAACATTTTATAAAACCCCAAAATCAATAAATCATCTACTGGAAGCAAGACTATTTTTAATAGAAAGAATATTTCGTTAGCTTTCCAACGTTTCGAACGGGGGTCAAAACGGACTTACGGATCAAAAGATATGAATTTTTGAAGTTTTTCCAAAACATAATTTTCTTCATAAAACTGCTACGGGTTGCTGCAATTTTCCTCTAAAATCCAACCAATTCAATCATGTTTCATGAAATAAACACATATTCATTCATACCTAATATATAGTAATGATTTGGAACCATAAAACATGAATTCTAACACTTTGGTTTTGATCCCAAATCTCAAAATCTCAACATATCAAATGTTGTAATTTTCCATCCAATTCAACCAAACATGTGAAATCATACGAATAAGCATTTTACCTCCAATTCAACAGTGTGGATCAAATTAATCATTCAATACAACAGTTAAATGCACAGGCAGTAGAAATTATATAAGACACAATCCTACATATCAATTATCATATTCCCGGTTATAAAATTCGAACCCCACCCTTACCTTAAAATCGGTGGCCGCTCGAATCTCCGATCGGCTTTCCGACGGCAACTTCTCGTAACCGTTTTCTCCAATTTCCTCGTTCTCCCATTCTCCCATTCTCCCACGTTCAGTTCCTCTTTCTCCTCTTGACTAATACTTCTCCCCTTGACTAATTCTTCTTCTCTTTTTCTTCTTATTAAAATAATAATAATAATAATAATAATAATAATAATAATCCAATACAACAACTAATTGGCCTAAGTCATACACCCCTTAATTGCTAATCCCGACGAAAACCAAGCTCATTACCCAACATGCTCCAATAATCCATAATATCACTTATAATATTATTTCTTCGACTTTCCGACTAATATTCTGACTTAACGACTTAATTCTTCGAAACACAATATTAACCGAAATAATAATTCGCGACCAACTGCTTACTCCCGGCTTAATAGATTAATTCCGATTATCAACCAAATGGTCCAACAATTCAACTTAGTTAATTAAATAAGATAGTCCAATAAATTAAAAAAATTATTCTTAATATTATTCCTCCGATTTAACCGACTAAAATCCGACTTTAACTTAATAATCCCAATACGCCTCTTAAAATAATACCGACAAATCCAACTACTCCGATTAATTCTCAACTTCGTCTAAATCCAATAATTAAATCCTTCAATAATTTAATTAACTAATTAATTAAATTCAGACGTTACAGGTTGCGCCTAGCCGAAGACCTAGGGGCAGAAGAAATCATCATCTGCACGGACTCCCAGCTCGTAGCCCACCAGATCTCCGGGGAGTATTAGGCCAAAAACGACAGTCTATCTGAATACCTCTCCCTAGTCAAGGAAAAGATGTCGAGGTTCAGGGCGGTAGCAGTAAGACATGTTCCCCGCGAACACAACGTGCGAGCAGACGTCCTGTCTAAACTAGCGAGCACCAAGAAGAAAGGCGGAAACAGGTCAGTCATCCAAGAGATACTTCCCCGGCCCAGCATCGATAAGGGTTCCTCGACCCTACACGTGCACGCGATCGGAGACAGCGACTGCTGGATGATGCCCGTGTACAACTACCTCACCAGGGATGAACTTCCGGATGACCCCAAGGAAGCCAGCACCATCAGACGAAGAGCTTGCTCGTACGTCATCCTCGAGAATAAACTTTACCGAAGGGGCTTCTCCATCCCACTACTAAAGTGCATAGAGGAGGAGATTATCCCCCACGTGTTACAAGAAATCCACGAAGGCATTAACGCCCAGCACCTGGGAGGAAGGTCCCTTGCCCGCAAGGCACTCCGGGAAGGATATTATTGGCCAACTATGCAGCAAGACGCCAAGGAGCATGTGAAGAAATGCGACAAATGCCAACGGCACGGGGATATACACCTAGCTTCATCTAACGAGCTGAAAAGCTTGACATCCCCGTGGCCATTCGCCTGGTGGGGCCTAGACATCCTAGGACCCTTCGTGACAGGGTCTAGCCAAAACAAATACCTGATAGTGGGCGTAGATTATTTCACAAAATGGATAGAAGCGGAAGCCTTAGCGAAGATAACAGCACTTAACATTCTACGCTTCTACAAGCGGAATATCCTTGCCCGTTTTGGGATTCCCCAAGCAATCGTCACGGACAATGGAACACAATTCACGGACAAGAAGTTCCAAGACTTCGTCGCCCATCTCGGAATAAAGCAACACTTCGCTTCGGTCGAGCTTCCCCAGACCAACGGGCAGGCGGAAGCGGCCAACCGTGTCATCCTTCGTGGCCTCAAACTAAGACTGGACGAAACGAAGAAGGCCTGGGTGGAGGAGCTCCACAGCGTCTTATGGGCATATCGTACTACTCCCCAGTCTACCACCGGGGAGACGCCTTTCCGTTTAGCATATGGCATGGAGGCTGTTTTACCCATCGAGATCCACGTACCGTCCAGAAGGACCGAGTCACCTCTAGACGATGAGATGAATAACAAAGCGATGAGAGAAGAACTCGACCTCGTCGAGGAAATCCGGACAGGAGCAGCCCTCCGCGAAGCGTCTCTTAAGCAAAAAATAGCAATCAGGCACAACGCCAAAGTCTTACGACGAGAATTCGACGTGGGCAGCCTTGTCCTGCGAAGAAACCACAAGGACTCTCGCGAAGGCAAACTAGCGGCCAACTGGGAAGGGCCATACAGAGTCCGTGCCAAAATGGGAAATGGTGCATACTTCCTCGAAAACCTCAATGGGGATACAATCCCTCGACCATGGAACGCTGAAAAACTTAAGCAATACTACAGCTAAAGTCACAATAGGCTTCCTCGCGTCAAAGGACCACCCAACGGTCATCATGCTCGTCCAGGTACAAACGATGCATACGTACAAAGTGGAATCCCGCTCAAGTAAATGAGCCGGAACTCTGCTCGTCGGCGGTCCTCAATCGAGCACCGCCTTCGCCCAAGTACCATGATTGGCAGAACCCTAGCTCGCGATGGGACGTTCACGCCGCGAACTCAGGCCTCAATCGCGACCTGAGATCCGCAACCTCGCCAGGACCTTCCCCGACTATTCGACCAGTTCTCTGCACTGGCGAATTCACACACAACGAGCAAGCTTCAAAAAGATAGCTCTGCTAACGGACGCACCCTCCGACGGGCAGTCATACATGCACAACTAATGTAAAGTACAGCAACATAAACAAAAATCATATAAGTAACAAAACCGGCCATTAAATAAAAAGGCCACAAGGGCCAAAAGACTGTGCGTATTACATAAAAAAGGGGGCCATACCCCCCCCCCCCCCCAAAAAAAACCAAATAAATTACAAGTTAATCAACAGCACGCAGGCCGGACAAAACACAACAACATCAAAACAACATGAATCCTCATCCTTCCACATGCTCGATCGCCTCTGACTCGGGCTCCTGCTCCTCCGCTGGCCGATCTTCGGTCTGAGCTTCGGGGGTGTCGAGAACCAGGCCTGCGGGCAAGACGATGCGACCATCCTCCACTCGTGCAAGATAGTGGATACCATCAGTCGAAATGTCGAGCCCGGGGTTCACCACCCGCAACTGGGCCACGGCACTTTCAAAAGACTCCGATGCCATAGCAATGCCATCCTCCTCGGCTTGCAGTATGCTGGCGACCAGCTCAACCCTAGTTTTTCAGCACCTTTATCTCGTCCGGTTCATCAGCACCCGGGGCACTGGCCGCCATCAGCTCCTTGTTCAAGTCCTCCGCAGCCTTCTTCTCCGCCTTCAGCCTGGTTACCTCCTCCTTCAGCTTAGCCGTCTCCTCCTCGGCCTTCATCCTAGCCTCGCGAGCACCCTTGACCTCTTCCTTTAGGGACGCCTCGGAGGCCCGGGCAGTAGTGAGTTCAGCCTCAAGCACAGAGTCCCCTTCCGCATAAACGGCCGCCATTTCCAGCATCCTCACCATGGCAGAAGCATCCTGGGCCACCATCACCCTCTTGCTTGCTCGGTCCATGCTTCCGAGGTTGAGTGACTTTGCCCGCGGAACGACCAAAGTGTTGCCCTCAAAGAACCTCCGGTCGAGGACACACGGAGGAAGCTCAAACTTCCCTTTCTCGGGCGCCCGAGTCAGGTCCACGGCATCCGACGACCTTTGCCGCTTCGCTCGCCCAGCCAGAGCCAATGGAGAGTCCCGGGGAGCTGGAGTAGGAGAAGCAGAGGTTCCCACCGCAGCTTGAGCAAGGGGAAGAGCACGAGCACCACCAACAGGACGGGTCTTGGGAGGAGCCGCTCCAGCCTTGCCCCGCGCCATGGCGTTCCTCACCACACGATCACGAGCCTGAGGCATTTCACCTGCACAAACGAAACGAACACGTTAGCAACGGGGAAGAAAAAGAAATAACAAATAAAGTCTAAGTAACTAAGACTACCGAGCAACTTCTGGGCATCCGCGGGAGTCTTGCACTCCAGCAGAGCCTTCAAATTGATAAACCGGCGCTCAACTCTCTGGCTCCCGTCATCCTCGTAGATAGGGGCACCCTTGCTCATCTAGCAGCTCGCAAGATCGAATGAGTTGACCCACCTCACCAGCGTCTCGTAGGACACAGCATCCTGCCCGCGCAACGCACTCGGCTCAAAGACGTAGGCGTTGGGCTTCTTCGAGAAGTGCTCGGGTGTTCAGCGGATCAGAAACTTATACACTCTCTCCCCGATATATTTCCCTTCCTCGGTAAGTAGCTCATCTCCGTTCTCATCATACTCTACCTCCCAGACGTACACGCTGTCCTGCGCAGCTTCGGACAAGGGCTCGACGATATAATACCGTCCCTTGAACATTCGGATGGACTCCGAGAACGGCTTAAACAGCTTCCTGGGCTGCTTCAACGAGACCCATCCATACCTCTTCCCCGCCAGCTGCCGCTGTAAGTTGAAAACAGCAAAGAATAAAGGAAGAGTGGTCCCTAGAGCAAGGTGCTCGCACACCAAATCAAAGGCCCGTATGAAGGCCAACGAATTGGGATGGAGCTGAGAAGGAGCCAACTTCAGGTGCTCAAACACCGACCGCTGGAAGTCGGTAAAGGGCAACCTCAGCCCCAATTCCTTGAAGGTATATTCGTACATGGCGAAGCAGTCCTCGAAGTTCGAGCAGATCCGCTCGTCCAAATTAGGCATAAGCACTCTCCATTCACCCGCTGGCCCCACCTCGGTAAAAGTGTCCGCCGTAGACCTGGCAAACGTGGAAATATGGTTTGAAGGTTCGGCCACCTCCCACTCTTCCGGGCAGAACACATCAACGTCCTCTTCCATTGCGTCCTCCTCCACGACCTCCAAATCCTCTCCCTCCTCAGCATCACTCGCTTCCCCCTCGACTTCGCTCGAGGAGTTCGAAGCCGACGAGCTCGAGGACGCGAAGCTCGAGGCCGTTGCACTACTGCTCTCCTCGGACACGGTCTCCTCCTCGGATGTAACGGGGATAACTTCCCTCTCTGGCTCCATCGCCCCTACGATCACCTAAAAAAGCAGAGAAAGACAGTGAATTCGACAGGAAATCAAATCCACCCTTCCACCGCTAAGTCAAGTGAAAGGGCGCGCGGAAGGCTAAGGACAACGTCCCCGGCCTAAGCCCTAACATCAAACAAAGAAAGGAGGTGACCGAGACATGCCAACTTCCTCCGAGGAACCTCCCCGCGCTCGTGCCCAAATTCCGTTAAAAACTCCACCAGAATCTGGAAACGCTCCACCGGAAAGTTCGCCAGTCCACCAGAAGATGGTAAGACGCGGTGGTCACGACTCGCAACCACGGCGCGGACCACCACGTTCACCGAACGCACCATCCACTCTGGAGAGATGCTTGGTACAGCGGATAGGCAGAACCACCGCCCACCACCAACACTCGCCGGAAATCTACCTACTTTACCACCTAAAACTAACCCTAGCCGCATGCAATCTACCATTGACAATGAGAGGAAGTAGAACAAGCTGGAAACCAGAAGACTTACTTGTTTTTTAGTAGAAGAGAAAGGCTGCTCGAAACTTGGCACGGCGGTCGGTTGCTCTGTAGACGGCGACGGGCAGGAACACTGATGACGACGAAGAAAAATCAGAAAGGAAAAAGTGCAAAATGGGACAACCTCCCCCCCTTTTATACTGAGGGGCACGTGCACACACGCGCCCGTAGGTAATAATGACTGCCCACTAGCCATAATTACCTATTAACTGCTACGCAGGGCTCGATGCACACGTGGCAGCCCAACGTTTCCCATTCTGAAGCTTTATCTTCCCGAATACCGGGCAACATGGTCCCGACCACAAACATCACGAGCACTGAGGGCCACGGGCACATCGAGACAATCTTCCTCGCTTCCTTACGACGACTCTGCGCAACTCCCCCAGTCGACGAGCAGTCCTTAAGTCATCACTCCCATGCTCGGGAGCAACGACTTGGGGGGCTCCTGTTCTGGACTGGACCAATGGCTAGAATCGGCCCAATCCACCTCTGCTCCAGAGCGGCCCAAATTGCCTAAGCCAACCCACAGAGGGGCAAAAGTGACATTTCTGCCCCTCCAACCGGGCAAGAAACGCAACGTCCCTCCCCGGCTCTAATTCCCGTTACACACGGCTTCCTCGCTGCCTAAACGGCAATGGGCAGGTGCCCGCAACTGCGTCTATGCCCGACATAACGGCTAGTTCAGGGCACCCTGCCCGACATAACGACTAGTTTGGGCGGTTACCTATTCTTTGGGAAAAACGACTAGTTCGCCCCGAAAATAGGACCATTGGCCACGCGCTGGGGGCTCTATATAAACCCTCTCACTTGAGAGGGTCAGGTATCACATTTTTACCCTAAGAATACACTTTGTACTTGCCCCTTTTTCTCTGACCCTTTCTTACTTGAGCGTCGGAGTACCTTGCAGGTACACCCCCTCCTCTCCTCATTCTCAAGCCGAGCACGTTGCATGCCTTATGACCAGCCATCATCCGGGCACCTCACCTTCTGACGACCAGCTCGCGTGGACCAGTTCGAACACATCGGATCAGTAATCCTTTTAATAAAATGAATAAAATGACAAAAATACCAAATAAGTCTAAATAAACTACTTGTGATTTTTGGTTAAGGTTTGAAAAATGAAGTTTTAATCACAAAATGATTTAGAACTCATTTGGTTTTGTTTTCAAGGTGAATATCCATTTTAAAAGGTTTAAAAACAATTAAAAATGAATTTATTTACAAAAATACCAACTATATTAAATAATTAATATAAATCTGATTTTTTTGTGGAATAAAATATTTTAAAATTTTTGTGATTTTTTTGCAAAAAGAACCAATAAAAAATCATTAAAATTGAAGGAGAAATTAATTTTCTAAATCATTTAAAATATAACAAAATATATAAAAAATGAGAAAAAGTGGTAAAAAGAGGATCTGGGGCGAGGGGGATTCGAACCCCAGACCTCTAGGGTGCAGCGTGCGCCTTCTACCACTAGGGTGGTGATACATCCGTGTGTCAAAACCACCCCATGGATACATGAGGCGTGCCTTGTTTTTGGCCTGGCCAAGGCAAGGCAAGACAAGGTTTTGGCCAAAAACGTGAAAGTTGTAACTTTCTCATTTCTACATGGATTGGGACAAAATTTAGGTCTATCTTGCCTAGAATTTCACAAGGAATCCAACGGTGGTAGTGGTTTTTTCAAACGAGGCTCCTATTTCAAAACTCGATGGTATTCTTGAAATAGGCCTATAATTGCATTTTCTATGCTACCTCTTGTTACAGGCATGAATTATATGATGAATTGGTTCAAGCACAACATATATAACATGTATGAGATATGCATGATCAGTGGACTTCAAAGCAATGCATATTTCAAAGAGTTCAAGTTGTGATGCTTACCTCTTTAGGAGCTTTTTGGGTTATATGCCAAGTTTCTTGTGCCAGAAGTAATTTGATGCTTTAGACACTCTCAATTGATCCCTTAGAAGCTTTTAGAATGGTTGGAACCAGTTGGAATCCTCAGGAACAAGTTTCAGCTCTTTCTTGCAAAAAGGGCAAAAGTGACCAATATGGCAACTCTCTCAAATGGTGTTCCAGATGTGGGGAACCATTTGGGACAGTTCAAGGATGATATTTGGAGTGTGTTTGAGGTTTTATCTGGTTTTGAAAGTGACTGAATCAAGACATGGCTTGAAAATGTAAAAAGTCCAATTTTGAGGTTTTGAGAGAGGACTTTGAGATTTTGGTGTTACAGGTCACATGTGAGAGTTTGGACAACTTAGACATGACATATTGGATGTATTTGGATCATGAGTTGTGGTGGAAATGCTCTCTAACTCAAAAACTCAGAGTTACCTTGCAAAAGAATGCATTTTGGCCTAGAGAAAGGGATTTTGAGGAAAGCATCAGTTTGGTTGCTTTGGTGTACTCAAACTGAGCACAAATGAGCTCTATTTATAGTAAAGCAAGTTTGTTTTGCAAGCAATAGTGTGTGGCAACTACAGCAGGCCTTTGGCCAATTGGATCACTTTGGAGTCTCAAGTCTCCTCTAGCCATTGACTAGAGGTTAGAGCACAGGCTTTGTAGGTTTGGTTCAGAGATAAGTCTTGACTGAATTCAGTTGGAATAGGCTCAGTTCATGCCACCTTGGTGCATCCATTGAATGCTTGGAAACAAAATTGGATATTTGGCATCTTTGTAGCCTTTTAGGTTTGGCATGCTACTTGTAGATTCTTGGACTTTGGAGGCTTGGAGATCAGATCATCCCCCTTGGATTTGATCCTCAGATGTGTCCAAAATGATGACAAGGCTTGGATTTATCAGATTTGGACAAATCGAGCAAAATGCACAAAATCTGCCAAATCTGTCTTGAAAAAAAAATAGCTCATGATGCCATGTTTCAAGGGTTGTATCTCCTTGCTCGAATGTAATTTGGAGATGATCTGGTGCTTGTTGGAAAACCTTTATGACATACTTCAACTTTGATGTCCAACCCAAGACCTGGTTTGACTTGGATCAAGGTGAAAAATGTCCCTACATTTTGGAAAAAGTAAGGCAGATTTTTACTTAGTGAAAATTTCACTAAGTGTTGGAAAAATGTGATTTTCATGTTTTCAGCCATTTTGATCACTCCATAACTAAAAATCCATGAAGAATTGGAATAGATGTAGTTGACACTTTTAAAGTATGCCATGAGAGCTACAAATCCATCTTTGGACCATCCAAAATGGTTGCTTGGATCTCAAGTTATGATTCTTGGAAGTTGGTACCCTAGCCATTTTGTTTCATAACTTAGAAAAATTCTAAGTTTTTTATGGTTACCCCTTTTACAAGTTATCTCACTTTCTTTGTTTTTATTGATGAATGATGATTCCAATCACACATTAACATCATTTTAGGGTTAAGGAACCTTGGTTGACCAAAAAAATCAAAAAGTCAAACTTTGACTTTTTGTACAGTTGACTTTTTTATCAGATGAACTTTAAACTGCGCGATCACCTATGAAATCAAGTCCCTGACCTAAATCAAACTTAATAGATGGATTCTATAGGTGATATAGGGTGTATTGAATCATGTCCCAAGGTTTGGGAGCATGTCCTGGTCAAAAGTCAAAGATACAATTGACTTTTTCTTCAAAACCCTAATTGTGGTTCAGATGAAATTAAAACTTGTGAATCAAGTTTCTTGGATCAATCCATTGTTGAGAATGGATGAATATGGTGCATTGGAGACCCTCAAATCATGTCTTGAGGTCTTGGCTCATGTTTTGTCCCAAAAGTCAACTTAGGGGTGAATTAGGTCAAGAAACCCTAATTCCTGATTTTTTGTGAATGCATCCCCTGAGGCTAAATCGACTTGATGATTGGGTTCATGAGGTCCCATGGAGTATCTTAGGTTATGCTTTAAAGCATTGGCTCATGTCCAGAGGAAAATTCCCATCTAGAGGCCCTGGTCGACCAAAACCCTAATTTGGTGACACTGGCGATCTTGAGGCTTAATCCACTTGGAATATAGCAACTTTGTGCTTGGTTCTTGATGTGGGAGTTCTCTTGATCTTTTATGGAGGTTTGAGAGGTTAGACAAGTTGAAGATCATGTCAATTCTTTGATTGACCCTTTGTCTAAGTGCTCTGAGAGGGCTTGAAACCCTAATTCTTGTTTGTGGTAAATGCTCACCCATCTTTGGGGAAACTGATGAGGCACGATGATACATCCATATTGTGGTGATGATTTACACAATGATGGGGAATCTTAGTGGTCAAAATTTGGGGTATGATACCCTATTGAAAGATACCCCTTCCAATACAAAGTGCAGTCAAGCATCCTTGACTAACAAGTTAACTTGGATTTGCTTCAAAGCTTCATCCAAGAACAATACACGATTCATTACCTACGGGTTTCTGAATCTGTACAAGTACCTATGTCTACCACACTGTATCAAATCGATACAGAGGGAGACTTACAAGAGAAACCTACGACTCTCATAACCTAAACCCTACTTTTCAAAATAGAATTCCTAAGTCTATGTCCTCCTCTCTCTCTACTGCCTAGGTCTTGGTCTTCTTTTATAGCCTTCTACTGAGTTGGGCTTTCAACTTTCTTTTGGCTGATTCCTTGATCCACGTTCTTATTGCTCCTTATATCTTGCAACTGATCTGTAAACATCCTGCTGTTAGTAACAGATACGATGTCCTAATATCATGTTGGGACATCTTATCTGACATGTCTTCTTTTAGCAAGATTTTTCTTTGTTGTTGGAACATCTTGTGCAGCAACCTGTTTTACCAAAATTTGTTCAAATATTTAGAGTCTTCAAGATAGTTCTTTGATTTTAGATCTTTGAGTTTTTCTTCATCCAATGCCTTTTATTATGCTGCAGTTATCTCTTCATTCTCCTTTGGTTCCTTTATTCCAGACTCAATACCACTTCAATACTCCTTTGATCGAAGTAGATTCTCCATGATCAAACTCCAATGATCATAGTCTCCATCAAACTTGGGCACACTTGGTGTAGTGAAATTGCTCAATTCAACCATTTCATGTCTTTCAGTCACTCTAGTGTTTTTCCTCTCAAACATTCTTGTTTACTCACTATATCAGGCCCCATGATGGAGCTCTAATACCAAATGAAGAAGTAGTAATAAATTTAATAAGAGTAATCAAGTGAGATAACTTCTTGTTATTACAATATGAGAATATAATGACTTTATATAAGCTTTATAGTTTGAATAGAAACCTCGGATAAAAAAAAAGGAATACAAACTATAATAACCAATGACACTTATTCAACTTTTCCTATTATTAAACTTAGCTAAATTAACATTTCTATTTATAATAAAGACTAAGTCTTAGAAAATATACCAACAGTATATGTTATTGTTTTAAATGGTTATTATTTATAATGTGTTTGTGTTGTAAGTCTCTCACCCGAGCATGAAGGAGAACCAACATCTTCTCTTTTGATGGTAAAAAATGATAAGAAATTAAACTTTTGCTATTGCAAGATAATAAGGAACAGGGTCCATTTTATCAATGATGAATTTTCCCAAATGGTCTTTCAAACACTTGTCAAAAGTAATTGGGGTAATTTTTTCCATCTTTAGGGTTATTCATGTAAACATTAGAAATAGTGAAAAGAGAAAATGGACAGGGTTTTCATTAGAATGAAAAAAGTGTGGAAGACGAGGTTTACCAAGCTAATATATAGTAAATCATAAAGAGAATTTCTCAAAACACCCTATATGTTTCTAATGCACCACGCAAAATTCCAAAAATGTCCCCCGTTTTTGGAGATATATCTCTAGACGCACCCAAATACACACATTTTATTCGTTTTTGAATCACACCTCAATTTTATGTAAAAATTTATTTCGGAAGTATATCTCCGGAAAGTTTTTGGAAATATATTTCCAGAACCTAGAAAAACAGAAAATAGTGTATCGATTGGAAGAGCCACTTGCAGTAGTTTGTTGTAGCTTTCCCATGTATGGCTTCTTGGATTTATTTCTATTATGAATGCATATTTAATTAAGATGAGAGGTTATATTCGGTAAAATCACATCGTTATAATTTGTTTTTTTTTTGTGCTATTATTTGGAATCACTTCCATATTTTAAGCATGGAGAAATTGATGGCCAAAATCTTTTGTAGGCTCAAGAGAGTGCGGATGTTTCTGGTGTTTTGACAGTAATGTCATTGGAAAATTCGGTATTAAAATCTTTCTACAGATTCTATTCTGCATTTGCATAGACATCTTTTAAGGCTGAAAGTCAAAAAATAAATAACAAACTACTACAAACTACTGTAAGTGGCTCTTGATACATTATTTTCTATTTTTCTAGGTTCCAGAAATATATTTCCGGAAACTTTCCGGAGATATATTTCCGGAATACATTTATACATAAAATTGAGGTGTGACTCAAAAACAATTGAAATGTGTGTCTTTGGGTGTGTCCGGAGATATATCTCCGAAAACGGGGGACATTTTTGGATTTTCATGTGGTGCATTAGAAATATATAGGGTGCTTTAAAAAATTCTCATCGTAAATACACAATAATACCCTTAGCCCAATTATACTAAAAGACCTCTATGCAAGTTGTTCCAAGATAATCCTTCGTGTTTGTGTCTCCCTCTATGGCCTGCAGAGATGTATATGCCATGTACGATAATTTTCTTAATCATCTGGTATTGGCTAAAGCACAATGTGTCGTAGCTCTTAGCAAATGGAGATATGCATACGACTATGTCCAGTGGTATTTTAGAGTGACACATCCTTATATGACATCAGATGAAGAGGGTGAGCCACCTAAGCCAGTTCATCATGAGATATTAAAGGAGGAGCATGCGATGCCAAATCATGTTGTTGATGTGTTGCCTGCATGTCGTCGTATTGTGGTTCTTACACGAGCGGGTATAGACAAATGAGACTTTTCGGATGGCTTTTCAAGGATGGTCGTTGTAGATGTCACTTACTGAGGCACATACCGCATTGCAGTACAAGAGGCAGCGAACAAATATGGGGTCTGACATACGCAGTAATATAGTATTTGTATTAGGGATTACATATAGTATTATCACTCTTTGCTTTATTATTTTGACTGTGTTATGAATTCAGGACTGATTTATTCATATATGGCATATTCATCTTATTAGATAAATATATGGTTTAATTTATAAAAAAAATGTTATGATAGTATAGTTATAATATATGTTTTATTACATCAGTGTATTTTTAAAAAATTTCAAAATTTACTACCTGTTAGGTGAATACGGAAGTGTATATCCGTATTTTGCTACAGAGATGTATCTCCGAAAAAAACATGTCAAAATAAGAGTGTCTCACTTAGGAATGAATATGATGCATATAGGATGAATAGATAGATGCATTTCTGGACTAATTCTTGGCAAAACAGAGAGGTACAACTCAGTTACACATGATTTAGTGTAAATGGATGCTTCCAAAAATATACTTCCGAATTCATAGGGGTATTTTTGGATTTCCTTAAGATATTTCTCTACCACTTATGGTGGGAGAAGTAACCAGACGTAATTTTTCCATCATGATGAAATAAATTTGATGGGTCATGAAGAGAGTATTCATATTGATTCAAGTGCAGCTATACAAATGATATATGAACCACATTTTTATTTAACATTTTAAGGAATTAAGTTTATGAGTCATTTCACTAATACATTGCTTAACATTCACTTGGCAATTTGAGGTTTATACTCACACTTGTATCAAAATAATCTCCCTCTCAAGTGAGTTCATCCACCAATATCATCCTTTTCAAACAAAAAGCTTTTTCATCAAGATGTGGACATATAAATAAATTTCAAATCAAAACACCGTGGATATATTAAATTTTAAATTAAAAAAAAAAGGCTTTATAATATATTTCAAAGTTATATTACAATACAATAACTAATTTGTTTAAATAGTAAAAATTTTAAAATTATCAAAATTTTCTCAATGAGCTAATACAATAAAGTAAAATTAACTACATTCTCTCTCTCTCTCTTGTTAAATTGTAATTCCTTGTGTCAAAGTGTCGAAGCAAGGAAGTGTCGAAGAGTGTGTCGAAACAGTTATTTCACACAGATTTGTTTTAAGATTTGATATGATTTAGATTAGATTTGATTTAGTTCAAAATAGATATTTTGGGCTTTTGCTTGAAGTGCAAGCTACCTAAATCTATAAATAGGGAGAATCCCTTGTAATAACAACAAGTAGTGAAAAATCACAGTACTTTGTAATTCACAGTTGCAGTTAGCAAGTGAATAATAGAAATCCCACAGTTTGTGGGTAACAATTTTCTCCTCCAAATATTTCTTCTCTTTCGTTTCTTTCTTGTTGTTCTTTCTCATCTTCTTCATTGCCATTACGTGTTTGTGGGTTTGTTAACAATCTTGAGATCAAGATTGAAGAGGAATTCCCATAGGTTGTGGTTGAATTCCAACATCTGGTATCTAGAGCTCCGGTTACGATTCAAGGGAGGAAAATCGTGATGGTGATGAACTATCCAAACAGGCACTTTCCGACGAGTCTTCCGATTCTCAAGAAAGACAATTATGAGAATTGGTGCAAGCAGATCAAGGTGGTTTTCTGTTATCAAGATCTTTGGGATCTTGTGAAGGAAGGAGTAACACCGCTTGCGGAGAACGCGACGGATCAAGAAAAGGCTGCACACAAAGAGTTGAAGAAGAAAGATTATAAAGCGCTCTTTATAATCCATCACTGTGTTGATCCAAATAACTTTGAAAAAGTTAGCGATGTAGAGTCAGCGAAGGAAGCATGGGAGATTCTTGAAAAGTCATTTGGAGGTGCAGAGAAGGTGAAAGAGGTGAGGTTACAAACTCACAAGAGAACCTTGAGTTGCTTCAGATGGAAGACAACGAAAGTATTGCAGATTTCTTCACCAGAGTAACAAAGTTGGTGAATCAAATCAAGGTATGTGGAGAGGTGTTGACATCAAGATCAATTGTTGCAAAGATCTTGAGGTCATTGGCTCCAAAGTTCGACCACGTGGCAGTTGCCATAGAAGATTTGAAAGACTTGTCAGTATTGACGAAGGAAGAGCTTCAAGGGACGCTTGAGTCTCATGAACAAAGGATGGCTAAAAGAGCTGCAGGTAAGTCGAAAAGTGATATGGCTTTGCAGGCGCAGTCAGAAAAGGAAAGGAAAGGCAAAGAAATCGTGAATGGTAACAAAGGTAGAGGAGGCTACAACAATCAGAAAAAACCCTGGAACCAAGGCAACCAAAGAGGTGTTGTTGTAGGTAAAGGAAGAGGTGGTGGTCGAAAGCCGGACAAAAGTCACATTCAATGTTTTAATTGTCAGAAGTATGGTCACTATGTTAGTGATTGTCCAGAAAAGAAGAAAAATCAAGAAACTGATGCAAAACTGGCGAAACATGAAGAAGAAGAGACGTTGCTGATGGTCACAACAAGAGATGACGAAAGATTCCAAGATCAGTGGTACTTGGTGTGACGCCCCCAATCTATACCCCCAATTAACACGCAATTAAAGCGGTAAAAAGAAAATTCGAAAATTGATCAGAGTATATTTGAAACATCATGGCATAGAAAGGGAGAATCACATCAAAGTAACCAAACATACACATAACATGCAACACCTGCCCATAATGATATGCACTGCGGGGTAGCAATCATACAGAGGAAACTTTGTTCCTTACACCCACTTTTCAGAAATTAGAATTAAAGCGGAAAATCTAAAATCTGATTAACATATATACATATACACATATAAACAGTTTGTCATACATCAGGTAGCATATGTACAACCAAAATATATCATCAGATATAGAAAATAATAGCACGCGACCACCCTAACTACCCGGAGTCACATATCAGAGCCGACCGACCAAAATAATGAAGACGCAACGCTTCACAAAAAGGAATACCTCCAGCAGCTCTAATCTGCAATGCCTCATAGAGCGTTATAAAACAGCAGAAGGGTGAGAAAAACAACCATAATATAATTGCATAAAATTATATATTAACACAAAAATGCACAAATAACATATTCTCACCACCAAAGCACACAGATAAATTATAACAACACACAGTACAATTCACACGTATCAATTACCACTGCACATCAATATTTCACAATACAATCACACATATTCCATTTCATTAATCACATTCACAATTCCATGCACAAATGACTCATGATGAATGCAAATGCACAGAGACCGACACCACGACTCTATGCACATGCCATGCGGTACCGACTTCCTTTGTCACGTCATGTCACGTCATTAGTCCACTCAGGAACTATTGGAACCATCGCTCGTTACTGAGAATCTCAAGTAACTCCCCGTCGGGCCTACGATGTTCACCCGTCACTTTAGGTCCTCAGGCATCGCCTCATATTTTCGAGGCACACGACGTTAAGGATTGCTTTAAGTCTCCAAAGGAGCCCACAATCGTCTATACCCATCGCTTTAAGTCCTCAGGCATCGCCTCATATTTTCGAGGCACACGATGTTATAGCATATTCCCCTCGGGAATCAAACCGTCACTCAGGACGTTCAACAATGCACATCATGATGCTTGGCATACAATGACTCATGACATTCTCATTGCATACATACACACATTCACAATTATGCATATATCATCAAATACCACACTTAGCATTTTCTTGCCTTACGGCCACAAATCATCATCACAACAGCACATAAGTCATACCACATTCGAAGCAACACCATAAAGCATAACACAAGTCAAATACGCACCATTAAAACGACAAAAGTCGACCATTGACACTATTCACATTTACCGACAAAATAAAATCGGCTAACAAATTCTAAACCATCATAATAAGAAAGTACAGCTCAATGGCTTTCCAACGCATCAAACCACGCCTCAAACCGAATCACAGATCAAAAGTTATGCAGAAAACAAAATTACACGAACAGCACTGTTCGCTGGGCGAATCTCCCTCGCGAGCATTCGCTAGCTGCTTCGCTAGGCGAACATCCCTCGCGAGCATTCGCTAGCTCCTTCGCTAGGCGAATGTTCCAGCGAACCAACTGTTAGATAAAAACAGACACTAAGTTCGCTAGGCGAACCCCCTGGCGAACCAAGGCAGCAACTACCAACATTTAAAACACCCAAACTTCGCTAGGCGAACACTCTAGCGAACCTTCGCTCACGCCTTCGCTAGGCGAATACCCGTAGCGAACCTTCGCTACACTTCGCTGAATGGTTCGCTAGGCGAACCTGCGAAAGCTCAGAATCCTTCAGCGCTGTTGAAAACCCAAAAATGATATTTTCCAACCCAAACCATTTCCAAATCAAAATATTTCAATCAGAACCTATTCTAATCATGTCAACAAGTAAACTACCACCTTTACATCGATTTCCAACCGTTAAACCATCGATTCTACTCATTTTATCGTTTTCGACCTAAAAGTGAAAAACATGGAAAGCAAGAGAATCATCCAAACCCATTCATACATAATCATATACAAGCATAGTATAATCGAGTTTCGTACCCTTACCCGATTAAATCGACTCTAGAACTTGATCTTGATGATTTTTCCACACTATCCCAATTTTTCTCTCTTCTCCTCTTTTCTTCTCTTTTTCCTTCTTTCTTCTTTCTTTCTCTCTATTTTTCTTTCTTTCCCTTTTCTATTTTCTATTTTCTTTTCTTACTAACTTAATGAAAAACATTATAAAATGACCAAAATACCCCCACACTCAAATATCTCGCAAACGATCCCAAAACCCGATAAAATATCACAACAATGAAAAATGACATATTTTCACATAAAAGTCGAAAATAAAATAACATAATAATAAAATAATAAAAAACAACTCAATTAAATAAAAATACAAAAACTAGGGCGTTACAATTCTCCCCCACTTAGAAATTTTCGTCCTCGAAAATCTTACCTGATACAAACAACTCCGGATACGACTCCCGCATCCTACTTTCCAATTCCCACGTCAAATTACCCTCAGCAGCGCCTCCCCACGCCACTTTCACAAGTGCAATCTCTTTGCCCCTCAACCGCTTCACCTCGCGATCCAAAATACCAACCGGTAATGCCTCGACCGTAAGGTTATCCCTTACCTCAACCTCGTCCATCGGAATCACATGTGAAGGGTCCGACCAATAAATCGAGAAGTAAGTTTCTTAGATTTCAAAGCACGACCAACACCCGTTACCGGCGTAACTCTCAGAAATACGTGATCACCCTCTTGGAACTCAAGATCCTTCCGTCTCCGATCATGATAACTCTTTTGTCTATCCTGAGAAGCCTTCATTTTTTCACGAATAAACTTTACCTTTTCCGTCGTTTGTTGCACCAAATCCGGTCCAACCACCGAACTTTCACCTGTTTCGTGCCAACACAACGGCGTTCGACATCTTCGTCCATATAAGGCCTCAAAAGGTGCCATTCCAATACTAGAATGGAAACTGTTATTATACGTGAACTCAATCAAAGCAAGATAACCGTCCCACGCACCACCTTGTTCCAAAACACACGCTCTCAACAAATCCTCCAAAGACTGAATAGTTCTTTCGGTCTGACCATCCGTCTGCGGATGATAAGCCGAACTCAACCTCAATCTAGAACCCAAAGCCTTCTGTAAACCTTCCCAAAATCTCGATGTAAACCTAGGATCTCGATCAGAAACAATACTCAATGGAATCCCGTGCAATTTCACAACCACACTGATATAGATCTCTGCTAACCTCTCCAAAGAAAAACTGATGTCAATCGGAATAAAATGTGCCGATTTAGTCAGCCTGTCCACAATCACCCAAATAGCATTATGATTTCTTTGCGTATTCGGCAATCCCGTTACAAAATCCATCGAAATGCTATCCCACTTCCACTCAGGAATATCCAACGGTTGCAACAAACCACTAGGTCTCAAATGTTCCACTTTCGATTTCTGACAAGTCAAACATGCATACACAAACTGAGCCACATCTCTTTTCATACCAGACCACCAGAAAATCTTCTTCAAATCTTGGTACATCTTATTCGCTCCCGGATGTATACTTAAATTACTCCGGTGTCCTTCCTCCAAAATCATTCTTTTCAACTCTGCATCATCAGGAATACAAATACGACCACGGAATCTCAAAACACCAAAATTATCCACCTTGAAATCCACATTCTCATTCCTCATCAAATCAACGAATTTCAAATCCAGCTTTTGTTTCTCACTAACCGACAACAAAAATTCATTAGCAACCTTCAACATTCCAAGCCTTACACTAACCGCAGTCACTTCACATACCAAACTCAAGTCTCTAAACGACTCCAAAAGTTCCCACTCTTTCACCATCAATGCGGACATATGCAACGATTTCCGGCTCAATGCATCGGCTACCACATTAGCTTTACCAGGATGGTAATTCAAGCCAAAGTCGTAGTCTTTCAAGAATTCCAACCATCTCCGCTGCCTCATGTTCAACTCTTTCTGATCAAATAAATATTTCAAGCTTTTATGATCACTAAAGACTTCGAACCTTGCACCATAGAGATAGTGCCTCCAAATCTTCAACACAAAAACTACAGTCGCTAACTCAAGATCATGAGTAGGATAGTTTTTCTCATGAACTCTTAACTGCCTTGAAGCATAAGCTATAACTTTACCTTCCTGCATCAGAACACCACCCAAACCAATTAAAGAAGCATCGCAATACACAACAAATGGTTCATTAGGATTAGGTAAAATAAGAATCGGAGCTGTCGTCAATCTTCTCTTCAGCTCACAAAAACTCTCTTCACATTGAATATCCCAAATGAATGCTTTGCCCTTACAAGTCAACTGCGTCAAAGGAAGAACTAGCTTAGAAAAACCTTCAATGAACCTCCGGTAATAACCAGCCAAACCCAAAAAGCTTCGAATTTCAGTAACGGATCTAGGAGCCTCCCATTGTAGAACTGCTTCCACTTTAGATGGATCCACAACAATACCATTACCTGAAATTACGTCCCCAAGAAAACTCACCTCAGACAACCAGAATTCACACTTGGAAAATTTGGCAAAAAGCTTCCTTTCCTTCAAAACCTGCAAAACAATACGCAAATGCTCTGCATGTTCTTCCCGAGACTTAGAATAGATTAAAATATCATCAATAAACACCACCACAAAACGATCCAAATGCTCGTGGAAAATACGATTCATGTATTCCATAAACACACCAGGCGCATTAGAAACCCCGAACGGCATCACTGAATATTCATAATGACCGTAACGTGTTCTAAAGGCCGTCTTCTGAATATCCTCTTCCTTCACCCTTATCTGATGATACCCCGATCTCAAATCAATCTTACTAAACACACAAGCACCAACCAACTGATCCATCAGATCATCAATCCTTGGAAGCGGATACTTGTTCTTAATCGTCACCTTATTCAACTGGCGATAATCAATACATAATCGCATACTCCCATCCTTCTTTTTCACTAACAAAACTGGAGCACCCCAAGGAGAAACACTTGGCCTCACGAACCTCTTTTCCAACAACTCATTTAACTGCTTTTTCAACTCCACCAATTCAGACGCCGACATTCTATAAGGTGCCATAGAAACAGGTCTAGTACCAGGAACTAGATCTATAGAAAATTCAACCTCTCTCACCGGCGGCACATCTGAAATATCATCAGGAAACACCTCAGGAAATTCGCACACAGCAGGAAACACATCAAGAGAAACTTGACTATCCACAGTCAATGAAGCAAACAACCCAAACAACTGAGCTTCATCCGCTAAAAGTCTCTTCAACTCTTTGGTAGATAAGAAACTCGAGTCTTCATCTTCCACAAGAGAAGGAAACCTTACAAGCTTATGATAACAATCAATGTGCACCCGATTGAATTGCAACCAATTCATTCCCAACACCACATCTAAACCTTCCAACGGTAAACACACCAAATCCATCACAAAGTCTTTACCATAAATGGCTAAAGGACAACTCAAACACACCAAAGAAGTAGTTACTGACCCCATCGCTGGAGTATCAATAACCATCTCACCATCCATCGAAGACAACCCAAGATTCAAACGTTCTGCGCACTCAGACGAAATAAACGAATGAGTCGCCCCAGTATCAATGATAGCAATTAAAGGCATATTATTAATAAAGCAAGTACCTCTTATCAGACGATCTGCACTTGAGGTCTGAGTTCCCGCCAATGAAAACACTTTCCCACTAGTCTGGGCTTTCTTCGAATTAGGACACTTCGAACTAATGTGACCAGGTTCCCCACAATTGTAACACTTCACCACATTCTTCCTTTTACAATCAGCTAAAACATGTCCGATACCACCACAATTAGAACACTTATCCAACTTCTTCCTACATTCATGCTGGCGATGACCCAATTCACCACATTTAAAACACCTAATAGGATTAGACATACCTCCTCCACCTGACCTCCGATCAAAAGAACCCTTTTGTTTACCTTTATCAGCCGGTGACACATACGGACCACCACGGAACTGTTGTTTCCCTTTCCTGTCACTTACACTTTTATAGTGAGCAGAACGAGCCTTACTATCTTCATCATAAATCCTACAGCATTCCACTAAATCAGCAAACCTTCGAATCCTCTGATATCCAATAGCCTGCTTTATCTCAGGACGCAACCCACTTTCACACTTCACACACTTTGAAAATTCAGCAGTCGCTTCCACATAATGAGGATAAAACTGCACAAGCTCCACAAACTTAGCAGTATATTCAACAACAGATAAGTTACCTTGTTTCAGTTCCAAAAACTCAATCTCCTTCTTTCCTCGGACATCTTCCGGAAAATACCTCCTTAGAAACTCTCGGCTAAACACCTCCCAAGTGATCTCTTCTTCCTCCTCATCAGCTTCCAACACCTGACGAGTACTGATCCACCAGTCGTCAGCCTCTTCATGTAACATATGAGTGCCTAACCTCACCTTATCCTCCTCGTCACAACCCATTACTCTGAAAATCCTCTCAATCTCTTTCAACCACAACTGTGCACCATCCGGATCATGTTTCCCTTTAAAGACCGGCGACTTATTCTTTCTAAACTCATCATTTCCGGCAGCATTCGGTGCACCCTGCACAGCTCGTGCCATCGCTTCCATCGCTGCAGCCAAAGCAGCATCATTACGACCAGCCATATTCTGTTCGTCCAAATACAGAAACTATGGTTAAACAACCACTTGCTCAACACAACTCGCCCAATATGCCAGACACAACAGACACAAACGACACAACTGACACGAACTGGCTCTGACACCACTTAATGTGACGCCCCCAATCTATACCCCCAATTAACACGCAATTAAAGCGGTAAAAAGAAAATTTGAAAATTGATCAGAGTATATTTGAAACATCATGGCATAGAAAGGGAGAATCACATCAAAGTAACCAAACATACACATAACATGCAACACCTGCCCATAATGATATGCACTGCGGGGTAGCAATCATACAGAGGAAACTTTGTTCCTTACACCCACTTTTCAGAAATTAGAATTAAAGCGAAAAATCTAAAATCTGATTAACATATATACATATACACATATAAACAGTTTGTCATACATCAGGTAGCATATGTACAACCAAAATATATCATCAGATATACAAAATAATAGCACACGGCCACCCTAACAACCCGGAGTCACATATCAGAGCCGACCAACCAAAATAATGAAGACGCAACGCTTCACAAAAAGGAATACCTCCAGCAGCTCTAATCTGCAACGCCTCATAGAGCGTTATAAAACAGCAGAAGGGTGAGAAAAACAACCATAATATAATTGCATAAAATTATATATTAACACAAAAATGTACAAATAACATATTCTCACCACCAAAGCACACAGATAAATTATAACAACACACAGTACAATTCACACGTATCAATTACCACTGCACATTAATCATTCACAATACAATCACACATATTCCATTTCATTAATCACATTCACAATTCCATGCACAAATGACTCATGTTGAATGCAAATGGACAGAGACCGACACCACGACTCTATGCACATGCCATGCGGTACCGACTTCCTTTGTCATGTCATGTCACGTCATTAGTCCACTCAGAAACTATTGGAACCATCGCTCGTTACTGAGAATCTCAAGTAACTCCCCGTCGGGCCTACGATGTTCACCCGTCGCTTTAGGTCCTCTGGCATTGCCTCATATTTTCGAGGCACACGACGTTAAGGATTGCTTTAAGTCTCCAAAGGAGCCCACAATCGTCTATACCCATCGCTTTAAGTCCTCAGGCATCGCCTTATATTTTCGAGGCACACGATGTTATAGCATATTCCCCTCGGGAATCAAACCGTCACTCAGGACGTTCAACAATGCACATCATGATGCTTGGCATACAATGACTCATGACATTCTCATTGCATACATACACACATTCACAATTATGCATATATCATCAAATACCACACTTAGCATTTTCTTGCCTTACGGCCACAAATCATCATCACAACAGCACATAAGTCATACCACATTCGAAGCAACACCATAAAGCATAACACAAGTCAAATACGCACCATTAAAACGACAAAAGTCGACCATTGACACTATTCACATTTACCGACAAAATAAAATCGGCTAACAAATTCTAAACCATCATAATAAGAAAGTACAGCTCAATGGCTTTCCAACGCATCAAACCACGCCTCAAACCGAATCACAGATCAAAAATTATGCAGAAAACAAAATTACACGAACAACACTGTTCGCTGGGCGAATCTCCCTCGCGAGCATTCGCTAGCTGCTTCGCTAGGCGAACATCCCTCGCGAGCATTCGCTAGCTCCTTCGCTAGGCGAATGTTCCAGCGAACCAACTGTTAGATAAAAACAGACACTAAGTTCGCTAGGCGAACCCCCTGGCGAACCAAGGCAGCAACTACCAACATTTAAAACACCCAAACTTCGCTAGGTGAACACTCTAGCGAACCTTCGCTCACGCCTTCGCTAGGCGAATACCCGTAGCGAACCTTCGCTACACTTCGCTGAATGGTTCACTAGGCGAACCTGCGAAAACTCAGAATCCTTCAGCGCTGTTGAAAACCCAAAAATGATATTTTCCAACCCAAACCATTTCCAAATCAACATATTTCAATCAGAACCTATTCTAATCACGTCAACAAGCAAACTACCACCTTTACATCGATTTCCAACCGTTAAACCATCGATTCTACTCATTTTATCGTTTTCGACCTAAAAGTGAAAAACATGGAAAGCAAGAGAATCATCCAAACCCATTCATACATAATCATATACAAGCATAGTATAATCGAGTTTCGCACCCTTACCCGATTAAATCGACTCTAGAACTTGATCTTTATGATTTTTCCACACTATCCCAATTTTTCTCTCTTCTCCTCTTTTCTTCTCTTTTTCCTTCTTTCTTCTTTCTTTCTCTCTATTTTTCTTTCTTTCCCTTTTCTATTTTCTATTTTCTTTTCTTACTAACTTAATGAAAAACATTATAAAATGACCAAAATACCCCCACACTCAAATATCTCGCAAACGATCCCAAAACCCGATAAAATATCACAACAATGAAAAATGACATATTTTCACATAAAAGTCGAAAATAAAATAACATAATAATAAAATAATAAAAAACGACTCAATTAAATAAAAATACAAAAACTGGGGCGTTACACTTGGACTCAGGATGCTCATCACATATGACTGGAAGGAAAAATTGGTTTATTAACATGAAGCCCTCGTCGAAGAACACTGTGAAGTTTGCAAATGACAACACTCTAGCAGCTGAAGGTGTTGGTGATATTCTGATTATGAGGAAAGATGGCAAAAGGTTAACAATTTTCAATGTGTTGTACATACCAGGCATGAAGAGTAATTTTCTCAGTATAGGGCAGCTTGTCGAAAAGAACTACAAGGTAGTTGTTGAAGATAAGATGATGAGAGTTCTCGACGCAGGTGGTAGGTTGATCTTGAAGGCTCCAATGTCTCAGAATAGGACCTTCAAGATTGAACTCAAGGTGATGGAGCATAAGTGTCTAGCAACGGCAGCCAGCAGAGATGAGTGGTTATGGCATTTTCGACTAGGCCATCTCAACTTCAATGACATCAGAGAGCTAAAGAGAAGAAATATGGTTTCAGGATTACCAGAAATCGACATTCCAATTGAAGTTTGTGAAGAGTGTGTTCAGTCGAAACAACACAAGAATAGCTTCAGCAAGGATGCAGGAAGGAAGTCGAAGGTAATTTTGGAAGTCATATACTCTGATGTACGTGGTCCAATCCAGGTGGATTCGATTGGTGGAAACAGGTACTTTGTCGCGTTCATAGATGATTACAGTCGAAATTTATGGACTTACCTCATCAAGAAGAAAAGTGATGTGATCGAGGTATTTGTCAGATTCAAATCTATGGTCGAAAGACAGAGTGGTCGAAAGCTGAAAATTCTGAGGACTGATGGTGATGGAGAGTATGTGTCGAAAGAGTTTGATGCATTATGTGAAAAAGAAGGGATTGTGCATGAGGTGGTGCCACCCTACGCTCCACAGCAAAATGGAGTTGCAGAACGAAAGAACAGAACCATCATGAACATGGTGAGAAGTATGTTGAATGGAAAGCATCTACCCAAAGAATTATGGGGAGAAGCGGTTTCGACGACAACATATATTTTGAATAAATGTCCGACGAAGAAGCTTGAAGGAATCACACCAGAAGAATGTTGGTTTGGTGTCAAGCCTAGCCTCAGTCACTTGAAAGTGTTTGGATCTATAACACATAGACATGTGCCAGATCAATTGAGAAGGAAGCTTGATGACAAGTCGAATTAGATGATCTTGATAGGATATCATTCGACTGGAGGTTACAAGTTATTCGACCCAGTGAATAAGCAGGTAGTGATCAGCAGGGACGTGATCATAGATGAGCTTCAAGAATGAGATTGGAATGAGAATGCCAAGAAGGATTCAGTGAGAATCTCTTGTGAAGAACCAACCACTGAAGTCGAAAGAGAAGTTCGACAAGAGCCAGTCATAGATGAAGCAGGCCCAAGCAGACCTCGACGAACAAGACACATGCCTGCAAGGTTATAAGAATGTGAAATTACATCAGATGATGTGGTTAATGAAGAGGGTGAGTTGGTACATTATGCTTTCTACGCAGATGTTGAACCAGTCAATGCAGCTGAGGCATTGAAAGATTCGAAGTGGGTGAAAGCAATGAATGAAGAGTTAGAGTCCATCGAAGTCAACAACACCTGGTCACTTGTCGAATTGCCTCAAGGCAAGAAGGAAATCGACGTACAGTGGGTTTACAAGGTGAAGGTGAATCCTAGAGGAGAAGTAACTCGACACAAGGCGAGACTTGTAGCGAAAGGATTTCTTCAGAAGGAAGGAATAAACTTCGATGAAGTGTTCGCACCTGTTGCTAGGATCAAAACAATCAGGTTGGTTGTTGGTCTAGCAAATATGAACAATTGGCACACATGTCAGATGGACGTGAAGTGTGTATTCCTTAATGGCCCCTTAGATGAAGAAGTTTATGTCGCACAACCAGCTGGGTGTGTTAAACGAGGCGAAGAAGGAAAGGTGTACAGGCTGCATAAAGCCCTGTACGGACTTAAGCAAGCTCCAAGAGCTTGGAATAAGAAAATCGACAGCTTCTTAAGGGAGAAGGAATTTGTAAAGTGTACGACTAAACATGGAGTGTATGTAAGGAGAAGCAATAATGAATTGCTTATACTATGCCTCTAATGCGATGATTTGTTGATAACAGGTAGTTGCAAGAGGGAGATCGAAGATTTCAAACATGACCTAAGTGAGGAGTTTGAAATGTCAGACTTGGGAAATCTCTCATATTTCCTTGGCATCGAATTCTACAAAACTAGGAGAGGTTTGATGATGCACCAAAGAAGATATGCATGCGAAATACTCAAGAGATTTGAGATGCAAGATTGCAACCCAACTTCGACTCCAACTGAGACCAGACTGCAACTGTTGAAGGATCCAGATGAAGATGATTTCGACCCAACCCAATACATAAGACTTATTGGGTCACTTAGATACCTTTGTCATACAAGGTATGACTTAGCATACAGTGTGGGTATGGTAAGTAGATTCATGCAGAAGCCAAAGGTATCACACCTAATAACGACGAAGAGGATACTGAGGTATCTGAAAGGGACTCTCGACTACGGCATTTTGTTTCCTGCAGCTGATGAAGGGAACAAATGCAAGTTAGTGGGATACACCGACTCCAGCTGGTGTAGTGATGTTGAGGATAGAAAATCCACAGCTGGATATGTGTTTATGTTAGGTGGTGCACCAGTTGCTTGGAGTTCGAGAAAAGAGCCAGTAGTGGCATTGTCATCTGCGAAGCAGAATATATAGCTGCTTCTCTTTGTGCATGTCAAGCAACCTGGATGGTGAACTTGGTCGAAGAGATTACAGGGAAGAGTCATGGAGCAATTACCATGAAGATCGACATCATGTCAGCTATCAACATGGAGAAGAATCCAATAGCTCACGGTCGAAGCAAACACATCGAAATGAGGTTCCATTATCTTTGAGAGCAGGTAGCAGAAGGGAAGATGAATTTGGAACACTGCAGATTGAGAATCAGATTGCAGATATCATGACGAAGGGAGTGTAGGTCGAAGCTTTCAGAAGACTAAGAGCCATGATGAATGTAGACAGCTTAGACACAATGAATTAGGTGGTGTGTTAAATTGTAATTCCTTGTGTCAAAGTGCCGAAGCAAGGAAGTGTCGAAGTATTGTCGAAGGGTGTGTCGAAACAATTGTTTCACACAGATTTGTTTTAAGATTTGATATGATTTAGATTAGATTTGATTTAGTTCAAAATAGATATTTTGGGCTTTATAGTTTTGGGCTTTTGCTTGGAGTGCAAGCTACCTAAATCTATAAATAGGGAGAATCCCTTGTAATAATAATAAGTAGTGAAGAATCACAGTACTTTGTAATTCACAGTTGCAGTTAGCAAGTGAATAATAGAAATCCCACAGTTTGTGGGTAACAATTTTCTCCTCCAAATATTTCTTCTCTTTCATTTCTTTCTTGTTGTTCTTTCTCATCTTCTTCATTTCCATTACGTGTTTGTGGGTTTGTTAACAATCTTGAGATCAAGATTGAAGAGGAATTCCCATAGGTTGTGGTTGAATTCCAACATCTCTCTCTCTCTCTCTCTCTCTCTCTCTCTCTCTCTCTCTCTCACTCTCTCATATTCATGTAGTTCACTGTCTAAAAAATTATGATAGATTAGGCAAATCCTCTAATAAAATTATGATTCATATAAATAATTTGTCTAAAATTAATAATTATGATCAATACTTTTATCCTTTGGTATAATAGATCAGGCCATTCCTCTAATAAAATTATGATTCATATAAATAATTTGTCTAAAATTTTAAATCCATAATACCATCTTTTTAAAACATATTTTCCCTTTTTACAAACAATAAATCTCTCTCTAAAACCACCCCACTACATATACATCACCTAGGCACTAACTTTTCTTTTGACTGCACACTTATCACCCGTGGCGGAACCAGGATTTTTTTTTTGGGTGTGCCATTAAAATAAATTATAATATTTAAATTAAATATAAAAATTATATTGCATATAAATATTTAAGTCATAATAATCGCAAAGTTGATTACTAGAAAAATGAATTACATACTTTAAAATAATACTCTACGTGTATTGAGTGACTTGCAATCATCAATGGTAGAGTCTGAACTAATACATACACAAATTTCGCTTTTAATGTAAACAGTCATGTTATCTGCTAGAAACTGACCTTTCATCTTGTTTCGCAACTTAGTCTTACTTCAAACCATACAAAGCCTTATGGAGTTTATACACCATGTTCTCCTTGCCTTGCACTTCAAAACCAGGAGGCTGTGACACAAACACTACCTCTTCAATTGGACCATTTAGAAAGGCTGATTTTACATCTAAATGATAAATGACCACCTTCTCTTGCAATCTAGAGCCACAACTAACCTTACAGTTTCAAGCCTTGCAACTTGAGCAAACATCTCATTGTAATCAACATCATGTTTTTGTAAGAAACCTCTAGCCACCAACCTTGCCTTATACTTTGAAATTTTCCCATCAGGATTTAATTTCAGTTTGAACACCCACTTCACATCTATTTTCTTTTTCTTATCTGGCAAGTTAACTAGCTCCCAGGTTTGATTCTTCTCAATTGAATGAAGCTCTTCCATCATAGATTTTCTCCATACAACTACCTTCAGTGCTTCTTTATAATTAAGAGGTTCAGAATCTGCCAACAATGCAAAGTGAATGATATCACCTTCATCATTTACTGCATTATCAGGAATTACTTCATAGTAATTCAATCTTCTTGGAGCTTGTCTGATTCTTTGAGGTCTCACAGCTGCTTCCTTTTTTTCTGGTTTATCTGCATCATTATTGTTCACTTTTTCATTATCTGATTCATCACTTGAATCAGGATAAATGCAGCTTTGTTGATTCTCTTTGCTGTATACTGGCTCCTCTTCCCATTTCCACTTCTCAGTCTCATTCACAATCAAATCTCTAATGACATGAACCTTTTGAGTTAGAGGATTATAAATCTTATAGGCATATTGGATGATTGCCTTTAAGTATCATAATCTCACTCTTATCTTCAAGCTTGCTTCTTCTAACATCTGGTACATGTTTGTAGCACAAAGAGGCAAAAACTTTGAAATGCTTCACACTAGGCTTTCTTCCACACCAAGCCCCTCTGGTACCTTCTAATTCAGCTTCTTTGTAGGACATTTATTCTAAATGTAGCAGTTGTGGTGATTGCTTCACCCCAAAACTTGTGTGGTAGGTTTTTCTGCTTGATCATGCTTCTTGCCATATTCAGTTGAGTTCTATTCCTTCTCTCAGCAAGTCCATTATGCTGAGGTGTATAGGGAGTTGTTACTTCATGCATAATACCTTGATTGACACAAAAAGCTTCAAATTATTTTGAGGTATGTTCCCCTCCACCATCACTTCTCAAGATCTAAATAGATTTGTCACTTTCCTTTTCTATTAAGATTTTGAATTTCCTGAATACCTCTAAGGCCTCACTCTTAAGCTTAATTGTATACAGCCATATCATCCTTGTAAATTCATCAACAAATATGATGAAGTATCTGCTTCCTCCCAATGAATATACTTCAAAAGGACCACATATATCAGAGTGAACTACTTATAGTGTTACACTAGCTCTTTTAGGTGCTTCAGAAACAAAGGAAAGCCTACTTTGCTTTCTCTTTACACATACTTCACAAATGGATTTTCTGACATTCAGTTTTGGAAAACCATACACTAGTTCTTTAGAATTTAACTCACTAAGACTTCTAAAGTTTAGGTGACCATACCTCTTGTGCCATAGATCTTCAACATCTTCACTCACTACTGTAGAAAATCACATCATCTTTTCACTTGAGATGTTGCATCTGTATGTTCTATTCTTTGACATATTTGATTTAAGCACCAAATTCTTCTTTGCATCAAACAACCTCAAAGACTCACCATCCATGGTCACTAAGAATCTCTTCTCCACCAGTTGACCAATGCTCATGAGATTGCACTTCATCTCAGGAACATACATCACATCTTAAATAATGATTCTCTTGCCATCATTGCTTCTGATCACTATATTTCCACTACCTTCAGCTGCAAGTTTTCTACTGTCAGCCAATTTGATGCTTGTTTTCTTGCTAGCATCAAAACTTGTCAACCATTCTCTATGGGATGTCATGTGATTTGAGCATCCAAAGTCAAGAAACCACTCTTCATTTTTAATCTTTTCTTCACTGGTAGTAGCCATCATCAACACTGTACTGGAATCATCTCCATGAGCCAAATTTGCTTCTTCATCAGTCTTTTGACCTTTCTTGAATCAACATTCATCATAAAAGTGTCCATACTTCTCACAGTTGAAGCATTGCACCTTGCTTTTGTCAAAATCCCTCTTCTTGTTCTGACTTCTGCCAAAGCCTCCTCTCTTTGAAGATTCAGCTTTGTCTTCACTCTTGTTCTTTTCATTGTTGGACCAATTTGCTTTGCTTTTTCCCTTCTTCTTGAAATTCTTTTGATTTCCCTCCTTCTTGGAAGTTTGAACTTGAAATGCTTATTTAACTTATCTCTCAGAACTTCTATCAAGCACCAGGAGCTCATGTGCTAGCAATGTATTTTACAACTCTTCAATTTTCATAGTTTTCACATCCTTTGCTTCTTGGATAGCTACAACTATGAAATCAAACTTTGAACTCAACAATCTCAACACATTTTCTACTACCATTTGATCTATAATGCTCTCACCACAAGTTTGCATCTGATTAACAGTGGCTGTTAATTTTGAAAAGTAATCACTTACTTTCTGATCTTCTTCCATCTGCTCATCTCATACTTTCTTCTATGGGATTGTAGCTTCACTTGCTTCACCTTTTCTCCACCAGTGTGATAATTTTCTAAAATGCCCCATGCTTCTTTGGATCTTGTCGCTTTAGAGATCTTCTCAAAGTTTTGATTGTCAACATTCTGCTGAATGTAGAACAGAGCTTTGTAGTCTTTCTCCTTGGCTTCCTTGAATGCAGTTCTCTGTGCATCAGTTGGATTCGCCACCAGATCCTCATAGCCATTTTGCACAATTTCACTCACTTCTTGTGCTCCAAATAAAGACTTCATCAAAGCATTCCAACGATCCCAGTTCTTGCCATCAAGAACCATAATATTTGATCCAAAACCATTGTTATTCATCTTGCCTATCAAGAAACTATCACTCAGTGTTTCTCTTGGATTGAACCCCTCACTTTTCACTCGTGTTTCCCTTAGATTAAACCAGGCTCTAGATGCCAATTGTTAAAACAAAGGCATTGTGATGAGCACACAGTTAATGCGCATCAAGATTGTAATTGCAAGATGAAAGTAATAGCACACACACATACACTTTAATGTTTTGACATCTTGGAAGACATCTTGGAGGAGAAGAAGAAAGAAAGAAAGAGAATAAAGATGATTATCATTGATTTGATTTTCACAATACAAACTGTTATTTATATGTGTTACACAATAGCTTGCTAAGCAAGTCATCAATACACAAAGTAACTAACTAACAACTAATTTGTAATAAACCACTATCTAAATGGTACACATGACAGTTATGAATTAAAACTCAACAATAACTACCCTTAGGATTCAAAGCACAACTTAGAGTTAACAAATCAATTGCTTGCTCACTAAATCTACTATTCAACTCTTGTAATTGTTGGTCAATAATAGCAAACAATATTTTAACTTTAAAGTAATGTTCTAGTGTGGCCTGATTCTCCATATTTGATTGACTTGATTTGGTGAATATTTTCATATTGGAGGACGCTTTCCAGGATCACGTTCTAAAGAATTCAAAATATCATCTGAAACTTCAACTCGTTGAGGGATAACTGTTGTTACTTCTTGAATTGATGGAACTGTAAGAACAAGATTTGTTTCTGCATCTTGTCTCTGTGTTTTGATGATAACAATGAAGTATTTGTGTGAGAACAATTATTGTGTTCTAATGTTTGTTATTCTGATGGTTTTAACAAACAGGTTCTAACTTTGATAAAGACCTTGTGCTACGTCACTCTGATATTCTCTATGGTCACTTCTGTGTGAAGAAGCAAGATTGGTTCTAATCTACAGTGCGTCAGAAAGATTCTGAGAAGACACTATGTTGTTGTTGTAACATCTCTTGGGTTCTAATTTCTGAGCGAGACTCTGATGTTCTATTTATGAATCCTGTATAGCTTCTGAGGTTGTTAACTTCTAAAGACTAAATGCTGAAGATTCTGAAGACAAGGTTCTGCTGAACGAGGTTCTGAAGACTCTGAAGAATTAAGTATTCTGATAACTAAGGGTTCTGAACTAGAAGTGCTAAAGACTCTGAAGACAAGGTTCGGCTGAACAAGTTCTGAAGACTCTGAAGATTCAAGACTCCAAAGACCCAATGATTCATTCTTCTAATCATGCTTTAATCAAATCAATTCACAAGCCTCTGATGAATAGAAGAAGATGAAAAGTTTGCGTGGGAAGATAGTACATAGTACAGATAAAGCACGCTCCTTTCCACTACCCTGATTTGGTGGTACAAAGGACAACTTCAGTATACAATTTTTAACCCAGCATAACGGCTCTATTTCAAGTCGCCAGTACTCTTATCATATCACCAATCTTCCCTTCAACGGATCTTTTTCTGGCTATATAGACTTAATCATTCAACGAATCTGATGTTGATGAGAATGAGCGTAAGAGAGCAAGTGCATGCGTGCAAGCATGATTGAATGTGAGTGAGCAATAAACGATGTAATACTCAGTGTAAAAGAAGAAGTATCAGAAACACTGGTGTATATGAAGATTAAACTCAAGAAATGAAGAAACTTATGAGTGAGCCGTAAAGCACTACAATACAAAGAAGAAGAATGTAATTACTGTAGATTCTCTCTAAGTTAGATTGAGCTAAAATGTATGTTTACCCTACTTGTGTAGAAGCATAATTATTGTAAACAAACCCTTGTTGTAAACAGTTGTTTGCGTTCCCTAAAGGACCAGTTGGGTCAGAATTTTTAGGGAGACTAAGACAGTGTGTCTTAGTGGTGTTAGTCACTTGCAGTTGGCTTATGCTTTGTATTCCTTAAGAGACCAGATGGGTCAGAATTCTTAAGAAGTCTAGGACTAGTGTGGTTTAGAGGTTGTTAGTAACCAGTAGTTTGCTCGTGCGATTGTAATCAGTTTGGTTATAGTGGATTAAGTCCCTGTCTAAGGCAAAATCACCTTGGCGGATGGACTGGATTAGCTTGATAGTTTTCAAGTGAAACAGGATATATCGTGTGTCTTTCTTGTTGTTAGTTTATTTATGATCTTTGTTTGAGTTTCATAAAAAGTTTTCAAAATGGAAAACCCAATTCAAACCCCCCATTTCTTGTGTTTTTCTCACACCTTCAATTGGTATCAGAGCTCCAGTTCTGATTGTGATAAATGTTTTATCAGCACTTAACAGTGTTCAGTACCGATCTAGTATTTATGTGAGATAATGTGGCAGCTCCTGCTAAATCCACTACTGAAGGGGAAGATCATTACAGTGCCAAACTACCAGTCATTGATGGTGAAAGGTTTGACCACTGGAAAGACAAATTAGAAAGGTTCTTTCTTGGTTTTGATGTAGATCTTTGGGATTTGGTAGTTGATGGCTACAATCACCCAGTTGATGCTACATGTGCTAAAATATCCTGAAGTGACATAATTAACCAACAGAAGAAAGATTGTAAGAGTCATCATAAGGTAAGAATCATATTGCTAAATGCTATCTCTTATACTAAGTATGAGAAGATGATGCCAAATCTATTCTTGATTCTCTTAGGATGAATAATGAAGGAAATGCTCAAGTTAAGAAGACAAAAGGAGCTTGCCTTAATCCAAAACTATGAGGCATTCAGTATGGAGGTTAATGAGACAGTTGAGACCATGTCTTCAAAGTTTCAAATGCTAATCGCAGAACTCAAAGTTCTGGACAAAGGCTACTCAACTGCTGGACATATGAAAAAGATCATCAGAAGTCCTCCTAAGAAATGGATACTTATGGCAACAACTCTAAAGCTATCAAAAGATATCAACAACATAAGTCTTGAAGAACGTGTTAGTTCCTTGAGAAATCATGAAATAGAGCTAGAGGAAGAAGAAGAGTAAATCCATCGGTCTTATGTATGAACCTGGAAAGGCAAAGGCTTATCAAGCTGAGAAAGAATCAGAAGATGAGTTGTCATTAATCTCTAGAAGGATCAACTAACTCTAGAAGCATAGGCAAGGAAACTTCAGAGGATCTAGAAGAAACAAAGGCCGCTCAGAGTCATCATTTGGACAGAAGAAGCATAACTCTGGAAATGAGGTTATCTGCTACGAGTGTAATGAGCTAGGTCATTACAAGAACGAGTGTCCAAAGGTCAAGAAGGACTAGAAGCCTAAGAAAAACTTCTCCAAAGCAAAGGAAGGTCTAACGGCAACTTGGGATGACTCTGACTCTGAAGAAGATGAATCTGATGAAGAACAAAGCAAATGTTGCGTTAGTAGCAACAACTGAAGATGAAGTTTCTGGAGAACCAGAAGACTAAATATCATCAGAACCTGAATCTGAATCAGACTCTGACTCAGACTCTTGCTCAGAGATATCCTTAACAACTCAGTTGAAACACCAGGCATAGTAATTGAACAGTAGTTGCTCGCGACTCATGACGATAAGAAGGCATACGTTTCAAAGTCAGGAACTTAAGCCTAGAAGCTTCGCCAGTTTCTGAGGAAACCAGAAAGAAGAAATCATTGGCTTTGGATTCGTTGCTCATAGTGTTTATTGTTAGGATATTCTGAACGCTCTAAAGGCTACAAAATCCATAACACAGAAACAAGAATTGTAGACAAATCAATTCATGTCAGACTCAATGATAAGCTTGACTCTAAAAAGTAAAAGCTAGTTGAAAGGTTGCAGATCTGAAGATTATGTCATCAGAATCTAAGAAGTAGAAGATTCAAGAGAAGCAGACAAAGATTTAAATTCTCCAGATCCAGACTCAACCTTATCAGAAGCTGGGAATAACTCATCTCATCAGAAGAAGAATAGATTAAAGAACTCTCATTTTCTAGAATTGATTCTGGAAGATAAAGCTGATCCAGTCAGAACTTGCTCATACTTCAGACATTTCGAAGAAACTCTTTTGGGTCTAGTGCCTCTAATAAAACCAATATCAGTTGATGTAGCTCTAAACGAAAATGAGTAGTTTCTGGCCATGCAAGAAGAAATGAATCAATTTACCAGAAATGACGTCTGGGATCTTGTTCAGAAACGCAAAAGTATTCATGTCGTTGGAACTAAATGGGTGTTCAGAAACAAGTTAGATGAGAAAGGCTGAATTCTAAATGAATCTGATAGAAGAACTCAGATTCTTTCTGGGAATTCAATTTGATCAGAAGGAATGTACATTAATTAGAGCAAGTATGCAAGAGAACTTCTGAAGAAACTCAACATGATGGAATGTACTCAGCTAAAACTCCAACGCATCCAACACGTATTTTGTAAAAGGAAGAGATTATGCAAGAAACAAATTGGAAAGAAGAAGCACCTCTGGAAGCTGTCAAGTTCTCTGGAAGATTGTGATCTCATGGTCAAGCAAGAGGCAATCGACAATTGTTCTCTCAACAGCAGAAGATCATCTGATAAATGAGAGTAACATTTCTATCCTTTTTAATAATATTGTTGTTGTCTGTTTTAAGTAAGAATCCAATCTTACGTTCTAGGACTAAGCGCATAGAAATCATTTTATTAGAGACTGTGTTCAGAAGGGAATTTATGTTTAAAATTTTTAGATACAGACCTTCAATGGTCTGATACTTTTAACAAAACCCTTGACTGAAGATAGATTTCTTATTTATTCTGAAGCATCTGAAAAAGGACTACTGTCCAGAGTAAGATTTCATCAGAATCAGATGTGTTTAGTCAGAGTCTAGAGATATCAGATTCTCATTTAAACTTAGAAGCATTTGTTTTTAATCTCAATCATCAGAAGATGCTTTGTCAGAAGTGTCTCTGATCAGATGGAAACCTTTTGGTTTTCCAGACTCTGAGGATATCAAAGCGTGTCCATAAGTTACCTCAAGCGTTGTGATTTTGTGTGACTAGGGTTTCACTAATTATTATCTATTACGCATTAATATCATATTTAACATTGGATTTGAAAAGTTAATTGATAAGTGTGTAAATCTTTATGTCTTCCTTCATCCTTAGGCATTCATAAATATGCATGTAAGACAAAAACTTCTTGGAACTTATCACATGTCTTCCCTCATTTATTCTGTGTCAGACTATGCCCTCTCACTTTCGAGTAAACATTTATTTGTATTTATTGATTGATGTCATAATATGAATAACGTATACTGATTTGTGATCTTTTGGAGACTGATACACTTCTTCATCATTCCCTACTCTTGCCTGTATTCCTTGTATTGGAAATGATGAATATCTCGTCTCAATTCATCCAGTCTTTATTGCTATTTATGGCTATCACTCCTTTGTTGTCTTTATATACCACATATCCAGTCATCCGTTTCTAAACTTGTTTCTTGATCCTATCATTCTTACTGTCAAGATGTCTTCTAAAACCACAAGAGGAGAAATCACTGATTTGGATCTCTTGAAAGAATACTCTATTGATCTAAATGATCTTGTTGAAAATGGCCATACCAACATTCTCTCAGACATCGTCTACCAAGACTGGGACATATATCTTGGAATTCTCAATGGACCTATCTATCCAGGTCTTGTAAAAGAATTCAGGGCCAATGCTCGCATCCTTGCATATGAATCCGATACTTGTTGCATTCTGTCTACTGTATATGGATTTCCCATCATGGTTAACTCCTCAATCATCTCTCAAGCTATTGAATGCAAAGAAGATTGTGAATATGTTGAAAATTACAAGGGAAATAACTTGTTCACTAAACACATTCACATCATCTATCGTCAAGAAGGACCCACTGCCAGTCCCTCTTCTCTCTCTCTCCTGAGGCTAAAATATGGTACCAAATTATGGGAACGAATCTTAGACCCAGGGAAAAGGGAACAGGATGGCTCTCTGCTATGGATATGCTCTTCATTTTCTTCTTAATCTCGAAGATTAAGATCAATCTGCCTCAATCCATATTCAACTTCTTGAAAGAAGAAATTCTTTCATCTCGAACAAAGTTATCGTTTCAGATTCCCTACAGCAGAGTTATTTCTCACATTCTTGATCTCCAAGGAGTTGTTGCTCACTTAAAAGAAATCGGAATGAATGAGAAACTTGATAAAGAATGGTGTTCTCCCATGAACTATTCTGAAACCATCCCGAGGGAATGAGATAGCTGGTTGATGGGTGTTTCTCTTGGTCTCTTGGTTGCTTGGTCTCTCTTTTCCTCATTGTTGTTTTTGTTCATTGTCCTTGTTATAGTTTGGTTTCCTGCTCTATGCTTTTGATTCTGTAATGCGCTCTGGCGCTTTGTTGGTTTGTCAATGAAGTACTTTCTTTATTATTCCTTTATCTTGTCTTTCTGCATTACATAATGATTACCATAAAAAAGAAGAAGATGACTAAATTTAACTTATCTAAATTCTTCAAATAAAAACGATTAAGTTAAAATCTTGATAATGTGTGAATGATAATGATAACAACTATTGGACACACGAGTAACGTGACCTTCTTGAGAATAGGTTAAAAATCTTTATACATTCCCCCATGGTTGTGAAGTCATAAATGATAAGACATATGTGAGTTAAGATTTTCTTGAAAATAAGCTATACTCTCTTCTGTCTTTACTATGTGTCAATTTTCAATTACCACTTATAAGTATACATTTATTCATAGTTATTGACTCCTGTCAGAACCTAAATAATGTATCCTTATTTGTGACCTGTTTGGATATTCAGTTTTAAGAGACTGCTACGCTTCTTTCCTATTTCTTGATATTCTTGTATCTTACCTTGCCACTGTGTCCTTGGCATATCTTATGCGTGATACATACCTTGATCTATGTCATTTTCTCAGTCAGTCACGTCTCATACCCATATATATATATATATATATATATATATATATATATATATATACTTCATCCCTCCTCTCATGATCTGAAGTATTTGAGCTTACTAGTTCAAAATTACCCTCACTGTCCAAATCTTCTCCTCATGTCTCTAATTACTTTCCAAGGAGATGAGAACCTTCTTGAGGTCATATCAGAAGAACAAATCAATCTTCTGCATCTTGAAAACAGAGAAATTTCTAGAAGTATCACCTCAATCATGCACTATCAAGAATGGGCAAAATACTTCATGATTCTGGATAAACCAGTCTACTTAAATCTTGTAAAATATTTTTGGAAACATGCCTACATTAAAGATGAAGGTCGCTCAATTTCTTCTCGTGTTTCTGGTGTCCCCATAAACATCACTCCCTTCACCATTGCTCTAGCAATTGGCTGTGAGAACATTGGCTTTACTGTTGAACATGTTAAGTCTAGGTATCTTATTTCTGAGGAACTAGCTTCTCTTCACAACACATCGTCCACATATAAACCTCTCAATCCTGAAAATCTTCTTCCCATTCCCAAAGCTTGGTTTAAGCTTCTGTTGACAAACTTTCGTCATCGGGAAGAAAACAAAAATATCATGTTCCATGATGATCGAGTCTTCATTTTTCTCCTGATGGCTCAGATGCGAATTAATCTACCTCAGACCATTTTCAATTTTCTGCAAAAATCCATTACTGATTCCAGAAATGGAGATTTCATCAAGCCTTACATACCTTTTGGAAGAGTTCTATCTGAAATCTTCTTTAAAGAAGGAGTTGTTGATCTTGTCAAGTCAGATGGTCTAGAAAATGGTCTGTTGAAGACACTTTGTGAAGTCTTTGATGGTTAATCTGTAGCATGTCGTATCTTGTGTTTTTTGTCTCGTCTTTAGGATGCTCTGTATTCAAGTCATGCCAATGTAATTCGATCCATTATTAATGAAACTGTCTATGTTTATGAGTGCTATGGCCTATCTTAGAAATTTATTTCTCACATAGTTCCCATAATACTGCACTGTTTATTGCATTATCTTTTTTATTATGACAAAAAGAGGGAGAAAGTAAAATGATCTTGATAGTACTTATTCTCAGAATCTCGAACTCAAACATTACATAATGCTTATATAATGCTTTTGCAACTAACCGTTTGTTTGATATTTCAACTAAGGAACTCTGAAAAAGTTCACTTAGCATTCTAGACAGGTTGAGCATAAAGATCAGACTCTCTGAAGATAGATCCTACTCTCTGATGATAGAAAATCTTATGGATAATTTCAACTCTGATAATTCATGGTTAAGAAGTTGTACACTTTGAGAATATATGATTATTCAAACAGATGTTCCAATACTGTTCAAAAGTTGTGAACTTTCTGAAAGTCAAGAAATCTGGTTTATTCAAACAGATGTTCCAATACTGTTCAGAAGTTGTGAACTTTCTGAAAGTCAAGAAATCTGGTTTAATCAAACAGATGTTCCAATACAGTTCAGAAGTTGTGAACTTTCTGAAAGTCAAGAAATCTTGCTTGATATCATAGTGTTCAGAAGTTGTAAACTTTCTGAAAGTATGAAATTCAGACTTAAAGCATCAGAAGCAGAAATCTCCTTGAAAGCAAGTCAAGTCAATTCTCTGATTTAAAGATACCATTCAGAAGATACGCTCTACAACGATGATATACTGATTAAAACAATCAGGCTCTGAATCTGACAAGATGGGTGAATCTAAGAAAATATTGACAAATGAGAAGTCACTTCCAATCAAGCTCTGATATTTAAAGAAGTTGTGATTCTTCTTCAAGATCTGATAAGAAGTTCTGATACGAGATGCGCGACATCATCCAATCAGACTCAAAATCAAGTTTTTGATCTGTCATCAAAGTTCTGATAGTAACCAGGTTCTGAGATGAAGACCTAGTGTTCTAGTCAGACTCTGATGAGTTGTTATAGGGAAGTATTCCTTCTCTATTTGTTATGTTCTGAAGAACTCAAATTTAATTTTGTGAGTCTTGGGATCAGGGGGAGACTCTGAACAAGCATAAATGAAATTTTGAGATTAACAGATTCAGGGGGAGCTGAGAGCTTAAAACTCTGAATTTGTTGGTTATGGTGATTACCCTGTAAAAATTTTTCTATCAAAATACACGGTTTTGTCATCATAAAAAACGGGGAGATAGTACATAGTACAGATAAAGCACGTCCCTTTCCACTACCCTGATTTGGTGGTACAAAGGACAACTTTAGTGTACAATTTTCAACCCAGCATAACGACTCTATTTCAAGTCGCCAGTACTCTTATCATATTACCGATCTTCCCTTTAACAGATCTTTTTCTGGCTATATATAGACTTAATCATTCAACGAATCTGATGTTGATGAGAATGAGCGTAAGAGAGCAAATGCATGCGTGCAAGCATGATTGAATGTGAGTGAGCAACAAACGATGTAATACTCAGTGTAAAAGAAGAAGTATCAGAAACACTGGTGTATATGAAGATTGAACTCAAGAAATGAAGAAACTTATGAGTGAGCAGTAAAGCACCACAATACAAAGAAGAAGAATGTAATTACTATAGATTCCCTCTAAGTTAGATTGAGCTAAACTGTATGTTTACCCTGCTTGTGTAGAAGCATAATTATTGTAAACAAACCCTTGTTGCAAACAGTTGTTTGCGTTCCCTAAAGGACCAGTTGGGTCAGAATTTTTAGGGAGACTAAGACAGTGTGTCTTAGTGGTGTTAGTCACTTGCAGTTGGCTTGTGCGCTGTATTCCTTAAGAGACCAAATGGGTCAGAATTCTTAAGAAGTCTAGGACTAGTGTGTCTTAGAGGTTGTTAGTCACCAGCAGTTTGCTCGTGCGATTGTAATCAGTTTGGTTATAGTGGATTAAGTCCTTGTCTAAGGCAAAATCACCTTGGCGGGTGGACTGGATTAGCTTGATATTTTTCAAGTCAACCAGGATATATCGTGTGTCTTTCTAGTTGTTAGTTTATTTATGATCTTTGTTTGAGTTTCATAAAAAGCTTTCAAAATGGAAAACCCAATTCAAACCTCCCTTTTCTTGTGTTTTTCACACACCTTCAAGAACAACAACTCGTTGAGGGGTAGCAATTGTCACTTCTTCAATTGGTGGAACTTCAACTATTTGGGGCATAGAAGTTATCATTTCTTCGATTCTTGAAACTTTAACAAGTTCGAATGTAGAAGCATTCTCACAAACTTTCCTCTTAAAAAATGATTAATTTTTCCATTCTTCATCTTTATTTCTTCTGCTTTACAAGAACATAATTTAGTCTCGACATAAATTATTTAAAAACAATACTAAAATTCAATCATAATAAAACTTGTTGTTATAAGCTTTTTCGTCAGACTTGTTGTTATAAGTTATAACAATAAAAACACAAGTCTTAATTTGTTGTTATATGATGTTGAGTATCAAAAGTAAGTATTATATTTGTATCGTATCCACAGGGATTGGAGCGATATCAAAACCGTTCAATATTTTCTATGATTCTAAGCAAAAGTTTCAATATGTTTTATTGATAAGTTGCGAAAAGTAAACACGTATAATAAATGAAGATAGTTTTCAGAGGAATAGACTTGTTGGGAATTGATGTTCATCCACCGATTCAATATGCATATCACGTATCAGTTATACACAATTTAAGCATGGTTCGATATTATCACGTATCACTTACAAACAAAGTTTATGCCTAAACTTTAATGAGATTTCTACCTTATGGTTTAATCGACAATTTCTCAGCCTATTAAACAATACGGTAGCATTAAGATTCGATACTTTTTGTGAATATTAAACCTAAATCTATGTCTAGCATTTAGGGTTTAATAGATGTTATCTTAGATCGAGATTAGAATCATATTTGTCAATATTAATTCAATCCATGAAATAAACGATGAAACAAAGATAACATCAATAATGATTCATACATAAATTACATATAACGCCATGATCAAGAAAATACATATTGTTTCGGTGAACTACGACCAATCCCAACAAGAGAGGGATTTAGCTACTTATGTTAGCTTGAAACATAATGGAAGAATTGAGTTAAATGAGCATCAACGATGATTTCCTGAATCTTGATGCATATCCAACTCCTCTTCCTCTAATCCTCACTTTTATTTCTATTCTACTGATATATTACTAAAAACTAAAAACTGAATGCCAAATACATGGTCTCAAGTCATCTATTTATAATTTTTTTCCAAAAGCTGCTATGTACGTCGTGGCACAGAAATCCTCGCTGCAGCACACTTGCATTGCTTAATCCTGAAGTCTTTTTAAACTGCCTTTTTTGAATTTGGCCGCCTTAGTGCGCTCTCTGCAAAAAGTTGTGTTGTAGCACACTTGCGCTTTAGGCGTGCTGGCAGTACAACCCCACTGAAATTTGAATGTTTGAAATTTCCTGAAGCGTGTCGTGGCGCGCTGTAGGATGCTTGTAGCACACCTGTGCTACAACTATGCTATGCGCAGCATAACATGCGAGTTTTGTTGTTTTGATGCTTTAGGCTTGATTTTAGTGATTCTTCCTACATAAATTCACACAAACAATCAAAAAGCAACCATTCTCTTACCTAGCTTCATATTCTCAATAAAACATTGGAAAATATCATGAATTCGTATATCGTAGATCCTATAAGTGCCAAAATGTTATGTTATAATACTCTTCCTTAGGAACTTAGCAAATTCTCCCCAACTTGAATCTTTGTTTGTTCTCAATCAAAGCTTTAAAAGCAATAGACTCTATCAAGGGTCAAAACTCAATGATGTTTTTGCATAACAATTGATGGAAGATGTATGGTTCAAATAACAGTTGCATATGCGAAAATCATGTTTATTTACCTTTTAGAATCAAAGCATGATTATGAATAAAGTTCTTTCAGGCAAAGATCAAACCATACTTTCAAAAGCAATGACACAACTTCACTTGAATCATCCTATCACTCTTCATAAAATGGATGAAGATATTTGAAAATTTTTTTGCTCATTATCTTTTTCATTCCTAACTTCTTTTTAATGCATTCATCCTTTATTTGATATTTATTCTTTTCCTTGCTTTCAATTTCTTTTCTTTTCTTGATTGCATCTTTTCTTTTCTTTTTTTTGATGTCATCTTTTCATTTCTTTATTCAAATTGACACCCTCTTCCCAACTTGATTGATTCTCAGTTTTATTCATAAATCAACTCTTCATTCTTGGTGATTCTATCATATGTTAGTTCCAGGTTTTTCGAAGAAAGTAGAATGGATCAATGATGAATTTGTTTGTTATTTTTTTATGAGATACAACAATCTCACCAAGTGGTTTACTTAGTGATATGTTGTTTTCAACAATTGATCCATTCATGGCATTACAAGGCTCAAAAAGGGTTTGCAAATACTCACCCACTCACAAGGTATGATGAGGCTTTTTGGCTAAGTGGTTTTGCTCAAATACAAAGAATTGCCTTAATCCTTTTTATGCTCCACAAAAATTCAAAGAAAATTGCCAGATTAACCATGAATCGAACGAGTTAAATCAAGGATTATCAGCCAGTTAAATCATTTAAGTGTACAATGGAAGTTCTCCTCACATTCCTGGTTTTGGCTACATGATTTAAGCAAGAATTTATGTTTTTGCAAAATGAGGTATGAAATGATTTTGTAAGAAGCACAAAATTCAAATTCATGCTAACATTCTACAAAGCATGTAAACAAGTACCTTGCTTATTGTGCAATTCATCCAAATTCTTATCATCACCATAACATTTTTGTTGAGTTCTTTGAGGGTTGATTGAGTCTCCTTTGACTTTCAAGAAATTGGATCAATGACGAAGACAAACAACAAAAATGGCCTTATTTGAAATGAACTACTACTACTACTACTTACTACTTAAAAACCATTTAAAATAAACAACTATAGAAAAGTAATCATGGCATTAAATGATGTTTGGTGGCCTTCTGTTTTTTGCGCAGCGCACAAATTTCTTGGGTAGGACACAGTTGTGCCATGGCCTCCCCTGTTGCGCCACAACGCCCTTGCGCTATGCTCAGAATGATAGGGCCCTGCTCAAAAACCATATTTTCTCCAAAACTTTGAAATTTTCAGATACAAAATATGAAAACTAAAAGCAAATGCTAAACAAAACAAAACAAAAAGAAATCTTAAACATTGGGTTGCTTCCCAACAAGCGCTTGTTTAATGTCATTAGCTCGACGCCTGTGTTAGGGATATTTTAGAGGTCTTATTATGGTGATTCTTGCAATGTCACCATAATGTTTTAGTATTTTTCCCTTGACTGTCTTAGTTATTTTCAAACGGTCTCAATGGTGTTTTTCCTTTTTGATATATTGGGAAATTAGTGTTTTTATGAGAGCCATCTGCAACTGAGTTAAAATGTGCTCTTGCATAATGATCTTATCTGCAACATCTCTCTTGAAACGAGCTTCATTTTCCTCTTGTTTATGAATTTTTGCTTTATTTTCCTCTTGTTTTTCAGCTTCACTCTTGACAACGTCAGTTTCTGTTTCCAAGTGATCATTACTACCATCATCAGTAGCGTTAACACTTTGAGCTATACTTTCATTGCATTGCTCCTTTGAAATTATTTATGTGATATCAGTGGATGTTACTTGGTGTTGATCCTCAAGCTTCCTTGCTATTTGACCAACTTGCATTTCTAGATTCTTGAGTGATGCTTCAGTCCTTTTTTGGTTCTCCATAGACATTTGCATAAATTACATCAAGGTGTCTTCCAATTTTTATATTTTGTCCGGTTGGGGAAGATTATGCGGCTGTTGATAGAAATTCTGGTATGATTCCGCATCATGTCTCCAATCTTGGACATAATTTGTGTTGTTTGCGTATGGATACCCTTGGTAATATTGGTATGATTCTTGTATATGTTGCCACAATTCCATGATCTCTTAATTGCAACCTTGGACTATTGTTTGAAGATGGTTGATGCAGAATTTTTACCTTTTGGTGTTACTTAACTAGCTTGTGCTTTACTTGTTTTTATGATACCTGATTTTGCATACAAGAAAGCACAATTCTAACACATCAAAAGTGGTTAGCAGCAAATGTAAAAGAATATATACAATATTAACAAATTCACACAACTTAGAAGTATAGAAACTATTGCGATGTTTTAATATCGTAAACGCCAATCCCTGACAACTATTATATTTTTATCGTATCCACAGGGATTGGATCGATATCAAAACCGTTCAATATTTTCGATGATTCTATGCAAAAGTTTCAATATGTTTGATTGATAAGTTGCGAAAAGTAAACACGTATAATAAATGAAGACAGTTTTTAGAGGAATAGACTTGTTGGGAATTGGTGTTCATCCACCGATTCAATATGCATATCACGAATCAGTTATACACAATTTAAGCATGTTTCGATTTATCACGTATCGCTTACAAACAAAGTTTATGTCTAAACTTTGATGAGATTTCTACGTTATGGTTTAATCGACGATTTCTCAGCCTATTAAACAATACGGTAGCATTAAGATTCGATACTTTTTATGAATATTAAACCTAAATCTATGTCTAGCATTTAGGGTTTTAATATATGTTATCTTATATCGAGATTAGAATCGCATTTGTCAATATCAATTCAATCCATGAAATAAACGATGAAACAAAGATAACATCAATAATGATTCATACATAAATTACATATAACGCCATGATCAAAGAAAATACATATTGTTTCAGTGAACTACGACCAATCCCAACAAGAGAGGGATTTAGCTACTTATGGTAGCTTGAAGCATAATGGAAGAATTGAGTTGAACGAGCATCAACGATGATTTCCCGACACTTGATGCATACCCAACTCCTCTTCCTCTAATCCTCACTTCTATTCCTATTCTACTGATATATTACTAAAAACTAAAAATTGAATGCCAAATACATGGTCTCAAGTCATCTATTTATAATTTTTTTCCAAAAGCTGCTATGTGCCCCGTGGCACAAAAATCCTCGCTGCAACACACTTGCATTGCTTAATCCTGAAGTCTTTAACCGCCTTTTTGAATTTGGCCGCCTTAGTGTGCTCTGCACAAGAAGTTGTGCTGCAGCACACTTGCACTACAGGCGTGCTGGCAGCACAACCCCACTGGAATTTAAATGTTTGTAATTTCCTGAAGCGTGTCGTGGCGCGTTGTAGCATGCTTGTAGCATACTTGTGCTACAACTGTGCTCTGCGCAGCATAACATGCCAGTTTTGTTGTTTTTATGCTTTAGGCTTGATATTAGTGATTCTTCCTACATAAATTCACATAAACAATAAAAAAAGCAACCATTCTCTTACCTAGCTTCATATACTCAATAAAACATTAGAAAATATCATGAATTCGTATATTGTAGATCCTATAAGTGCCAAAATGTTATGTTATAATACTCTTCCTTGGGCACTTAACATTATAACAGAGGTGGCTGTGGCTATGGCATCATCAACAAGAATCAACATCATTCATTCAAAATTAACAATTAACAATCAACAATCAACAATCAAAATTAACAATCAGTAACAATCAATTCTTTAAGAACAATATTTTCAGAGTCAATTTCACTTTAAAATTGCTTCACAATTCACAAAATTTTCAATAACAAAATCATTCATTCAAAATTAACAATCAACAATGTGATGAATAGAGAGAGAGCTTACCTTTCTAAAAACAAAGGAGAAATGTCACGACGGAGAGGGAGAACCGGAGAACGACTCACTGTCGGTTGTCACTGCCAATGAACAATCTTAATAATGGAGATGACGTCGTGTTTTAGAGAGATTTCCCATTGTCGGGGACAGAGAAGAAGCAAGTGAACCTTTTAGAACAGAGCCAAAAAATTGATTTAGGGAAAGAAATTGTGTTACTAACGCATGAAAGAAGAGAGAAAAATAAAAGATTTTTTATATAATAATATAATTTTAGGGGTGTTTTAATAAATTCTTATAATATAAAAAAAAAAATTTTAAGGTGGGCAATGACCTACCACAGCCCCTAGTACCGCCTTTGCCTACCACATATATTCAACAACCCGTCAGTACATATCCTCAACCTCGCCCCTATTGACATCTCCCCTATACTAAACGAACCCTTGACAATTCAATCCCAATAGCTTAAGAAAATTTACAAGGGTGATCAAACCTCAAACCTACCTCTAAGTAGGGGTGGCAATTAAATCCATTAAGAAAAAAATCCATCCAATTCATTCACTAAATTATCCATCTAATTCATCCATTATAAAAGATATTAGTTAATTGATTGTATCCAATCCATCCATTTGAAGTTCTGGATGGATTCAATTCATCCAACAAATTTTAAAAATCTATTGGATTGAATTGAATTGTTTCATTATTATTTTAAATGCAATAAATAAATTTTAAAATCAAATAATAACAAAAATATTTTTTTAAAGTATGTAACAATTTCTAATTAAACTGACCATCAAATTGTGTAATTTTAAAATGGTTAAAATTTAATATCATGTTATAATATAATGATTAAATAGTATAAAATTATGTGTCAAAAGATATGGATTATAAGTTAATTTAATTACATGCTTATACAAATTAATTTATAATTAGTTGAATAATATAAAGTTACACATCAAAATATATGGTTAATAATTGAGTATGGTACCTGTTCTGGACTGGGTCGGCGCCTGCCCATAAGCCGAGCAGGCCCAACCCAAGGTCACGCCAAGTGGCCCAATAAGGCCCCATCCTTTCCCTTGTCAGGCACAACATGCTCTTATCATTGTCGGGCACGGCATGATCCTATCGTCGTCGGGCACGACATGATCCTATCGTCGTCGGGCACGGCATCATCCTATCGTCGTCGGACAGGCACTGTTGTGACCGGGGAGAGAACGAACATCCTCTTCGCGTCTCTCCACGTGCTCCTCCCGCGGGGACACGTCATTAGGTAACTACCCACCTCCGAAAGAGTCGGTCTGCCCACCTTCCGGAGATCTCTGGACAGTTACTCCAGGGCGAAGACCACGTGCTGGTCTTCTCTACGCCACGTAAGCCCTGACAGTTATCTGCATTGGGCCTAGCAATCCAACCCAGTGCAGACGACCGTTGGCCCAGCTCTGGGGGCACAATATAAATACACTCTCCCATGAGAGGGTCAGGTGACATTCTATCCTATTCTCTCACTCTCACTTTCTGTACTTGCTAGCTCTAGTCCTAAGTTTGGCATCGGAGTACCTTGCAGGTACACCCCCCACCGTCTCATCACCACCGGAGTAGCGGAGCTCACGACGTTTACTGGCCACTAATCTACTTTCTGATTAGGTACGATCAGTGGCACCGTCTGTGGGAACCTTTGCTTCCCCGTTTTTCTCTTCGTAAAACCAAAGCAACTTCCATTTTCTGATAATTATGGCCAGCACCCAACCTGAGGCCAAGACTCCGGGCACCTCCTTCGCGCAATTCAACAACGGAGACGACCACGAGGACAATGTGGTTGTTAACGTCGAAGAAGGCGACGAAAGGGACGGGTGTACTGCCTCCCCTTCCTCGGACAACACGACATCCAATGCCGCCCAATAGGACAACACCCAAGTTGTCTACCAGCCGATCCCCGCGCCACCAAATGCTGATCCGAACACGATGCCCCTGTTCGCTCTGATCAATCACACCAACCAACTGATCTCCCAGCAGAACGTGAGGATAGAAGCGCTCGAAAGGGGGCGACAATGACATTCTCCCCCGTGGAGACATCGTCGGCCTCCATCTCCCAGTCGTTCTCCTTCCCCGCGAAGGACACCATGGGTCGACTCTTGGATCCCTTCTCCTAACCTGCGGGACGCCGCCCGCGCCTGGAATGACCCCAGCCTGTGGTCGCCCAGAAGCGTCATCGCTCCCCTCCTCAGAAGGAACAACGACGCTCCCCTGCCCAGAAGAGGAACAAAGCTGACGGCGAAAAGCTGAAGAGCTGTCCAAGGAGCTCCCCCCGACGACACGGGCCTGGTCGGGGCAACCACTTCCCGTCACGGTCACCAGTTAGGAGTGACGAGGACGACCAGTAGACCCTTCTGTCCAAGGAGATTATGGAGACCCCTATACCTGTGGGGATGGAAAAGCCTCCACCCTTGGGGACGTACGACGGCACCGTCGACCCCGACGATCACGTAGAGAGCTTCGAGGCAATGCTCGACTACCGGAATGTCCGGGGAGCCATTAAATGCAGGTTGTTCCCGACCACCCTCTGGAAAGGGGCCATGGTGTGGTACAAAAGCCTCAAGTCGGAGTCCATCACTGCTTGGAAAGAACTGAAGAGACAGTTCTCCAGGCATTTCACTGCGTCCCGATGCCACTCGAAGACGGTGGCCTCCCTGGAAGCCATCCTCCAAGGGAGAGACGAATCTCTCAGAGGTTACATTGAGAGATTCAACTAGGAAGTCGTCGAGGTTCCCGCTACCGACGACATGAAGAAATTCCTGATCGAGTGGGGACTGCGCCACGGGATCGAGTTCACCAAGGCTTTGGGCATCCATAGACCCCGTAACTTGGAAGACCTCCTCCATCGAGCCCAATCGTACATCCAGTTTAAAGATTCGGAGGCCGCCCACGTTGCCCGCGACTCGCGACACCAAGAGGGCCCTCGGAGCTCCAGGGATGAAGACTCTACTGCCTCCTGGCGCGGGGGAGAGAGAAGACGTGAAGGCTGTCCCAAGGACTCTCGCGAACCGAGAGGTCCAGCTGGCCGGTTCACGGAGTACACTCCACTCACTACTCCCCGCGAGCGAATTCTCTCAAAGTGCACCAACTCGGAGTTTCATAAAGGGGGTGTTCACTTTCCGAAGCCGACGCCCCCCAAATCAAACAATGATAAGTCCAAATACTGCAAGTTCCATCGAAGGCACGGACATGTCACCGAATACTGCATCCACCTCAAGGATGCGATAGAGATCCTAATCAAGGAAGGGCATCTAAAACAGTATAAAAAGAGGAACGACGCTCCTCGACCTGATGCACGGGACACGCAAAGCGTAGAGGAGACGACCCCCTCTCTAGAGAGAATAGACTGTAAGTCGCTTTAAGCGTCACTCGGCCAGAGGACTTTTACGTCCCCAAAGGGATCGAGGACCCCGCGGAAGTTCGCAGCTTGTGGGAGAGTTTTCCCCCTGAGGACCCTGTCACAGCCCGTAGCACATGGGAAAGTTTCCCCACGGTAATGGTTATATCCGGTGGGGGCTTTATTAAGGTCTTAGTCGAGTTAATCAAGCGGAAGTTCGACGAGCTAGAATCCGCGAGTTTGGTACATTTGAGAAGGTACAAGGGAAGTCAAACCTCATCCCCTTCTACCTCGAGGAACTGCCAGGCGGTGTGCCTAACTCCACCATCCCTCTCCTGATCCGGGCCCAGATGGCAAATTTTGACGTCCGTAGAATCCTGGTCGACCAAGAGAGTTCGGTGGACATCATGTACGCCCACCTCTTCGAAACCCTCCAGCTCGACGAAAAACATCTGACCCTTTACGCGGGCTCGGATCTACAGGGTTTCAATGGCACTACTGATAAGTGAAAATTGTAGCTATTTTTGTATATAAGTTTTGTTGCACTTATCATTACTTTGTGTTAAAATTGGTTGAATATACCCCGCTTTGTTCGTAATTACGTTTACTTTACGTTTTAGTGTATATATTGCGTATTGTGTAAATATCATTGAGTTTAATTGATTTTCATTTATTTTTGTAGGTGTTCCAGCAATGGGATTTTGCCATTGTTGTATAGAGCATTGAATAAGCTTTCCAGCGCTTCAAACCGTGCGTCAAACGGAGTTACGGTTCAAAAGTTACGAATAAAACAGTGCAGAATTTTTCTGCAGACTGGTGTGCTGCGCCTCTGCTCCGCCGGGCGAAGCAGCGGCGGGCCGGGCACTCCAAAAGTGTGGAAAACTTACAGAATAGCCACCTTGCACCACCAGGCGACCCAGAATTCCGCCGGGCGAAACTGGGCGGACAGAAACTCCATTAAAGGCCCAAAAACACAATTTTTAGGGATGGGTTTGGTATTTTTTTGCTCCAAATCCATCCAATAGCATTTTTGAGTAGAATTAGGCTAGAAAACACATTGGAGCATGCATTAGGATGATCCGGAGTCGAATCCTTCATCAATCGGAGCCGACAACTCATGAAATGTTTGGTTTTTCTCCATTTCTTCTCTATGTATTTCTCTATTTGTTGGGTTATGTTTGTATTGTTACTCTAATCCTATGTACATGTATTGATCATGGTTGTATAATATATATGCTTTACAAATCATTATCGATGTCTTCCTTGATCTTTTTGCATTTATGTTTGGATTTGTGTTGTGTTAGAGATAAACATCACAAATCTTGATTAGGGATGGATATTTATTGTGTAGATGCTAGAGATAGATTTAGATGATAATCTTTTTGGTGTCGAAACTTAGTGGCATCCGTGTTTCGAGGCGTCGTGCGCGAGAGTGACGACGAGAGTGATACGGTTGCTCTCTCAGCTCAGTGTGCCAGAGATGGACACTGTTGTGAGCGATACGTGATGATTTTGATGAGTATTGTATGTTGAATGCGATCGATCGATAGGTTTACGTTTGTTCTGAGTAGTGTATATTCATGCTTGATAGGTTTCTTCTCTTCAAAGAATGTACTCTTTTTATGTTCATATTTACTTTTCCGCATTTATTTCAAACCATTTAAACCCAAACTCATTAACAATTAAATTGTCGAACGGCAGTTCAGTATCACCGATTTCTGTAGACACGATAATTCCCGGAAAAATACTTCCAAATCTTTTTGTTTGCTTGCCCTATACCGCAACCAACAACTACCACCATACCGTGGGGCTATGTTGAACTGATGGTCACTTTCGAGAGCGAGGACACTGCCCGACAAGTCAAGACCCGCTTCCTAGTTGTGTATTGCCCTTCCCTGTATCTATGCATCCTGGGGAGGACCACTCTGGCCGAACTCACGGCGGTACCATCTACAGTCCATCTGAAGATGAAGTACTATACCGCCAGAGGCCGGGTCATCACCATGCACGGGGACATTGAAGCTGCTAGGAGATGCTTTGAAGCTGCAACCAAGGGCCTGAGCTCGATCAACGTCAAGTCCAAGGCCGAAGAGAAGTCAACCCGGACGCAGTACATAAGCCACTTCCGCACGTCAACGCGGTGGACCTCGACAGTCGTTTCCCTGACGAGCAGGAAGAAGAGGGAGCAGCGGGTAATAACCTCCCAGCTGAAGGCAACAGACAGCCTCTCCACCCAACACGCCCCATCCCCGACGGATACTTCGAGCTCGTCGTCCTTAAAGACGATCCAGATAGGAGCGTGAAGATTGGCACCGGGCTCCCCGACCTGGCGAAGAAGCAATTGAAGGCATGCCTCCTAGAAAATGCTAATTTGTTCGCGTGGAGCGTGTCAGAGATGCCCGGCCTCGACCCAGAGGTGGCATGTCACCAGCTCACTGTAGATCTAGCCGCTAGGGCTATAGTGCAATGTAGACGTAGGCAGTCTCCCAAGAAAGTGGAGGCTGCTGAAAAAGCTGTAAAAGACCTCTTAGAGGAAAATTTTATTTCGTAGGCCAGGTACACAACCTGGTTGTCCAACGTTGTACTTGTCAAGAAAAATAATGGAAAATTGAGGATGTGCGTTGACTATACCGATCTTAACCGGGCGTGCCCGAAAGATTCTCATCCATTGCCTAACATCGACAGTTGGTCGACAATTCTGCAGGTTTCAAACTATTATCCTTCATGGACGCCTACTCAGGGTACAATCAAATCCCCATGGCCAAGGCCGATAAGAAGCACACCGCCTTCATGACTGAGTCGGGCAATTACTACTACAATGTAATGCCCTTCGGCCTGAAGAACTCCGGCTCGACCTACCAGCGGATGATGAACAAAGTCTTCCGGGGAGAGATCGGCAACATGCTCGAGGTCTACATGGACGACATGATCGTCAAATCCGCAGAAGAAGTCGACCACGCTGACCATCTCACAAAGGTCTTTGACACAATGAGGAAATGCAGGATGAGGTTCAACCCCGACAAATGCACCTTCGGCGTCCTGGCGGGCAAGTTTCTTGGCTTCTACCTCACAGAGCGAGGAATCGAGGCTAACCCCGACAAGTGCATGGCATTCTCTGAGATCCCGAGCCCGAACTCGAAGAAGTCGATACAATCGTTGAACGGGATGCTGACCTCGCTTTCCCGCTTCGTGGCCAAGTCTGCTTAGTATGCACTCCCATTTTTCAAGCTTTTACGCCAGAAAGTCACGTTCGAATGAACCGAGGAATGCGAGCAAGCGCTCCTCCACCTCAAACAAGTCCTTTCACAACCCTCGGTTCTCTCGCGACCAGAGGGCGGGGAGACATTATTCTTGTACCTCGCCACCACGAGCGAAGTAGTCAATGCAGTCTTAATCCAGGAAATCCCCGACGGGCAGAAGCCGATTTACTTCACCAGCAAAGCCCTCCAAGGTCTAGAACTTAGGCACCAGCAAATCGAAAAGGTCGCTCTGGCTCTCGTCACCGCGGCCAGGAGACTGCGACATTACTTCTTGGTCCACACGATCGTGGTGAGGACAGAGCAACCCGTGCGATAACTCCTCGGCCGGCCAGACATGGTGGAGAGGATGCTCAGATGGTCGCTCGAACTCGTCGAGTTTGACTTCCAATATGAAGGGAGGAAGGCCCTGAAAGCCCAGGTGCTGGCCGACTGTTAGTGCTTGGATTGGCTGGAATTTTGGTAAAACAAAGTATATTCAATGTTGATGTCAAGGTACTGATGGTGCAACATTGAATTCTTAACACTGGGTTGTGTTAAGTATGTATTTGTTTAAGTGGATGTCTAATGTCACATGGCGATGTTGTGACATTAGATCTGCAGAACTGATAACAACATGGGCTTGTTGTTATTAGGGCACGCGTGTTAGCTGGAATTGTGGAGAGTGGTTGTGTAATACCCCAAATTTTGACCACTTAGACTTCCCATCATTGTGAAAATCATCATCACAATATGGATGAACCATCATGCTTCATCAGTCTCCCCAAAGATGGGTGAGCATCCAATACAATCAAAATTAGGGTTTCAAGCCCTCTCTGAGTGCTTAGACAAAGGATCAATCAAGAAATGACATGATATTCAACTTGTCTAATCTCTCAAACATCCACAATGGATCAAAAAAGGACTCCCACTTCAAGGATTAAGCACAAGGCTGCTCCCTTCTAGGTGGATCAAGTCTCAAGATCGACAGTGTCACCAAATTAGGGTTTTGGTCGACCAGGGCCTCCAGATGGAAATTTTCATCTGGGCACAAGGCAATGATCCAAAACATGACCTAATATGCTTCATGGAACCTCATGAACCCATGCATCAAGTCAATTTTGCCTCAGGGGATGCATTCATCAAAAATCAGGAATTAGGGTTTCTTGACCTAATTCACCCCTAAGTTGACTTTTGGGATAAACCATGAGCCAAGACCTCAAGAGATGATTTGAGGGTCTCTAATATACCATATTGATCCATTTGGAACAATGGATTGATCCAAGAAGCTTGAGCAACAAGTCTCATTTTCATCTGCACCACAATTAGGGTTTTAAGGGAAAAGTCAACTGTAACTTTGACTTTTGACCAAGACATGCTCCCAAACCCTAATACATGATTGAATATACCCTATGACACCCATGGAACATGTCCATCAAGTTTGATTTAGGTCAAGGACATGATTTCCTGAAGAATTGCACAGTTTGGAATTCATCTGATAAAAAGTCAACTGTGCACAAAAGTCAACTTTGACTTTTTGAGATTTTTCACCAAAATGGATTTTTAACCCTAAAATGATGTTAATGTATGATTTGAATCATCATTCATCAAGAAAAATCAAGAAAAGTGAGATAACTTGTAAAAGGGGTAACCATAAAACTTAGAAATTTTTCTAAGTTAAAAATAAAGTGGCAAAGGTACCAACTTTGGAGGACCATAACTCCTAAACCACAAGGCCATTTTTTCTCATCCAAAGATGGATTTGTATCCCTCATTATCACCTACAAAAACTTCAACTACAAGTCATTCCAATTCATTAAGGATTTTGAGTTATGGAATGATCAAAGTGGCTGAAAAGTGAAAAAGTCACTTTTTCCAACACTTAGTGAAATTTTCACTAAGTCAGATTTTGCCTCACTTTTTGCCAAATGTAGGGGGATTTTTCACTTGGAATCAAAAGAGATCAAAACCAAACTTGTTCAAACAGTTGTTGTATCATGTAAGAGCTTTCCAAAATGGCCAAGAACATTGCCAAATTCAACCTACATCATGAGATACAACATTGGCAAGTTGCCTTGCTGAAATCTGTCAAAGCAAGGCAGAATTTGCATTTTGGCTCGATTTTCCAAAATCAGCCAATTTCAATTGCTCCAATCCCCTTGGACACCTCAAAGGATTGAATCCAAAGGGGACAATCACTGAGCCAAGCCTCCAAAGTCCAAGGAACAAAGAATAGCATGTTGAACCTAGAATGGCCAAAATAGGGACAAGACTTCAAATTTGGAATGAGGCATTCAATGGAACCATCAAGGTGGCATGGACTGAGCCATTCTCATCTGAAATCAGTCAAGACTTATCCAAGACCAAGGGGACCAAAGCTCTGTGCCCTAACCTCTAGTCAATGGCTAGAGGAGACTTTCATATCCATTGGCCAACATTGAGGAAACCTACTTACCAGCTGCCATGCACTATTCCTTGCAAAACAAACTTGCTCTACTATAAATAGAGCTCAATTGTGGTCAGTTTAAGTACACCAAAGCCATCTAACAGATGCTTTCCTCAAAATCTCTTTCTCTTGGCAAAAATGCCTTTCTTAGCAAGGTAGCTATCGGGTTTTGAGTTTGAGAGCAATTCTGCACAAACCAATCACTCACACACCTCACATACATCACATATGAGCTGATCAAACACTCACATAACATCTGGAGCATCAATTTCACAAAATCACTTGCCATCCACACAAGTTTGAAGTGAAGTTGCAGCTGAGATGCCATAAACTGATCCAGTCCATTTCAATTCAATCCAAGTGTTCAAACACACTCCATATGGTGTAGGGAAGTTGTCCAGATCATCACCACTCATCTGTAACACCTCCAACTCAAAATCACATCTGCTCTTGCTGTCACGACTTAGAGGTAAGCACATACTTGGTCATCTCTCAATCTATGCATATTTCCTCGCACAATAATTTGGTCATATGTTCATAATCATGCATGGAATGTTTTCCCTCAATTAATTACATTGTTTGAATCGTGTATCAAAAATCCTAGCCTTCATGCAGAAATTAGGGTTCTTGAGGTCTCTTCGTGATTTCTTGTTGTATGTTTAATTTAAATGAAATTAAAGTACATAGACATGATCGTGAGGTTGAGGCAAGCATAATGATATGTGGATTGCATGTTATAATTACGTATTCAGTGAGATTGGATGGAAAATGCAAATCTGGGCAAACTGAAAAACGCGCGTGTTCTTGGTGTTGTTCTTGGCGCCATTTTCATATATTTGAATATTTGAATTTTGTGATTTTGTTTAATTGATTCAAAAATTAATTTCTCTCTGAGTTTTAATGATTTTGAGTTTATTCTTTTTTTAATAATTCACAAAAATGTTAAAATATTTTATTTTATCAAAAAATCCCAAAAATATTATTTATTTCATATAATTGATATTTTTGTAAAGAATTAATATTTTGATTGTTTTTGGCATTTTAAATATTTTTTCTACATTGATTTTGCAACTTTTAATGCTTTCTAATTATTTTGTAGGTCAATACTTAATTTTTGAAGCATTAATCCAAGATCACAATTTGTTTTCCATGTGTTAAACAATTTTTGATCATTTTAATTGAATTTTTATTCAATTAAATACATTTTTGAAAACAAATTAGGGTTTTGGATTAATTCAACCCTCATAAATCAATTTCAAAACACTTTGGGCCTCTATTAGAGTGTAAGACCCAATCCTTTTTTTTTACCAAATTATCTTTGGGCCTCACTTATTGTATAAGTCCCGATACCGTCAAAAAAAACGGCGCGATCGTCGCCTTTTCAAAAATCATCTGGGCCTACCCTCGTGTTATAAGCCCCACTCTTTTCTTTAAATCTTTTTGGGCCTCTTGAGAGAGTGTAAGAACCATCCCCCTTGTACAAAAAATTTTTGGGCCTCACTCATTGTATAAGTCCCTCTGTACAAGTAAACGGCGCGATCGTCGCCCGTTTAAAAATAAAAACCATCTGGGCCTACCCTTGAGTAGTAAGACCCGTTTCTTTTTTTTTTAAAACACTTTGGGCCTCTTGAGAGAGTGTAAGACCCATCCCTTTGTACAGAAAACCTTTTTGGGCCTTAGTCACTTGTATAAGTCCCTTTGTACAAATTCAAACAGTGCGCTCACTGATAAAACCCTGGGCCTCTCCTTGAGCTGTAAGCCCCAAATCTTTCTTTTTCAAAGCACTTTCTCCTTTGATTTTGAATATACTGTTGTTTTTAATCTTTCTTTGTTGAACAACTAACCAAACAGCATGGAAGCACTACAACCGAGTAAGTGGTTATCGCTTTCATTTACTGCTTTCATATTATAAACTGTATTGTGGGGCTGCTCACTGTAAGTCTCCTTTCATAAACTCATATCTACTGTGTAATAATAGTATAGATATTTCGAGTTTCCCCGGCTACTACGTCTAGAACTAGGTGACGCCGTTTCATTTATTCGTAGAAATAGACGACTAGATCCCCAATAGGAGCACCAGATACAGTCTTCTCTTCGGCTGTCCTCCTTAGGAATCGTCAAGAAGCTCTACTCCCCAAGATGAATGTATTCTCCGTGAATGGAATCTTTGAGTTTCTTCCCAATTCTCGAACTTTCCTGACTTGATCTATTCCTTGTGGATAGCTTGCCTTGAATGTCTCGGGGTTTGGGTACCCACTACGGTCATAACCTTGGACCTTAACTAAGGAACCCTCTTTAAAAGTTAAAAGTCGCTGGATAGTAAACCTCGCACGTTTACCAGTGGTTTTCATCATTAAAAGAGTTATCTCTCCTAATGGAAAGGAGATGATAGACCCACGGGCTTCTTAAAAGCATCGGCCTCCTCTTGGGCATTATTCAAGGACCCTACGGCTTCTTAGAAGTATTCACAACCTCCTCTTAGGCTTCGTATAATGATCTCTTCCTCCGGGAATGATAGCCTCCTCTTGGGCTTCGTACAAGGACCCGTCGGCTTCTTAAAAGTTTCCAACCTCCTCTTGGGCTTCGTACAAATTGTCCCGACGACCTCCTAGAGGTATAGGAACAGAACCTAGTCATCCTCATTGAACAGTCCTTTCATAGAGTCTACTACTGTTTCTCGAAGCATAGTACAAAAGATAAAACTCTAGACTCAGACAGTCTAACTTCCTTGAGTCTCAAAGACATTCTCATGCACCCTTCGTTAAATAGGAAGGAAACCCGCAGACTCGAACAGTCTCAATACCCTTTGGATTTCCCGTTTCCTCAAAGAGAAGGAAATATCCCTGATCCTCAAATTAAATCCCTGAGTACAGTGTTACTCATATAAGAACTGATTTTCTCTTTCAAAATTAGTATACTGGACCTGTCACTTAACTGACATAGCCTCCATCTCGGGCTTCGTACGAGATACAAAGACTCCCTCGTTGAGTCAGTTACCCCTTTTAGCCTCCATCTCGGGCTTCGTACGAGATACCAAAATTCTCCCCAGTGGAGTCAAAATAACCTTTTCGCCTCTCTCTCGGGCTTTGTACGAGATACAAAAAAACTCTCTTACCGAGTATAAAAGATTCTCCAATTGAGTCAACTCTTTGCTAGCCTCCTCTTAGGCTTTGTATAACGATATGCCCCACTGGGTCAAAAACTTTTAGCCTCTCTCTCGGGCTTTGTACGAGACACAAAATAGCCTCCTCTTAGGCTTTGTATAATGATTTTCCTATCGGAAATTAGCCTCCTCTTAGGCTTTGTATAAGAAAACCACTGGTTGATCTAATCGACCTTTTAGCATCAAAGTTGTGCCTCGTTCACAGCATACAAACATCAACAACTCTTTCCCCCATCTAATCGCTGTAAGCGGCAAGCCTCTGGATCATCTATATCCATGCCACTGTCCCTCTTTTAGCATGAGAAATTCCTAAGGAAAGATGGCATTGCTCTACACTGAGTTAAAGTCTTCTCCTTCAGGTTAAAACCCTTTCTTCGGAAATTATGGCATTGCTCGGATCCGCGTATCCCAGTTAAAGTAATTCTCCTTCTCCCCTCTTTAGAGATGACAAATTCTCTCTAAAGTCGAGGTCTTTCAGCTTCACGTCTTGGGCTTTGAACAAGACACAAATAGACCTTTCAGCTTCACATCTTGGGCTTTGAACAAGATACAAACCACCTTTCGCTTCACGTCTTGGGCTTTGAACAAGACACCAAAAACCAATTTCCTCCCATAGAATAGGAGGAACTACGAACGCTCTGATTTCCCTGTTTCGGTAAACGGGAATACGTAGGCATAAGATCGAAAGAAAAGATCTTAGCGAGCGCAATCAACAAAAAACCCAAATCCCATACCTTCGTCAACCAAAAGCAGTAATTCAAAAGCACCAGTCCTAACATCCTAATCCTTATTCCCCACCAGAAACCCTTTGCCTAGAAAAAAGAAAGAGAACCGTATTGGCGAAATACGAATAACCAGTACAAAAGCCCCCCCCCCACATTGATAGCATCTGTAACCTAACAGGCCGCTGTTTAAACTCAGTATGCAAGCAGGGTTAATTGGAGACATCTATTTCCCTTCCTTATTCAGCTCACAATAGGATAAAAAATGAATCGACCTGTAGTTTAAAGCTCAAACCGTAGAGAGCGACCAGCGCTTAAGAACCGCGTCCAAAATCGCTCGCTACAGGTTGACTCATTGGATGAGAATATCTTGGGATAGATATTTTCTGTTACATGGGAGATTTGATTGTAGGTCTGTTGGAGAATTAAAAGGTTTAAGATTTAAAAAGATTTTGGGGATAAAATCTGTTTTGAAGATTCAGTTTTAATTAACAAATCTGATCAAATATTGTGACAAGTCCAAGCCCAATTCAAGGAGCTATATAAAGCGCACAAGACCAAAGGAAAAAGTACAGAAATACGGGGAGAAGATCAAGAGCAGAGGCTGAGTGTCATGAGTATTTTGTATAAGGTGTATAACCAGAATTCTAGGGTGAATTGCTGTGTCGTATTCTGTCCTCTCTAAAGTTATGAAGCAAAGAGAGTTGTATTACTTGATCAAAGCTGTGAAGCAGAATCAAGGGTTCTCAAAGAGGTTGTTCTTTGAGTGGTTTTAGGGATTGAGTAGTGTTCTCATATCTAAGTGGTTTCTTAGGTAGAAAGTCACTAGTAGGAATTAAGGTTAGGAGATTGTCAACTGGGTTGTTGAGTCTGTAATTTAATTCTACAAGTAATGAAATTCATCCCTGGCTTGGTAGCCCCCAGACGTAGGTAGTTAGACCGAACTGGGTGAACAAATCATTGTGTTGATTTATTTACTGTTATTCCTGTCCATTGTGCAGAGTGTGTTGTTGTGACATCGCACCTTAACATCACACGTCTGGTACCAGAATTTCACCGACTTTGTGGCGGAAATGACCCTCGCAGAACCTTCGACCAACGGATTCCAAAAATGGACGATCTATGTCGACGGGGCATCCAGTGTGCCAGGCAGTGGAGCAGGCATCATCCTCAAAAACGGGGAAGGCATCCTGATCAAAGTCTGCCTCACATTGTCTTTCCCGACATCGAACAATCAGGCCGAGTACGAGGCTTTCCTCGCCGGGTTACGCTTAGCTGAAGACCTCAGGGCCAAAGAGGTCAAAATAATCACCGACTCCCAGCTCGTGGCCTCCCAAGTACGGGGAAAATACCAAGCCAAGAACGACAACCTCATCGAATACTTGGCTCTAGTGAAGGAAACGATGAAAAAGTTCTCCTCCGCGAAAGTGAATCACGTCCCGCGCGAACACAATACTCGAGCGGACGTTCTATCAAAGCTCGCAAGCACAAAGAAGAAAGGCGGGAATAAATCCGTCATTAGGGAGGTGCTCTCGCGTCCGAGCATCGAGAAAACCATCCCCGCGGCTGACGTGAACGCCATTGGGGACGGCCATAGCTGGATGACCCCAGTGTACGAATACCTCAGCACGGGGAAATTACCCGACGACCCCAAAGACGCCAGAGTTGTTAGGCGACACGGCTGCTCCTATACAATCTTCGAAGACAAATTATATCGACGCGGCTTCTCGATCCCTCTCCTCAGGTGCGTCGAGGAGTCCAAGGTCCCTAGCATACTCTAGGAGATCCACGAGGGGATCAATGCGCAACACCTCGGTGGTCGATCACTAGCCCGTAAACCGTTACGAGCAGGGTAGTACTGGCCCACCATGCAGCAGGACGCCAAGGAACACGTCAAGAAGTGCGATAGATGCCAACGACACGAGGACATGTACCTAGCCCCGCCCAGTGAGCTCAAAACGCTCTCGTCCCCATGGTCGTTTGCATGGTGGGGGATGGATATCCTCGAAACCTTCATCGTGGGGTCGTACCAAAACAAGTACCTGATCGTCGGCGTCGATTATTTCACGAAGTAGATCGAGGCTGAGGCCCTGGCCAAAATCACAGCCCACAACATACTACGTTCCTACAAGAGGAATATACTAGCCCAGTTCGGCGTGCCCTAGGCAATTGTCACTGACAACGGTACACAATTCACTAATAAGAACTTTCAGGACTTCGTCGCGAAGCTGGGCACGAAGCAACACTTCACCTCGGTCGAGCACCCACAAACTAATGGCCAGGCTGAAGCCGTGAACAGGGTGATCCTGCGAGGTCTGAAACGGAGACTGGGCGACGCCAAGAAAAGATAGGTCGAGGAGCTACACAGCATCCTCTAGGCCTACAGAACAACCCCGCACTCGACTACCTGGGAGACCCCCTTCCGTTTGACTTACAGAACTGAGGTGGTGATCCCTGTGGAAATAAGGGAACCGTCGAGAAGAACGGAGTCTCCCCTCGACGAGGAGACGAACGATGAGGCCCTCCGGGAGAAGCTCGACCTCGTCGTAGAGATAAGGTCGGGCGCGTCCCTCTGCGAAGCCTCACTCAAGCAAAAGATAACTCTACCTTATAACAACAAAGTTATTAAACGTGATTTTTAGGTAGGCACCCTCGTCCTACGAAGGAACCAGAAAGTTTTGCGGGAAGGCAAGCTCGCCGCGAACTAGGAAGGCCCCTACCGCGTCTGCGCGAAAACGGGTACAGAAGCCTACTACCTCGAAAATCTACACGGGGAGGAACTTGCTCGACCATGGAATGCTGAGAAGCTTAAACAGTATTAAGTTAAACACTACCCGCGACCCATCCACTCGCGACTATGGGGGCGCACTAAGGTACAAGCGCGACCCCCTCGAGACAAGAAGACAAGGGCCCGCGTTGTGTGTGCACGAGGACCCTTGATCCGAAGGAGACACCTCAACTGAGCTCCACCATTGTTGTAGCAGTTTGTTCGGACACCCAGCTCGCGATGGGAGGCCCACGCCACGAAGCTAAGACCTCGATCGAGCTCTTAGCCTCGTCGAAGGTCAGAATACAGCTCCGACCACTCGACCAGTTCCCTGCACTGTCGAGGATCAACAAAGTCGAGCGAAACCCTCAATTACTTAGATAAAAACAAAACATACATATCATCAAACATACAAACATCACACACACAGACAAATAAAAGATAAAGCATTAAGTCGGGCAGAAGCCCATTGTTCAAAGTACATACAAAATGTCAGAAGCCCTTGACGTGCAGGCCAGGAAAAAGTCGTTACAAAAAGTGGCACGCAGGCCGAACAAAATAGACAGAAGAAAAACTAAATTGTGTTGTCCTCAGGCAACCCGTCCTCCAGAGTCTCGTCGTCATCTTCCTCCTCGGACGTCGGTGGGATAATCTGGCCTTCGACCACCTCATGGTAGGGGCCGGTTCCCTCAGTGATAAGCTGAACGCCTAGGTTCACGATCTTGAGCTGCTTCATGGTGTTAGCAAAACCCACCTCGATGACACCAAGGACATCTTGCTCGAGCACCCTGATCTTCGATATCACTTCAGTCTGAGAGGTTAGCAGCTTATCCTTGTCGGTTTCATTCTCAGTAGGTCTGGCCGCCTGCTCCAGCTCAATAATCCTGGCCAGCAGGGTCTTCCGCTCATCTTCGGCACCCTTAAACTTCTTTTCCATCTCCTCATGAAGTTTGGCCTGGGCCTCATTCTGTTTCTTACATTCTGAGAGGTCCTCAGCTAGCTTCTTCATTTCCGCCTCTATTAATGCAAAGTTGTTCTGCAGTTTGGTCAGTTCAGCAGAAGGGTAAGTTTCATCATTCAAAACGAAAGTCGTGGCGCAGACCCGCATCACTGCGGCCATATCGTCCAACAAGGCTTTCCTCCTAGGCGCTTGGTCAACACCCAGGATGGCCTTAGACTCGGTAGCACTGACAGTCGAGGAATTGGCCTCCGAGAAGAAGTTGGACCGCATAAAGCAGGGTGGAAACACGAACTTTCCGTAGGGCGGACTGTTGGTCAGGTCGACATGCACGGGTTCAAGGGTCCGCTGTCTCTTCGGGGATACCTGTGAAGTGGGAGATTGGCTGCACTGTGGAGAATTGGAGGAGTCCCCGGGGGTCGGGGTGGGCCCCTGCACCTGCTGTCGGATCTGCTCGACTCTCCCTTTTCCACCTTTCTTCGGGACTTGGGCAGCAACCAACTTCTTCACACGCTCCTCCATGGTCGTCATTGCACCTCCAAAAAGAAGAAAATAAACATCAGCAAACCAACAGCAGAAACCTGGATAGGCCCCAAAAAAAGGGGTATGCCCGCTACCTAAGAATCGAATAGCCTCCTCGTCGGTCCCACACTCAAGGAGGGCCTTTGTGTTTATAAATTGGGCCTCCGTTATGATCTCTCCGCGAGCATTGAGCTTGAAGTTCCCGTCCGGAGTCACCTGTTTCGCACGAGTGAAATTGGCCACAAAGTCGACTAGCTTCTGGTAGGCCAGCTGATCGTCCTCGTCCATCGCCTTGGGATCAACAATATAGCTATACGTGCTTATCAGGAAGTGCTCCTCCGTCCACTCCAGAGGACACTTCGATTCAAGGACCTCCCTCTGCCGACCATCTTCCGCCTCTGTTTTCACGCGGTTGTACAATGTATCGGTGGCCGCACGGGTGAGGGGCTTGATGACGAACCACCGGGTTTTGAAATTCCGGACAGAGTCCAGGTATTCCCGAAACAGCCTCCTTGGCTGCTTAAAGGACACCCAACTATGACGACCCTCGACAGTCTGTCTTTATAGGTGGAAGATACGGAAGAAGAGAGGGACGGGGGCCTCGACCTTAACGTATTTACACACGAGCTCGTAGGCCCGCACGAAAACGATCGCGTTCAGGTGAAGTTGTGAGGGCGCCAGGCGCAGCCAAGAAAATACCCCCAGCTGAAAGTCACTGAAGGACAAACGTAGACCCACTTCCAGGAAGGTGAAATCATACATAGGGAACCTTGTCCTTCTGAAAGTCGAACATATCCGGTGATGCTCCAAGGGCCAGTACGCCCGCCAACTCCGCGTGGAACCTCCGTGGAGGTCCTTGACAGTGGTGAAAGTGTCGGAGTCATCTGTAGCAAATTGCAAGGGGAATCCCAGAGGCTCCTCCCCGGCCCAGTCCTCGGGCGTTCGAGCATCGCTGTTTGGTGAAGCTGGGGAGTCGGGCTCGTCATCAGTTTCTAGGACCCCCTTGATTCTCCTGGAAGCCATTTTTTACCTGAAAAACAGAGGAAAACGGTGAATTCGACGTTCCAGATCAAATCCACCCTTCCACTGCAGATCAAGTGAAAGGGCGAGCAAGGTAGACGAGGAGCCGGAGAAAGCGCGAGGAAGCTCTACCCGTGTCCAACCAAAAATTCTCCCCGACGTCACGGTGACCGGCCTCAAGCACGTTGGTTAAGGTCTTCCAGGCCTCCACCTGGCACCTTCGACGCCTTCTACCATCACCCCGAGGCATTCATATAACTTCCCCGGGACCTTCGTCAGATCCTCGGGAAATTCATCCCATGGCCTCGGGATATTCAGCTAACTTCCCCGGGACCTTCATCAGATCCCCGAGTTCTTCATCCCATGGCCTCAGGATATTCATCCACTGTCCCCGGGATATTCATCCAGTTTCCTCAGGACCTTCATCAGGTCCTTGGGGCACACATCCATCTCCTCAGGACATTCATCGGAAATTTAAAGGAGCCCCGTCGTTTTCGCCGGAAACTCCGTGATCTCCCCGGGAACTTCATCAGTCCACCAGAGGAGCCACCGTAGGGAACCTTAAATAGAGAAGAAGAGACCGGAAACTTACTTGTAGCGGAGGTGGTGAATCTCTGGCGCGATGGGGTACAGCGGAAGGAGGAAGTCGAAAAGTCGAAGAGAAAGAGGGAAAATTGTGAGCGGATGAAACGGGAATGTGCAAATGGCATAGACTTAGCTCCTATTTATAGGACCCTCACAGGACTCGAGGCATCCCTAGGAACTTGAATGCCTAGGACCCTAGCCGTCCTAGGCATTGATGGAAGACTACACGTGGCACTCAAGACCCCGCGTGCGTTCACTTCCCTTCATGCCCGCGTGGAAAACGCACCCGTCTCATATCATCTCCCCGTATCACCGGCCATAAGCGATGTTTAGCACGACGAGCAAACGTCAGTCCCTGAGACTCATCTCCACGCGTCCCCTTTTCATTTCTTACCCGCATGCATCTCCCACCAACTCGGCAACGTCGGGCACGCTGTTCCACTAAACGGACCCCCGACAAATGGGGTGGTCTTCAAGTCATTACTCTGACTCTTCGGAGCAACGACTGGGGGGGATCCTGTTCTGGACTGGGTCGTCGCCTGCCCATAAGTCGGGCAGGCCTAACCCAAGGTCATGCCAAGCGGCCCAATAAGGACTCATCCTTTCCCTTGTCGGGCACAACACGCTTTTATCATTGTCGGGCACGGCATGATCCTATCGTCGTCGGGCACGGCATGATCTTATCATCGTCAGGCACGACATGGTCCTATCGTCGTCGGACACGCACTATGGTGACCGGGAAGAGAACGAACATTCTCTCCACGTCTCTCCACGTGCTCCTCCCACAGGGACACGTCATTAGGTAACTACCCACCTCCAGAAGAGTCGGTCTGCCCACCTTCTGGAGATCTCGGGACAGTTACTCTAGGGCGAAGACCACGTGCTGGTCTTCTCTACGCCACGTAAGCCCTGACAGTTATCTACATTGGGCCTAGCAATCCAACCCAGGGCAGACGACCGTTGACCCAGCGCTTGGGGCACAATATATATACCCTCTCCCATGAGAGGACCATGTGACATTCTATCCTATTCTCTCACTCTCACTTTCTGTACTTGCCTGCTCCAGTCCTAACTTTGGCATCGGAGTACCTTGTAGGTACACCCCTCACCGTCTCATCACCAACGGAGTAGTGGAGCTCACGATGTTTGCTGGCCACTAATATACTTTCTGATCAGGTACGATCAGTACCTTAATCTAGTTTAAGAAAATTTTACCCCATACCTCATAATTTATTCCCCTACCCCTACATTATATTTTTTTTACCAAAATATCCTCATATAAATAAGTGTAAATTTTTCCTAATTTAATTATTTGATCTACAATTTAATAAATAAATTTATCTTTAAAAGCTGCTTTATTAATATTCTCAACAGATATGGCAAGTATTATCTATACTATTATATAATCTTATAATGTCTCCATCAAATATTTTCCGCTAAAACTTTTTTCTTTAATTAATTAATTAAATATAAATATATTACATGATTAGTGGGTGCTATAAAAAACTTTAACCATTTCATGAATTATATTTATGAGATTAATTGGAATACACTGTCAGTGTAAAACTACTTTACACTGACATCCAATTAAAATGAAGCATTTTGACACATGAGAAGAGAGAAATATGGAAGAATTAGTTATTAAAATAGTTTAGTTATAATTTATTTATTTTTACACATAATTCCATAATTATGTGTCAAAATGATTCATTTTAATTGGATGTTAGTGTAAAGTAGTTTTTCACTGACAGTGTATTCCAATTAATCTCTATATTTATTAATTTATTTTTGTATTAAGTAAATTTAAGGTTTGCATTATATGTCTAATTTTTTTAATTTAATATTACTATGTGTCCTATTAATGTGGGGTTAAAAAGATGTTATGAGTGGAGAGGGGTTAATTGTTTGTATGATATAAATAGTGAGTGTTGAGCGGAGAGAAATTTGAGAAATAAACATGTTAAATATTTTAATTTAATTATTATATAAGTAATAATAAAAATAAAATTTAATTATTAATAATAAAAAATTAATTAATAGAATGAAGAGAAAAGTTATGTTGGATAGTTACTATGTTAACATAATATTGGTAGGTGACTGCATTTTTAAAAAAAAATTAGGATGTGTCTTATTGCATTTCTTAATTAATAATTATTCAAAATATAAGAATGTGACTTAGTTAGAAGTTTTAAATGATAAAGTTAATAATAATATATTTATATTTAATTAATATTTGGTAGGTGGTTGCATTTAAAAAAAAAAATTAGGACGTGTCTGACTGCATTTGTTAATTAATAATTATTTAAAATATAAGAATGAGTCAGTCGGAAGTTTTAAATGGAGTTAATAACAAATATATTTATTTTTAATTAATTAATTAAAGGAAAACTTTTTAGCAGAAAATCTTTGATGGAGACATTATAAGATTATATAATAGTATAGATAATACTTGCCATATTTGCTGGGAATATTAATAAAGCAGCTTTTAAAGATAGATTTATTTATTAAATTGTGGATCAAATAATTAAATTAGGAAAATTTTACACTTATTTATATGAGGATATTTTGGTAAAAAAAATATAATATAGGGGTAGGAGAATAAATGATGGGGGTATGTGGTAAAATTTTCCTAGTTTAACTGCATGCTCGTACGAATTGATCTCTGGGCTCGTACGAATTGATTTTTAAAATTATCGCCTTTAAGTACATTTTATCCAAAAATTAAGAAGAAACAAAATAAATTGGCTGTATTTTAAATGAGAGAGTAAAAATAATAATTTTAGAGATATTTAAAAAAATAGTTTTTATAAAGTTTAAAAATAAAATATGTTATGAAAAAAATTAATTATGAAATTTAAATTAATTTTATGGATGGATGAATATTCATTCATTAAAAATATGTTAATGGATGGATTTGATAGATTTTAATTTGAATGAATGAATTTGATTGAATATTTTTTAAGAAATTTTAGTGAATTGTTAATGGATTAATAGATTGTTTTGATCAATCAATTAACAATTCAATCCATATCCATCCATTTTACCACCTTTATCTCTAAGACTATCATTGTACTTTGATACAAAATACTTCTTTCACTCATCTTCCAAACAAGTCAGGTATCATCCCTTACCTTTATCTCATTTCATTTTTTCTACAAATTTATTCTAAAAACATATAACTTTTAACTTACAACTTTCAACTATAAAGAACCTACCTCATACTCCTTGTTGTTAACTATCCTAATTAGGGCTGTTTTGGGGTCTACAGAACCGAAAACCACCCGAGAATTGGTCCGGTGAAGCAGGACCATTGGACCGACCGGTTTGGCTCTTGGTGTGGTAATGGATGAAATTTTAATCCGTATTCAGCATGAAGATCTGGACCAAAGTATCCAATAAGTAACCGGTAAGCATTGTTATAAATTGTAAAAAAATTTCATTTCCTCATTTTTTCCTCTCTCTTTTTCAGTCACTCTCTCGTCTCTCTCTCACTAACTCTTCTCCTCTTCCATTCCGTCTCTCTCTCCTAGGGCGTCATCTCCTCTTCACCATGTTTACTTTCATTATCTGTTAGAATCATTTGTGTTAGAGGCTAAGTGTGAATTATTGAAGGCTACAACAATCTTGTTCGTGTAATGTATCCAAACTCTATTCTTTGTTATTTCTATTATTATAATGTTTACATTGTTTGCAAGTTTGGTTTATCGAGTAGTTCTTTACCTGGTATCAATTTTGACCTGAAGTTTGACCTAAAATGTTTTGATTTTGGAGTCGTTCTTGATGTGCTGTTCGATTTTGAACAAAATTTTGACCTAAAATGTTGGAGTATTTGATTTTTTTGTTTATATTGCTTCAGTTTTGATAAAAAATATTTGATTGTGTTGATGAGTTTTATTCTTCATTAGGGTTTGTGTAACGCCCCGATTTGTTTAATTCTATTTATATATTTCATTTATTTGAATTTTGTGAATTGTGTGAATTATGGTATTTTACCTGCTAATTGGTTAATTTCTCAGATAGATAAAATATTTGTATTAAATTATTACTTCTTTTCAACTTTTATTTTCCGAAATATAATTCATCAGTATGTTTATGTTTTATCGCATTTTGAGAGCGTTTGCGAGATATTTGAGTTGAGGGGTAAAATGGTCTTTTTAGGGGATTAGATATTTTGAATAAATAGTAAGTGGAGAGAAAAAGAGAGGAAAGGAAAAGAAAAGAAAAAGAAGAGAAGAGAAAGGAGAAGAAAGAAAGAGATAAGAAGAGAAAAGAGGAAAATCGAGGGAACTCCGTTTCAAGCGCGAATAATCGGGTAAGGGTGAGAAGTTTCGATTATATCTTGCTTGTATATGTATATGTGTATGTTTTCCTGGATTGTTTTGGTTATTTTTTCTAGTTTCCAATTCTAGGTCGAAATGAGAAAAATGAATAGGAATCGATGTTTTCACGGACGAAAGTCGGAATAAATCCCGTAGTAGAGTCGTGTGATGTTGGGTCTTGATTTAGAGTGATCGTTTGATTGAATCGAGTCGAATTCGTAACTGTTGAGTTTTTGATATATTGATGTTTTTGTGTAATTGATGTTGTGATCGAGTAAAAGTGTTTGGATATGTCTGGTAATGTTGGTATAGGTTTGGTTTTAATCGGGAATGGGGGTTTGCGTGTTTTCTCGCGGTTTCGATCGAGTTCGAATTTAGAATTCAATGATAAAATTATGTTTCAAAATATGTCAAAAAATGGAAAATGTGTTGGATGGTTTTTAATAGTGAAAATATTGTAGTACGTTGAATTCTGAGATCGCAACTTTTTACGGAATCGAAAACGGATGTCCGGAAGTCTAAAAATGGTGTTTTTAAGGCTGAATTCGTAGCAGGATTCGCGCTCAGCGCGCAGGTCGGGCGCTCAGCGCGCAGGTCTGGACAAGTGAAAAATTTAAGAAACTTCAAAAATTCATAACTTTTGATCCGTAAGTCCGTTTTGGTCCCCGTTCGAAGCGTTGGAAAGCTTATGAAATGTTCTTGCTTTTAAAAATGGGTTGGATGTTAGTAGATGATTTATTTAAGTCGTGATTTTGAAAAAGTGTTGGTTTGTCGGATTTTTACCGTCGTATTGGTGTGCGAATGTTGTGTTATCATGCTACGTGTTTTTGAGATGTAACGTATAGCTTGTGTGTTGTATATGATGTGAATACATGTAATGAAATGTTATGATAAGGTGTTGTGATGCGATGTTGTGATAATGTTGTTGTTGTGTAGTAAATGCATTGGTTATGTGAAATTCAATGTATGTTGTGCGGTGGCCTTTATGGTTTGAAATGCATTGTTTGAATTGTTTGCAATGCATGAATGTGATGATGTTGAATCATGTGACAAGTTGTTGTAGTTGTTGTGGTTGTTGATTTGTGGCCTAAGGGCAAGAAAATGCGATATGTGGTAATTGTTGATTTATGCATGATTATGGATGTGTATGTGGGTGCAATGTGAATGTCATGAGTCATTGTATGCCAAACATCATAATATGCATTGTTGAAGCGTCCTGAGTGGCGGTTTGATTCCAGAGGGAATCTGTTATATCATCGTGTGCCTCGAAAATATGAGGCGATGCCTGAGGACTGAAAGCGATGAATCTGCTATAACATCGTGTGCCTCGAAAATATGAGGTGATGCTTGAGGACCGAAAGCGATGGTTATAGACGATTGTGTGCTCCTTTGGAGACTTAAAGCAATCCTTAACGTCGTGTGCCTCAAAAATATGAGGCGCTGCCTGAGGACCTAAAGCGACGAGTGAACATCGTAGGCCCGACGGGGAGTTACTTGAGATTCTCTGTAACGAGCGATGGTTCCAATAGTTCCTGAGTGAACTGATGATGAGACATGTGACATTGGAAGTCGGTACCGCATGGCATGTGCATAGAGTTATTGTGTCGATCTATGTGCATTTGCATAAATCATGAATTAATTGTGCATGGAAATGTGGTTGTGATTGATGAGATGAAATATGTGCAATTGTATTGAATGGTATATGTTTGATTGATTATGTGATTATGTGTGGGAAATTGTGAAATCATTGAATATGTGTTGAGAATTATGATTGGATTGGTAAATTGACGTGCATATGTGATAAATGCATTGGTTGTGAATAATATGTTTTATGCATAGACATATGCTATGTGATGTGTGATGTGTTTCTAAATGATATGACTTGGTATGCCTTATGTGCAATTACGTGATTATGTTGGTATAATCGTTATATGCTATGTGGTTGGATTGTTAGAAACATGTTATACGTCTGTGGCTTGCTATATGCATTGGTATGTGATGTGTGAGGTGAGAATAACTGTGTATGTGATATTTATGTGTTTTTGCATATTATTATGCAATCTTGGTTTAGTTGTTATTTCTCACCCTTCTGCTGGAATATGCTTTTTATGGCATAGTGCAGATTGTCAGCTTTAGAGGCGTGGAGGCAAGTGGAAGAGTTAGATCTTCGTTTGCTTAGGTCTTGGTGTCTGCTCTGATACGTAGCACGGGAGTCGGGGAACGATTATGTTGTATATGTATATAATTGTGGAATATACTTTGTATTACCTTGTATATATATTTGGATGTTATCAAACTATTTATTTTGTAAAACAAGTCGGTTATGGATCTTTCCGCTTTATTCCATAATTGACCATTCCTTTTATATGGAAAAAGTTTCCCTTTGAGGGTACTCTATTTTATGCTATGTATCAAATTTATGAGCAGGGATTGTATTTTGTTCATTTAAGTGTGACATCCCTGTTTCCTGTCGGAAAAATAAATTTTTAGTTACTCTGATTTTTATTTATGTATTATGTATTCGCGATGGGATTTGGGGTGTTACAGTTTGGCCTAGGGTTTTGTATTGTGTAAATTTTGTTGTTGATGTTGTATTTTGGCCTAATAATAAATTGTGTTGCTGAGGTTGTATTATATTACTCGGTTTTGTTCATATTTCGTATTAAATTATTGTTTGGTTGATATTTAATTTTGTGTCATGTCTTTTCAATATTCTTCATTGACTCCAACCATGGATGATCTTATTGATATTAACATGTTGGTTGATGGGGAAGAGGAGACAATGGATGGAGGAAATATAGAGATTGGTGAGATGATTAATATAGAACTTCCAGTTTCACTTCCAACTGACAACACTACTCAAAATACTTCTACCACTCAAAATACTATTACTACTCAAAATACAACTACTGATGATGGAGCAACCCCCAGTTGACCCATCTCAGAGTTCATAGAGCCAGATAAATGCCTTTGGTAAAGCTCCTCGTCCCAAGAAATCTGTTGTTCACACTGAGATGGTACTTACTAAAATGCCTGATGGTACCAAGAAGTGGAAATGCAGATGGTGTGGCAAGCTTTACACTTATGATGTGAAATGGAAAAGTACTTCTAATGGTAATAAACATTTAGAAAATTGCATTCAGAGAAAGTTGAGGCTGAAAGGTAATACTGAGAAAGAGGTATCACAGTCTAGGTTAAATGTAGGTGGTGATAGTACTCCTATTTTGGCAACTTGGACATATAATCATGCTAGGGTTAGAGAGGTTGCAGCTCATATGATTCTAGGTCATGAATTTCCTTTTTCTGTTATGGAAGGTGTTATCTTTAATGAGTTTCTTAGAGAAATTTATCCATGGTACAAAAAGATTACTAGACAACAGGTTAAGTTTGATTGTGAGACATTTTATGAGGCTGAGAGAGTTAAGTTGAAAAAGTCAATGTCTTTGATTAACAGGATCAGTCTTACAACTGACTTGTGGTGGTCTGGTGAGCAGAAAATTAGTTATATGACTGTGACTGGTCATTTCATTGATTCAAAATGGCAGCTTCATAAAAGAGTTTTGTCTTTTAAGAATGTGCCACCACCACATTCTGGTGAGGTTTTGTGTTGGGAATTGATTAAGGTCATGGATGAGTGGGGCATAAGGGTTAAGGTTGTTTCAATTTCAGTTGATAATGCTAGTGCCAATGATAATTGCATTGCTAGATTGAAGAGAGATTATTCTGGTAGGAGAAATCTAGCATTGGATGGTAAACTGTTTCATGTGAGATGTTGTGCACACATCTTAAATTTGTTGGTTCAGGATGGTCTTGATATGATTAAGGTGACTGTTGATAAGATTAGAAATGGGGTCAAATACTTGCTGAATTTTGAAACAAGAAGCAAAGCATTCAAAAAATTTGTTGATAAGATATAACTTGAAGGCAGAATGCAAGTGTTGGATACTAAGACAAGGTGGAATTCAACTTGGTTAATGTTGTCCACTGCATACCACTACAGAGAAGTCTGGCCAAGATATGCTGAAGAAAGTGGTGCATTTCTCACCTTTTTGTCTGATGCAAATGATTGGGAAGATGTTCATGATATTTGCAAGTTTTTAGAGGTTATTGCTGATGTTACATCAATTATTAGTGGCACCTCTTACCCTACTGCTAATTTGTTTTTGGCTGAGCTTTACAGGGTCAAGGTTCTACTTTATAAACCTTCAAGCATCTCAAATAATCCTCAACTACAAGCGCTTGCTAATGAAATGAAGTTGAAATATGACAATTATTGGTCAGAGTCTAATACATTGATTTCTATTGGTGCAGTTCTGGATCCAAGGTATGTTGCCACTGTTTATGTACATTAGGTAGCTTCTATTCTGCTTGGTATGTTGCCTTGTGATTTAACCTTGTTTATGTATATTAGGTAGCTACTATTTTGTTTGGTATGTTGCCTTGTGATTAAACCTTTTAATTAAACCTTGTCCTATGATGAATTTTATGAAATGGTATTTGAGGCCACTTATGTCTGAAATGCTTGAGAATTCTAGTTGATCAATTAAACCTTGTTGTGAGTTGGGATAAAATTGTGCCTATGATGTATTATGTTTCCTTGTTGTGAGTTGGGATGAAATTGTGCCTATGATGTATTCTGTTGCCTTGTTGTGAGTTGGGATGAAATTGTGCCTATGATGAATTTTGTTTCCTTATTGAGAGTTGTGATGAAATTGTGCCTAAGATGAATTTTGTTTGATCCGAGGCCAATTCTGTTTGATCTGAGGCCAATTCTGTTTGATTTGCTTGTGAAATGATTCAATTATCTTACCTTGTGAGTTGTGGCTCAATTGTGCCTAGGATTAAATTATGTTCCATTGTGAGTTGTGATTTAATTGAGCCTATGATGAATTCTATTTGATCTGCTTGATATGATTATAGATATAGTAGTCTCTACTCTGAGGCCAATTATGTTACCTCCCTGTAACTTTATTTGTGTCTAAGGCCAATTCTGTTACCTCCTTGTGACTTCATGTGCCTATGATGAAATCAAATTCTGAGGCCAAACATGTTGAAAATAAATTATGCAAATAGGTATAGATGAATTTAAGTTGGTTGACAACTCTACTTGTTCAAATAGGTATAAAATGATCTTCATCAAATGGGTATATCCCTTCTTGTATCCAAATACTACTCAAGCCACTGCCTATGAACAAGAGTTGGCAACCAACTTAAAATCTCTCTTCCAATTGTATCAAGATACCTATGGATACAATGATGAGAATGTCCATCTATCTGAAACTCCAGAAGTAGGATCTAGTTCTGGGCTGGGAAGGAGGAGTTTTGAGATGTTTTTAGAAACTGTTGTTGGTAATAGTAATTCAAAATCTGATCTTGAATTATATCTTGAGGAGCCTCCCTTGAAAGTTCCCCCTAAAGCTAAGTTTGATGTTTTAACATGGTGGATGGGGAATGAAGCCAAGTATCCTGTTCTTAGTAAATTGGCAAAGGATATCCTAATTGTTCCAATTGCAACTGTTGCTTCAGAAGCAACTTGTAGTGCTGGTAAAAGGGTTATTGATCCAAAACGATCTTCTATGAAAAGCAAGACAGTTGAAATGGTACTTTGTGGGGGTGATTGGGTGAAGGAGAAGTATGGAATTAAAAAGGGCTGCACTGCTAGTATTGTAAGTATCTTATGCACTGCTAGTTGAAATTATGCTTTTAAATTTATGTTGCCTTGTTTAACTTATGTTTTTACTTTTGTAGCTTGAAGAACCACAAGATGAGCCTTTAACTTATCATTTTGGTGAGGATCCGAGTGTTGCTTCTTCGACATCAGCAACTTTGTAATGTTATTTTGTTGTTTTGTAATGCCAATGATGAGACTGTTTTGAGGCATCATTACCAAATGTAATGTTATTTTGTGGTTTTTTGAAAACATAAGTTTCCTAACTTATGTTTGAACATGTTTTATGTTTTTGAACAAGTTTTATTTCTGAAAACATAAGTTAAAAACTTATGTGAATGATATTTAAAATGTAGTGTCAAATCAAATGCCAATGAAATTATGGAATTTAATTGTATTTTTGAAAAAATTTAATTGTATTTTTGCCTTTAAATCGGGTGGGCCGGGTACCCGAACCAAAAATTACCGGTCTAATCTCAGATATCCATCTATAATCATGTCAGATCCGGTCCGGTTTCGGATTACCCGAAAGTGCCGGATCGGTTTCGGTCCTAAAATTTACCCATCACTATTTTGGACCGGTTCCGATTTACCCGATAAGGGTTTCGGTCCAACTCTCGGGACCCTGAGTATCCAATCCGGACCGGACCGAAAACAACCCTAATCCTAATTGGCAACATGCTATTCAACAAGAACTTAAATTTCTCATTAATACTCACACTTGGGATTTTACCAATCTTCCCCCAAATAAATTGGACATTGGTTGCAAATGGATTTTTAAATTATAATTTTTGGCCAATGATAACATTGAGAGATATAAGGTCCATATTGTTGCTAAAGGCTTCAATGACACAAAAATTAATAATACTTTCACTACTTTACTGACATACATTGATGATTTAATACTTGTAAGAAACAACATTACAAAAATTTCAGAAATCAAGTCTCTTTTGGATACCAAATTAAGTATCAAAAGACCTAAGAAACCTCAAATACTTTTTTGAATTTGAGATTGGTATGTTTTCCAAGGGAATAACATTATATCAACGCAAATACAATCTTAATCTGTTGGAAAGTGTTGGTCTTCTTGCAACAAAACATGCATCCACACCTATGGATCCAGGACACAAACTTGACATTACTAATGAGCCATTCTACATGATCCCACCCAAATCATAATAATCATAGGTGAATTGTTATATCTCACCCATTCTAGACCTAATATTTCTTTTCATGTGTGCAGGTTAAGCCAAATTTGTCAAAACCATCAATCAAGCAGCCATTAGGATAATCCACTATGTCAAGAATGCACCAGCCACGAGCTTTTTCTTCAAACATAATTCCAACCTCATGTAAAGCACAATGGATCTTGTAGCTGCTACAAGACTTCTATATTCCACACACACACGACCTATAACAATTTTCTATGACAACAGGAGTTGTCTATGTCATACTCATTGCCTCAAATCATATTTTTCGCATTAAAAAGGGTTGTCATCTAGTCTGTGACAAATTACAAACCAAGATCATTCCTTTAATACCAATCACCAAAGATCTGCATATTAGTCCTTATACTTCTATTCATTCCAATTTCAGGGGGATTGTTATAATATTAATTTTTTTGTACAATTTTATGTTAGTTAGTTATAACAATTTATGAGTTAGTTAGTTTAAGTCTAGTTAGTTAGAGATTATCAAACAAATTTGGGTTTTAAAAAAATTTGGGTTAAACATTATTCAATTGTGAATTGAGTTTTAAGAAAATCTAAGATGAGAATAAAGAGAATAAATAAATACATACTGTATTTTTTTTTTTAATATGCACTTTACAAATATACATTTTATTTAAAAAAGACACAAATAGGTAATTAATGAATCAAAATTGAACATCCTCAACAATTTTTGTCCCCGCTCATTAATAAGAGTTATAGGAATATGGACATACAAAAGAAAAGTGAACATCCACTAAAGATAACAATATCATAATTTGTACTCCATAATGTTAATAAACTTCACGCATTTTTAACAAGAAAAGCCAGCAGCGTGTGCGTGCAAGCTAAAAATCGTTTTTGAAAAAGAAGGTCCTACCGGGAGTCGAACCCAGGTCGCAGGATTCAAAGTCCTGAGTGCTAACCACTACACCATAGAACCCTTGTTGTTTTTAATTGAAAATTATAGTTATATAAAACATTTATTCTGAGCAAGGTCTAAATTGAATGTCTCACGTCAGTTACTCCAATTGTAACACTTGATAGCGATACGTTTCTAAGACAACGTTATTCTCAAAATAATTTCTCTACCATGATTTTGTAACTTTTTAACAAAAGCAGTTGCCCGTTTTTTTACTGGAAAAGATACATTTGCACAAGAGCCTACTCCTTCGAAATTTAAAATTTTTTTTTATTAATTAATTTTATAAAAGAGGGCCAAAGAGGAAATAATTAAGCACAAACATTCCTCGTGAACTAGGTTCCCTCATCTCAGCTACATAAGAGTTGAGAATTTCTCAGAAACAATCATCAAAAATATTATTTGAACTTTGAACCACAAAATAACAATTCACATCACTTTGAGATGAGAATGTCTCTAAGACATTTATATAAGAGTTAAAAAATAATTGAGATTCAAAATAAGTAGTTACATAATAGAAAAATGCTAAAACTGAGGTTTGTAACTAATTACACTAAATAGTTAACCGGTTAGACACTATAATAATAACACTTTCAATAGTAATAGGCTAAAACTTAGAATGGTTACACTCCCTATACACTTTGCTCAACTCCATTTTAATGTGTTATAGAATGCTGCTATCTATTCCATGCTGTAATTATCCTTGGTGATTGTTTCCTTGACTTCTTTAGAATCCATTTATATGATTAATTTCTGAATACATTTGCTTCGAGTGCGCTTCACTCCTTCCAACAAACTATATTTTGGATTTAACATTACCAAAACAAAAAAAAAAATAGAGTCGATTCAAGATGGAAAAATGGATTGAGTCTTTTTAGGTTAACAAAATTGTAATTTTAAATTCGTCACTATAAATTAGTCTATTGCGTAAAATTATACGGTGATCGACGGGTATATATATGTTGGGTTTGTGTTTCCTTCCTATGTGAAAAAAAGTTTAAATATAATTAGTCCATTTGACTCACTTATTTAAATGGAGAGGATCAATTTAGCGTTGAAAGAGATAGAGAGAAAATAAGGATTCAAAAGAGAGAAAAGAGGAGAGAAACTCATTTTCGTTTTTCTGCAACCAGTCTCATTAAATCGAAGACCCCCAATTCGTTAACCGTTGGATCGTGCTCAAATTTAGAGGCCATGTTCGTAATACATGTATCTAACTGACCGTTCAGAATTTCAAAACAACGTCTGATGTGAGAGTTATCTGCTTCGCATTGAAGCTGCAGATTTGGGAAATATTTTTAGTTTTTTTATTCTTGTTTGTAAGCTAGTTTGCTTTGTGATTTGCGGTTGTTAGCACTAGTTTGTGAATCACTTTAAGACTCTCTTGTACCCTTAATTGATTTATAGTGGAATTATTTCTTTGGTTTGGATGACTCGTGGTTTTTAATCTCATATTGAAGGGTTTCCACGTTAAAAATATCAGTGTTCTTTTGTGCCTTTATTTGTTCGATTTGTCGTCTTATATTTGATGTTGATCCTCAAGGTTCCTACAAGTCTGAGAAATTTTATATCTGCTGCGTATTGGTCTGTTATTGTGTCTTAATTTCTTATCAGAGTGGCATCATAGCTCTTGGTTAAGGGCTATTTTACTTGTTTGAATGATGAAGTCAAATACAAAGATGAAGATAGTATTGTTGAATGGTTCTAATTACCATTTATGGAAGGGCAAGATGAAAGACTTACTATTTGTGAAGAAATTGCATTTATCGATTTTTAGTTCCGCAAAGTCTGATTTTGTGTCTAATGAAGAATGGGAGTTTGAACATCAACAAGTATGGTTTTATTCGGCAATATGTAGAAGATAATATTTATAATTATATTGTTAATGAGACACATGCAAAAACTTTGTCGGAGAAGATAGAGTCCTTGTATGCCTCTAAATCAGGGAATAATAAATTGTTCTTGTTGAATAGCTTCATAAGTTTGAAGTATATGGAGGGGACTTATATTTCACATCACTTGAGTGAATTTCAAGAGCTCCCTGATCAGATGTCAGGAATGAGTATCAAATTTGATGATGAACTTTTTGGACTATTTCTATTGTTATAATTATTAGATCGCCAGTTGTCGCAACTGCAAAAAACAACCGACAAAAACAGAACAGAAGAGTCGCCATCGAACGTTATTTATCCTGACGCAAGGAAAGGAAACGATCGAATAAACCTCAAAAAATGGAAAAGACATGGTGATCGCAACCATAGTCCGGGTTCGGGAGTCGGTTACGCGAGGGGAAGGTATTAGCACCCTCATGCGTCCATCGTACTCGATGGGATCCACACTTGTTATTTAATCAAAGGGTATGTTATCTAAAGCCTACTGCTAAACGGAAACAGGAAGGGAAAAGACAAAAACGGACTTGCAAGGATTATCGCAATCCTATGCCTACGTATTTTCGTGGACGAACGAAGAATCAGAGTCGACGTAGTTCGACGGACTACGCACTAATGGAGGAAGGTTGCTCGCCAAGACATCGTCGTCTTGTGCCTACGTGTCCTCAATCGGACGAGAGAGAGGAAGTCAGAGCAGTCGTAGTTCGACCTACGGGTCGAAAGGGTCTCGATCGCGCTAGGGCGAGAGAAAAGGTTCGATTAATAAGGTTGGTCTCGATCGCAAGGGTGCGAGAGAAGAGGGGAGTTAGTTGTTAGTGTGCTCGCCAAGGATAGGGATCGTCGTACCTACGTATCCTCATTGGGGAATGAGGAATCAGAGCATCCGTAGTTCATGCGACTACGGAAAGACGGGAGCGGTCTCGATCGCACGGGTGCGAGAGAAGAGGTTTCGAACTTATCAAAGAAATGAATTGAATTTGTTTGTGATGCGCATTGCACTAAAATCTATGACATAGGAGCGAATGCGTCACATGGTCGTCCCCAATGGGACGTATGCTAAACACTCTAGAAGAGTGAAGGGAGACCCCTCATTTTTCATTTCGCAGGTACTTAAGGCTCGTGGCGCACAATGCTCATCGCCTTTATTAAGTGTTTTTTTTACTTTTGTTTTGAGGTGAGAAAGAAGACTCAAAGGGAAAAAGAAAATCTAAGGGGAACTCACCTAAATGTTGTCATGCAATATGGCTCTAATGTGAAGGATTAAAAAGGAAATTCTATCCTAATGCTAGCATGCAAAAGCAAGCCAAAACCAAGAAAATAAACCAAAAACAGCAGCTACAACAGCGCTCCAGCACCTGCACAGCGGTAAAATCCAGCAAATACACCAAACAACATTTAACAGCTCAAGTTTCCAGCATAAAACAGGTGTAAAAAGCAACAAGACAGCAAGTATATACAATTGACAGCACATAACAATCCAAGACAACAGCTGTAAAAAGTTAGGCAGCATGCAACGCATCCAAACAAATGCTCATGGAAAGATCTCAATAATGCACAATCATGTCAAGCATGCATCCAATTAAGCATCAAGCAAATAGGCCTGAATGAACCAAGGACATTGCATACATTAACATTTTTCAAAAGCAACATGGTTGATCCCCGAAATCGACACTTAATCATTTAGAATGAACATGCAACCATGGAATCTAATACAAACATGAACATAAATCATATATTCAGCAAGATAAACATCAAGAACAAACAATCGCCATGGAACAAATGATTGTGCAACATGAACAACACATCAAGAATGCAAGACAAATGAAATGTGCACGAGCGTTACGGAAACCAAAAGTCGCGTGTCGAAGAATCGCATTCAAACCATCACATGAGGTGAAACAACTCAAGAACAATCCACAAATATGCACCATATCCATCCATGAAGATTAAAAGTGGGAAGAAATCAAAACACACTTGAAAATGCACAAAAATCACACTCTGCATCAGTGTTAATCGATTAACCAATTACAGTGCAAAAGCGGTTAATCGATTAACCATTTCAAAAAAACCATGTGAAAAACACACTGGTTGATCGATTAACCAGTTTTGCACTGTAACTTGTTAATCTGTTAACACTGTAAAAACAGCAACATAAAAGCACTTTTCAGCAACTTAACCACTTAATTCTCACATGCTAAAACATGCAATTGACCACGAAAATTACATCAAATAACAACAATTAAACACCAATTGAATCCATCAAACATCAAGATCAATAATAAAAGCAATCAAATGGATTAAAACAAGTTAACAACCATGGATCTACATTGTATAAGTTGAAATTAAGCTAAATCAAGTGTAAATCTGAAATTAACCAACCTACAAAGCTAAGAATTGCTTTGGTGAGTGTTGTAAAGCTGCAATCAATAAATCCAAGCTAGAAAACAAGAAATCCAAGATCTCCTTGCAAGAAAAGCTGAAAATCCAAACAATAAGCTAGAAATGCTTCAAAATCACTTCCAAAAAAACACTTCCAAAATTTCAGATCTGGATCCAAATGAAAAATCACCAATGAAATCAAGTGATGGAGTGGTAATGAGAGGCTTTAGCTCAAGAATTAACAAGTTCCAATGAAGAACTTGTTAACCTCTATGGAAGAGCTCTAAGTGAGGTTGAAAATGGCGGTTGAGAGTGAAAATGTGAGAGAGAATTGAGAGAGAATTCTGAAAATTGAGAGTGAATTATGAGTGAAAATGTTGATTCTCCCTTGAGGTTTGGAATTAATTTGGTTAAATAACCCCTAGGTTAGGAGTTAAGTTTGGGTTTGGAATGAGGTTTAGTGAGTGGAATTGGAAGTGGAAAATGAACTAGGAAAGGGAATGTGGAATTAGAGTGGAAATTGGATAGAAAATAAATCAAATTAGAAGCCTCTCTAGATCCTTCTACTGGTGTGAGAATGAATGCAAGTAGTGGAAATTTGATTCAAATTCTGCAGTGCTGAAAATTGAAGTTTTTGGGCAAATTTTACACTGGTTAATCGATTAACCAAATTTGCACTGCAAATGGTTAATCGATTAACACATTCAAAATTTCAAATTTTGCGCCAAAAGGAGGGAAACCTGGAGAATCGACCGTTGCCACTTGTTCTGAGCTACGTTAAGCCTCTGAAACTTGCCAATTGATATTGCCACTGAATCATGCCTGAAATATGCTGTGAATTTCTTTCCGCGCTCGAAATAACCTGCTGAAAAATAATTGTCCGGTGCTAAAGCGCTGAACAAAAGAAAATGTCGGAGCCTCTAATAATCAAATCATATATTGAGCAAAATAAATGCTCGAAAAGACTTTGACGACCATCTGTTTAGCTCTGAATGCTGCTGAAATAACCCTAAACTGGAGAAAGCTCTGAAATGCGGGAAATACCTTGATCTCATGCCCAAAAGAACCATGCAAATGCAAAATAACGATGCAAAATGAAATGAAACATAAGCCAGTTAGTGTTAGGAACAAGAGGGCAAATTTTAGGGGTGCAACACTTGGGAGACGATTCGCGTTTCTATCACAAGTTCTGCTCCTAGAGGTGTTGTTTCTTTGGAAACGGCTAAGGGTGATATTCTTAATGAGGAGATGAGAAGGAAGGCACAGGGTTCTTCATCTCAAACTGAGGTATTTGTCACTGAAAATAGGAGGAGAAGTCATAAAAAAGGAGCCGAATGGTGATAGAGAGAATAACAGATACAAGAAGCTGGAGTGTCATTATTGTCATAAAAAAGGACACATATAGAAGTATTGCTATTAGTGGAAAATAGATAACAAAGGCAAGAGAGGTAAGTCTAAACAAAGAGACCATAAAGATCATGATGATGATCGTGTTACTACTGCTACTAGTGATGATCTTGTCATTCTTTGTGATCAGGAGTCTGTTAACCTTGTATCATACGAGAGCATGTGGATAGCTGACAGTGGTGCTACATTGAATGTTACACCAAGGAAGGATTTCTTCACATCTTATACTTCTGGTGATTTTGGAGTATTGAAGATGGGTAATGATGGTGTATCTAAGATAATTGGTGTTGGTGATGTTTGCTTGAAAACCAACATGGGAATGCAATTGTTGCTTAGAGGTGTCAAATATGCTCCAGATGTTCGCTTTAATTTGATCTTTGTACATATGCTAGATGATTGTGGTTATGATAATCACTTTGGTTATGGAAAGTGGAAACTCAAAAAAGGTAACTTGGTTGTGGCTAGAGGGGAAAGCTTTCTAAACTGTATTGGACAAAAGATTTGGTTGCTAGGAACAGTGTGAATGCTATCGACATGAAAGCATCTTTATGGAACCGAAGAATTTGCCATATTAGTCAAAATAAGCTTAATGTTTTTGCAAAAAAGGATGTTCTTCCTAGATTAAAGAATGTATATTTGGAGAACTGTACTCATTGTGTAACACCATGCTTTCCCCATTCATTTAATTACAAAAATAGTTTGCGAAAAAATAAGAGATACACAAGTAGGATGCCACATCCATAAAAACTCATGAAGTATCAAGTCACTTCATATTTTTATTCCTCATAAAAGAATTAATTAAATGGCAGAATACATAAATTGTTCATCCAACCGCACTAAGGCTTCAACATAGAATAACCTTCACAAAAGTCGTGGTTCAACATAATTCAGAAAACAAGATACATAACAAATGAAGACAACACAAATTAAAACAAATTCCCATCCTTCTCGTGTTACTTATCAGAGTGACTCATAAGACTCAATCAATAGCAACACACGCTCCAAGCACTACTCAAGTACCTGATTATCTGTACTCCCGGAGGAGCACAGACACAACAACAGAAAAGGGGTGAGAATTACATTCAATAAGTATACGGTGAATATCACATGCTAAGGAGTAGTAATCACACAATTCATACTAATCAAAACAATTATAACGCACATACCATTGCCACATCAACATTCAACATGTTCAGTCCACGTTCAATCATACATATATGCAATGTGACTCAACTGACACTACACCATGCATGTGGTACCAACACAATCCATACGGTTCACTCTTTGAACCCGGTTCCCATCGAAATACGGATAAGTCGTATATGTTCCTCTAAACTACAACTTATCTCCAACTCGACTCCCACATGGAGTCCGCACGAGACTAGGCACCCATCATGGACTCCCACCCAGGCTCATCTCCACAAGACACGACATTCAATTATGCATAATACAATTATCATTAATGCATAACACACGATCCACAATGATCACACGTGAGCCACATACTCACCGTAATTCCCTCTGGAATTACCATCTTTTCCCAAGATTGTCCACATAACGACAATCATACCAACACAGACATCAATCACATATCATATAAAACCATATAGAAATTCCATGTTTTACCATATTTACTATCATTATCGGTTCCCCTATGTCTAATTATGCCATATTAGTCATATGAATAAAGAGGAATTGCATCGCATACGAAATCGGGAAAGAAATCGCAAAAATGGGGAAAATACAACACAAGACTGCCTATACGCGTATGGCCCCTCCCCATACGTGTATGTCCTTGTTTCCTCGCCCCAGCCCTGTGTACAGTACGCGTAGGGTCTCAGACGCCCAGTCCTTGTACGCGTAATGCCCAGGCCTTACGCATACGACCAAAGGAGGATTTTCCCTCAAAACCCTCCCAAGAACTTCTCCTACGGGTAATGGGCTTGCCGTACATGTAATGCCCACTCCCTTACGCGTACCAGCAGAGGAGCATGCTGCCATGGGAACAGGGTGCATACCATACACGTAATGCCCCTGGGAACGTCCCCTCATATGCGTATTGCCCCCTGCATACGCGTATGGGCAGTCTGCAACTGAAAATTTCAGATTTCGCATCTGTGCGATTTTTCACCCATTACAGCACCTTCAAGCTCTTATTTTTGACCAAAAATAGCATTCATACCAGTTTATCATCCATGGTTTTACTCTACTGCATTAAACTAGAATTCTATTAAGGTTTTTCACAATTTGAATCACATTTTCGTCATCTCCCAAAAACCCAATTTTCCAAAAATCCATTTTCATGGTAAAACACAACAATAACACCCAGTTTACACGAAATTCACATCAGTAACAGTTCACAACCATGAATTCACAACAACAATCACACACATATGAGAATCAAACAAGCAAGGAAGAAGAATACACATAAAATCCTAAGAGGGAAAGAAACCATCACTACACTCTCATCTTCTAATCACCATTAATGAACCCATTCTCCCCTTTACCTTAATTCCAAGCTTGATTTCTCCAACAATGGTGGGAAACTCTTGACTCTACTCTTGCCCTAGCTTTGCTTCCTTCTCTCTTTCTCTGTTCACGTGAAAACTGTCTCCCTAACCTCTTTTCCCACTTCTCTCTAATTATGTTTTATCTTTCTTAATTTTTAATAATAATATTATTATTACCATTATTATTAGGGACAATTATTCCATGTGATTATTAATAATATCTATAATATTAATAATGATGAAATATTTCATCCACCACTAATTATATTATTATCATGATATTATTCTAAGGTTTATTCCAATTAACTCATTTCACTAAGTTCTCACACTCACCCTTACACACATACCCTTAACTAAGCCAATGCCAAAATAATTATATGAATAAAATTACAAAATGACTAAATATTTAAATAGGGTGTTACACATTGCATGGCTCGTAAACACACTAGAGTATCTTTCAAGAGACATCCTCCCTCAAGGAAGTCAAAGTTGCTTCAATTGGTACATTATGATGTTTGTGTTCCATTAAAGGTAAAATCCTTTAGTGATGCACTTTATTTTGTTACCTTTATTGATGATTGCTCCATGAAAATATGGGGTTATGCCCTGAAGACAAAAGACCAAGTGTTGGAAAAGTTAAAAGAATTTCATGTTTTGGTTGAGAGGCAGATAGGCGAGAAGCTGAAATGTGTTTATTCAGACAACGGTGGAGAGTATTATGGACCATTTGATTCCTATTGCAACCAACATGGTATTTCACGTGAAAAGACTCCTCCTAAAACTCATCAATTGAATGGTTTAGTAAAGAGGATGAATTGAACACTAATTGAGAGAGTAAGGTGTATGCTCTCAGAAGCTAAGTTGCCTAATCATTATTAGGATGGGGCATTTTACATGGCAGTGCATGTTCTTAATCTCACTCCTACTGTTGCTTTGAATAGTGAAGTTCTAGACAAAATTTGGTTTGGAAAGAATGTCAATTATGACCATGTTAGAGTCTTTGGTTGTAAGACTTTTATGCATATTCCAAAGGATGAAAGATCCAAGTTGGATGCAAAGTCAAAATAATGTATCTTCATCGGCTATGAGCAAGATGAGTTTGGTTACAAGTTGTATGGTCCTGTAGGGAAGAAGCTTATTCAAAGTCATGATACGGTGTTTATAGAAGACCAAACTATTGAATACATTGATAAGGTAGATAAGGTTACACCCAAGAAAGATATCAGTTTGTCTAATGTTGATCCAATTCGATTACCTAGTCATAATCTAGATGTTATTGGTGGTGATGATCTCAATGGTGAGCCATATGATTATGTTGATGATCAACAACTTTGAGATGAGGTAAATATTCCAACTAATGATGGTGAGGGGGAAAGCAATATGTCACTGGATGATAATCTTGGCGAAGCTCCAGAATCATCTTAAGTTCAACTTAGAAGGTCTAACAGGCAGAGACAACCTTCTACAAGGTATAATTCTGATGAGTACGTGACCTTGACTGATGAGGGTGAACCCGAGGGTTTTCAAGAGGCCATGGAAAGTGGTGAAAGTTAAAAGTGGATGGATGCAATGTATGATTAGACGAAATCATTGCATGATGACCACACTTATGATTCAGTGAAGCTTCCTAAAGGCAAAAGGGCTTTGGAAAACATATGGATTTATAGAGTTAAACATGAGAGAAAATCTAAGTCTCCAAGATATAAAGCCAAATTAGTGGTGAAAGGTTTTCTTCAAAGAAAGGGTGTTGATTTTAATGATATTTTATCACCTATTGTAAATATGTCGTCAATTAGAATCGTGTTGAGTTTGGATGCTACTCTTGATTTAGAGGTTAAGCAAATGGATGTGAAAACAACTTTCTTTCATGGTGATTTGGAGGAAGAGATTTACTTGAAATAACCCGATGGTTTTCGAGTTAAAGGTAAAAAATATCATGTGTGGAGATTGATAAAGAGTTTATATGGGTTGAAGCAATCTTCAAGGCAGTGGTACAAGGAGTTTGAGTCTGTTATGTATGATCAAGTATACCAGAAGACTACTTTAGATCATTGCATCTTTGTTAGAAAATTTTCTAATGATGACTTCATTATCACGTTGTTATATGTTGATGCTATGCTTATTATAAGGAAAATATTTCTAACGTTAACAGGTTAATGAAGCAATTGGGAGAGTCATTTGCCATGAAATACATGGGAGCAGCTAAGCAGATTCTTGGCATTAGAATCATACGTGACAGAAAAGAGAAGAAACTTTTGATGTCACAATAACATTATATTGAAAGAATGTCGTAAATATTCAAAATGGAAAGTTCTAAGGTTGTTAGCACTCCTCTCGCTACTCATTTCAAGTTGAGTTCTAATCAAAGTCCTTCAAGTGAAGATGAAACGTTTTATATGAAACATGTTCCTTATGCGTCTGTTGTGGGTAGTTTGATGTATGTAATGGTGTTTACAAGACCAGATATAGCACATGCTGTTGGTACAGTCAGTATATTTTTGCCAAATCTAGGTAGAGAGCATTGAAATGTTGTAAAATGGATTTTAAGGTATCTTCGCGGTACTACTTCTACGAGGCTTTATTTTGGAGGAGATAAACCTACTCTAGTGGGGGTACTTAGACTCTGATATGGCTGGAGACATTGATTCCAGAAAGTCCACTTCGGGCTACATGATTAAATTTACAGGGGGAGTTGTGGCTTGGCAATCTAGATTGCAAAAGTGTGTAGCACTGTCTACTACAAAGGATGAGTTCATTGTAATTACCGAAGCATGCAAAGAGTTGCTTTGGTTAAAGAAAATTTTGCATGAGCTTGGTTTTGTTAAAGACAAATATGTTTTATTTCTTGATTGTCAAAGCGTTATTCATCTTGGTAAGAATCTGACTTTTCGCAATAGGTCCAAACACATTGATGTGAGATATCATTGGATACATGATATTTTGGATGCTAAGTTGTTGGAGTTAGCTAAAGTTCATACAAATGATAATGATTCTGATATGATGACTAAAGCATTACCAAGAGGGAAATTTAAAGCCTGTTGTGATATCGTCGGTTTGGTGATTTCCTGCACGTAGTTGTGAGGGGAGATTGATTGGGTTTGAGCTCCCTTTCTATGTGGAGAAAGGTCAAAATATGATTAGCCCATTTGTCTCATTATTTAAGTGGATAGGATCAATTTAGGGTTGAGAGAGATAGAGAGAAAATAAGGACTCAAAAGAGAGAAAAGATGAGAGAAACTCATTCCCGTTTTTCTGCAACCAGTCTCATTAAATCGAAGATCCTCGATTCGTTAATCGTCGGATCGAGCTCAAATTTAGAGAGCAGGTTCGTAACACATGTATCTAACTTTTAATTTTTCATAATTTCAAAACAACGTCTGAAGTTAGAGTTATCGGCTTCGCACTGAAGCTGCAGATTTGGAAAAAAAAATAGTTTTTTGATTCTTATGTGTAAGCTAGTTTGCTTTGTGATTTGTGATTGTTAGCACTAGTTTGTGAATCACTTTAAGACGCTCTACCCTTAATTGATTATAGTGGAGTTATTTCTTTGATCTGGACGACTCATGATTTTTACTATCATATTGAGGGGGTTTTCCATGTTAAAAATATCAGTGTTCTTTTGTGCTTTTATTTGTTAGATTTGTCGTCTTATATTTGTTGTTTATCTTCAAGGTTTTTACAAGTCTGAGAAATTTTATACCCGTTACATATTGGTTTGTTATTATTGTGTCTTAATTTCCCATTAATATAGGCTTGTCAAGCCTAAATAATTAACTTTTTTTCTTTATTTTTTTTTTAAAGGGTTAAATAGTGTTTACCCCCTGCCATTAGGGCGAGTTTTGGTTTTCCCCCCTGAAGTTTTTTTTTTATTCCCCCCTTATAAAATCAAGATTCTGTTCCTTGTTTGGCTGACCGGGCCCACTATCCCTTGTTTGGCTGACCGGGCATGGGGAATCTGCACATGTGGAAGTTAGGGTTTGCTGACTGAGCTTATTTTTAATTTTTTTTATTTAATTTTTTTTAGTTTACGTTTATTTAATTTATAATTTATTTAATTATTTAATTTTATCTTTAATTAATTTTCGTATTAATTTTATTTTTTTAAACTATCAAAATATTAAATTTGGGCCTAAGCCCATTTTTATTTCAATACAATCACACATGCTCGAAGATTATTTTCAATTCATTAATGTATATTATTGATTGGTATATATACAATTGTAATGCTTCCATAACAACCGATGTGGGACTTGTTCTCACCTTAGCAACAACATTTACCTTCAGTACATCATCCTTCTCTAAAACCTTATAATATTTATTTCATTATATAACCTTATAATATTTACTTACATATTTATTTCATTATATAACTACTTGATAAACCGGCAACATGTGCTTCTTAATCCTTCCAAAGTAAGATTGGTTCACACTTATGAACATGTATTCAGGTTCATTCACTTGTAATTATCCAAAAAATATTGACTAGAGCTCTTGAAATGTAATTTGTTTTGTTTATCTAGTTATTGGACTTCAATGTTTTCTTCCTCTGTAGAATCAAATAATCAGGGAAGTTATAGTGACAGCTAAATCATTTTTTTTCTTGTTATCATCATCATCATTTTTTCTTGTTATCATCATCATCATTTTTTTTCAAATAATCAGCCAAGTCATGAAGTCCATAATCTGGGACAGTCTCCACTAAACAGGTGATATCTTTTTTTCTATAAATCAGATCGACGCGATTCTTGATTTTTCGGAATCTACACGAAATTCCCTTCAGTTTAGGTACTAATTTCGCTTTCTGGATGTTTGTAATGAGTCCGGAAGATATGATTGAAGTTGGAGGTCTGATGCTGAAATTGTGCAGAAAAGGGCTTACGGGTTTGAGAGAAATTGGAGCCAAAGCAAGGAAATTGGAATGGAATGGTTGAGTTTAGATTGTAGTATGTTATGAAATCTTCATGATGTCCCTTTACCTCAGCCCTTTACCTCGGCCAGCATCACATGTGGTACGTTGTGGTACCATATCTATAATTTACTTTTTCCATATGTCTTATAAGTTCAAGCACGCAAAGCATTCTAAACAATCCGGAAATGAAGCTTGGTTAGTTGCTTGTAAACAATCCATATGTCTTTACGTTGTGGTACCATATTTATAATTTACTTTTTCATATTTCGTATGCTTTTTTAAGATTACTATCCATTCCAATATACAATGCATCAGTCCTTTGGAACAAGTGTCATTACTTAGGTTCACAAACAACAAATTCATCTCATTTTAAGCGTTTTATTAAGTTTTACATATTTTTAATACAATGATTAGTTAAGTTCATTTCAATAATAACAGTTTGTTTAGTTTAAATACAAATAAATAAACATAAATATAATACATGGCGTATATGAAGAGAGGAATACCTTTATGGTTGTACAATTGATAGATCTTGAAATAGAATGATGATGAATGAAATCTCCAATGGATTTTATATTAGTAGCCAACAAGCATTTTTCGAGTTGAAGTTCTTTCAGTATGGTTTTGATGATCATTAGTGTAGTTAGCAAATTTTTTTAAACAATGTAAGTTTCATGGTGCAGTTAATTGATGGTGATGATTTCTTGATGGTGATGATTTCTGATAAGTACTGTTATAACTCTGTTAAAAAGTTGTCTGCTACTAGTTTAAAGGTTAGTAGATTATTATTGAAGGTAAATTGAATGAAAAAAAAGTGATGTTAACTGATGTTATGGAGTTAATCGAATGGAGCTAATGTTATTAGTTTAAAATATGGATGGAATGTGTTTGAAGGATGTTGGAGTTGTGTATGTATATGTGGTTTTGTTGATGTATTGTGATGCTTTCTCCATTGGTGCAGGGATGAACTTGTGCTTGGTATTGTTGAAGTCCCACATTGATCTTTTTAATAACAATATTAGTGTTTATATATCAAACACACACCAACCTAATAGAATTGAAAATGGGCTCTAGGTATATGGACCATGAGCTCAATGTATTTAATATATATTTTGTATAATATATTTCTTAATTTAAAATAAAAAAATTATAAATTATATAAATTCTAAATAAATAAATAAAATTATAAATTATATAAAATCTAAAAAAAATTAAATAAACGTAAATTAAAAAAAATAAATAAAAAAGTTATAAATTATATAAAATCTAAAAAAAATTAAATAAACGTAAATTAAAAATAAATAAATAAAAAACTTAAAAATAAGCCCAGTCAGCAGGCCCTAAATGTCACGTGTGCAGATTCTCCATGTCTAGTCAGCCAAATAAGGGATAGGGAGTTCTGCAAACAGAATCTTGGTTTTATAAGGGGGAAATCACAAAAAAAAAAACTTAAGGGGGTAAACCAAAACACGTCTATATGGCAGGGGATAAACACTATTTAACCCTTTTTTAAATTATTATATTTTATAATTTTCTTTGATATTAACACATATAGTAGGAGAATGAAAAACTCATTTAATTTAATCACTTTAATAAATTTATTAATTTTTGTATATTAGTTGCCTAATTGGCTTATTTTAAATTTTATGATAATAAATCTTGAATTTTGAATAATAATGATATGTTTTATCAATCTATTATATATATTTTAATTATATATATTTTAAAATTATTTTTCAATGGTTTTTATTCTTTTTTATTTTATTTTTACTTTTGTATCTTTTTTTAAAAATTAATAAATATTTATTTAATATTAGTCAGAGTGACCAACCCCAACCCCAACCCCAACCCCAACCCCAATCCGCCATAAAATAGATCATGAGGTTTCTATTCATATACATTTAGGCTCTGTTTGGCAAACATTTTTTTGAGTTTATAGCTTATGTCTTATAGCTTATAAGCTCGTATGACAATAAAAGACATGTTTGGTAACTGTCTTTTCATCACGAGCTTATAGCTTATTTTATTAGCTTATAGCTTATTTTTCAGACGCTATTTTAAATAGCGTTTTAGCTTATAGCTTATAGCTTATCATTTTTTCTTCCACTTTTATCCTTATTATTTTAATTAAAATCCATCATTATCCTTTATAATTTATTATAATTTAAAATAAAATAATAATTATTAATATCTTTTATGTCATTTTATTGTATGAGATAATTAAACCGCTAATTTTACCAAACACTTCAATTAGCTTATCAGCTATAAGTCATCAGCCATTAGCTATAAGTTATAAGCTATCAGTCATCAGCTATCAGTCATAAGCTATAAGCTATCAGTTAACTTATCAGTCAACCGCTATTTTTACCAAACAGAGCCTTAGTTGGTTCGCTCTATCATTGGGTTACTGGTGGAGTGGGTTATCCCTTTTTATTATTATATGTTAGAGTTTAATTTTAAAAATATTTTAATTTCTAAAATTGATTTATTATGTTTTTAATGTCCACATAGAGATTGATTCAATAGTAAAGGTTACTAAAAAATCCCTCTCTTTAGGTCCAATAGCACAAAATCATCTTTCAATAAATTTTAGGTGCTTGTTTATCACACCCTATCAAATCTTTAAATAACAAAAATGCCCTTGTTTAAAATTCAATTTCTGAACTATATACCATATATTATCCATATAAATTACTAAACACGTTTGACCAAAAGTTAACTTCGGATACTATAAAATTCTCAAATAAATTTACAACCAATGTAAAAATTTCAGAATTTGCCCCTAGAATAAAATCCACAAGAAACAGTATAACATTTAAAAAAACTACGACAACTTCCTCAATTTTACTTGTGGATTTTTCTAAAGGAAATTTTGAACTTAATCCTATACCATAATCAAAGGGATTTGTACGAAAGTTAACTTTTGAATATTATTATTACTCGCAGAAAAAATCACTGATATATTCTAAAAAATATTAAATATTAGTAAAAACCTACGGAAATTTATTGCAAATCTTTTTGGAGTGCAGACATAGTAAGGGGACATTTTTAAATTTTTATTGGGTTTGAGTGAAACGCATATGATATATTGATCAACTCCTAAATTTTACAAACAAGATGGTGATATTTTAACAAAAAAAAAAATCATTTATTTTAGACCTTATTTACTGTTAAAATTTACTGGGTGGACTTAGACAATAAAATTATTTTATCATATTATATTTTCAATACAAACAACATATTGAAATGATTAGTATACATTAAATTTTAACGAAATTTTTTTTTGAAAAACAATTAATTTTTTTATATTCGAATCAATTGTCCTTTATGAAGTCATATTTGGACTTTGCTCCAATTAATTTGAATAATAATTTTCACTTTATTCAAATCAAAGTTTCACAAGACTTATTTTTCATCCTTGATTTAAATAGTTGTTTCTTTGATGAAAGTAACATGTTTTGGACTGGGCCAACGGCCATGCGCGGCCCAATCCGTGACTGCTACAGTAACGGCCCAAACGCTTGGATCCAGTCCATTAAGATGACAAAAGTACCCTTTTGCCACGGCAACCGGGCACTGACTGCTCAGCCTTGCCCGGAACTATTGTCCGCCACACACGAGCTACAGCTCCCCGACATATGACGGTCATATGCCCGCAACTACCCTCCTGCCCGTCACAACGGCTAGTTTGGGCAGTTACCTATTCTTCAGGAAAACGGTTATTTCGCCTTGAAAATAGGACCGTTGGCCACGCGCTGGGGAACAATATATAAACCCTCTCATTTGAGAGGGCGAGGTATCACATTTTTCACCCTCAGAATACTTTCTGTACTTGCCCCTTTTTCTCTGACCCTTTCTTACTTGAGCGTCGGAGTGCCTTGCAGGTACACCCCCTTTTCTCCTCAACAGTCCGAACATCCAGCCATCATCATCTACCGAGCACCTCGCCATCTGACGACTAGCGTGTGTGGATCTGATCGAACACTCGAGATCAGTGGCGCCGTCTGTGGGAACTCCTTGTTCTCCCCTTCTTTCTTTCTTACTCGGAAACTAAAGATCAAAACATACCTTCATTAATCCACCCACATATGGCCGCTCAGAACCCCGCAAAAGGTGCTGACGCTACAGTTCTTGTCCCTGTCGACAAGGTGGACGTTAATGGCAGTTCGCTGTTACTTTCTGATCCCCGTTTCCTTCGAGACGGGGCCACTGCTTCTCCAACTCCTCCTCCCACCGAGCAAGGAGGAAAACAGTCACCGTTGGGGGAGCGACCAATTCCTGGCCCCCCCAGCACTGATCTAGTCGTCGCAGCCCTCTTAGATGTTGTCAACCGCACGAACCTCCTTATCTTGCAGCAAGGTGAAAGGATAGGAGCCCTCGAAGAAGCAGCTCTTCCAAGATCCTCTCCCCACAAGAGGAAACACCAGAAATCAAGAAGCCAGCCGCCCAGGCGCCAGGAAGACCGTATGACGAGGCCCGAACCACTACGCGTTCGCAAACGCGACCAGATCTCCCCGAGGGACCAGTCGCCACCAAGACACAAGCGAACGAGGCAGGACGGGAATTCTTCCCCGATCAGACATCGCGACCGGCCACGATCGCCCTCACCTCGCAGAGACCGCCGCCGCGAGCGCAGACAACGGTCACCGTCGACTTCAAGTTCGGACAGCGACGACGAGCCTCGCGGCCCGTTGTCCCGCAGGATCCTAGCCACCCATCTCCCCAAAGGACTAGAGAAGCCTCCGTCTCTAGGGACTTATGATGGAACCACGGACCCAGACGAGCACATAGAAAACATAGACGCTCTTTTGGACTACCGAGGTGTACGAGGAGCCATCAAGTGCCGCCTGTTCCCGACCACGCTCCGGAAGGGAGCAATGACCTGGTACAAACAACTGCCCGAGGAATCCATCACCTTCTGGAGGCAGCTCGGGAGGATCTTCTCCCGACACTTTACCGCATCACGACGCCATCCTAAGACTGAGGCGTCCCTTGGAGCTGTTGTACAGGGGAGAGATGAACCCCTTCGGGACTACATTGAGCGGTTCAACAAGGAAGCCGTCCAAGTGCCAACGACCGACGATATGAAGAAATTCCTGCTCGAGCAGGGATTACGTCCTGGCTCAGATTTCGCGAAAGACATCGGCCTAGATCCACCAAGGAACCTCAACGCTCTCCTCCACCAAGCCCAGTCGCATATACAGTACGAGGAGAAGGTCGCTGCCCACTCTGTCCGGGCCTCCCGTCACCAAGAAGGTACCCGGACATCCAGAGCTGAAGAGCCCTCGACATCCCGCCGAGGAGATAAAAGACGCGACGATCGGCCTCGCGATGCACGCGAACAGAAGGGACCTTCTGGACGGTTCCACGACTATACCCCCCTCACTACCTCGAGGGAGGAAATCTTGTCCGAATGTGCTAATTCAGAGTTCAAGCAAGCGGGGGTCCGTTTCCCCAAACAGCTGCCGGCCAGGCCAGGTGTGGACAAATTCAAGTATTGCCGCTTCCACAAGAGCCACGGCCATACGACAGAAGAATGCATCCACCTCAGGGATGCCATAGAGATCCTCATTCGCGACGGCCATCTGAAGCAGTTCGCGAAGAAAAAAGAAGCTCCCCGACAAGAAACCCAGGAGAGCAAGAAGGCGGCTGAAGAGACTCCGCCCTTCGATGACACCAACGTACAGGTCGCTATGTCCGTGACTCGACCAGAAGACTTCTGCATCCCTGACAGTCTGCCCGCTTCCATATTCCTCGGCGCTCACAGCCCGTGGGAAACCTTCCTGTCGGCCATGGTCATCTCCGGTGGCAGATTCAACAAAATCACGGTTGGTTCGGTCAAAAGAAATTTCGATCAACTGATCAGCAAGAGCGCCAACGAAGTCACCACGCTGGATACCACTCGCAAAGGATCCTCTCTCATTTCCTTCTACAAAGAGGAGCTCCTCGGCGGGTCACCGAACTCAAGCATCCCGCTTCTCATCCGGGCAAGGATGGCGAACTTCGACGTTCGCAGGATACTCGTGGACCAGGGCAGTTCAGTTGATATTATGTACAACCACCTGTTCGAGACACTGCAGTTGGACGACTCTCACCTTACCCCATACGTTGGATCTGACCTGCAGGGATTCAACGGAGCAGTAACAAGGCCCCGAGGTTACGTAGAGCTCATCGTGACTTTCGGTTCAGAAAAGATAACCCGAGCAATCAAAGCACAGTTTCTGGTAATCGACTGCCCGTCACTATATCAGTGCATTTTTGGAAGGCCAACCCTGGCAGAGTTGGTTGCAGTGCCTTCCACCGTACATCTCAAAATGAAGTACTACACTTCTGAAGGGATGGTCGCCACCCTCCACGGCGACATCGAAGCTGCCCGTCGATGCTTTGAGGCCGCGTCGAAAGGATTGAGCATAATCTCAGCGAAGCCGAGGACATCTGGTCGCCCCCTCTACCCAGCAACTCCGAGCAGCCAAAACCACTCCCCCAGGTCGAATCTATCGACTTGGACAGCCGTTTCAGCGAGGAGGACCACGCCAAATCCCCGACGACTTCGGGCAGCTAGTCCCACAACAACGGCCATCTCCTGCGCCCCATACCAGATGGCAACTTCGAGATCGTCCCGTTCGGAGAAGACCCCCAACGGGGAGTAAGGATCGGAGCAGACCTCCCCGACCTGGCCAAAAGACAACTAAAAGAGTGCCTCAGGGAGAACGCAGACTTGTTCGCATGGAGCGCTGCTGAAATGCCAGGATTGGACCCCTCCGTCGCTTGCCACCAGCTTACCATCGATCCGGCCGTCAAAGTCGTTGCCCAACGCAGAAGGAAACAATCCCCGGAGAAGATGGAAGTCGCGGAGAAGGCTGTTAAAGACCTTCTAGAAGCTAGGTTTATTTCCGAGGCCAAATACACTACGTGGCTCTCAAATGTTGTACTTGTAAGAAAAAATAATGGCAAATGGAGAATGTTCATTGATTATACTGATGTAAACAAGGCCTGTCCGAATGACGCCTACCCCCTCCCCAATATAGATAAGCTCGTGGATAACTCAGCAGGTTTTAAGCTGCTATCGTTCCTCGACGCCTACTCGGGCTACAATCAAATCCCGATGGCCGCGAGCGACAAAATGTACACGACCTTCATGACCGAATCGGGCAATTATTACTACAACGTGATGCCTTTCGGTCTGAAGAACATCGGCGCTACATACCAACGAATGATGAACAAAGTCTTCCAAGGACAAATAGGCGACATGCTCGAGGTATACATGGACGACATGATCATCAAGTCCCACGAGGAACTAGACCATGTCGCCCATCTTCGAACAATTTTCGAACAAGCAAGAAAATATCAAATGCATTTTAACCCAGAGAAGTGCACGTTCGGAGTACGGGCAGGCAAATTCCTTGGTTTTTACCTAACGGAACGAGGAATAGAGGCTAACCCCGACAAATGTCGGGCATTCTCTGAGTTCCCAACGCCCACGTCTAAGAAGAACATCCAGTCCCTCAATGGGGTACTCACCTCATTGTCCCGCTTCGTCGTGAAATCTGCCCAACACGCCCTTCCTTTCTTTAAACTCTTGAGAAAAGAAGCCGCGTTTGAATGGACCGAAGAATGCGAGGCGTCCCTCCTTCACTTAAAACAAGCTCTGTCGAAACCGCCCGTGTTATCGCGGCCAGATACCGGGGAAGTTTTGTTCCTATACCTCGCCGTCACCACCGAGGCCGTGAGCGCTGTTCTCATCCGCGAGAATCATGCCGGGAAAAAGCCCGTATACTTCACGAGCAAAGCGTTGCAAGACGCGGAGTTGCGATATCAGCAGATAGAGAAGGTAGCACTGGCCCTCGTTAACGCCGCCAGACGACTGAGGCACTATTTCTTGGCCCACACGATCGTGGTGAGGACAAATCAGCCCATCAAACAGTTGCTGGGATGACCAGACATGGCAGGTCGAATGCTCAAGTGGTCGTTGGAGCTGTCCGAATTTGACGTCCGGTATGAAAGCAGAAAGGCTCTCAAAGCACAGGCCCTGGCCGATTTCGTGGCAGAAGTAACCTTCTCAGACTCCTCGCCCCACGTAGCAAACAGATGGACCATCTACGTGGACGAAGCCTTCAGCTCGAGCGGCAGCGGGGCAAGAGTCATTCTGGAGAACGACGAGGGGACCATAGTCGAAGCGTCCCTCACTTTATCCTTTCCCACGTCGAACAACCAGGCCGAGTATGAAGCCTTCCTCGCTGGGTTACGCCTTGTCGAAGACCTAGGGGCAGAGGAAATCGTCATCTGCACGGACTCTCAGCTCGTAGCTCACCAGGTCACCGGGGAGTATCAGGCCAAAAACGACAGTCTGTCTGAGTACCTCTCCCTAGTTAGGGAAAAGATATCGAAGTTCAGGACGGCAGCTGTAAGACATGTTCCCCGTGAACACAACGTACGAGCAGACGTCCTATCCAAGCTAGCGAGCACCAAGAAAAAAGGAGGAAACAGGTCAGTCATCCAAGAGATACTTCCCTGATCCAGCATCGACAAGGGGCCCTCGACTCTACACGTGCATGCAATCGGGGACACCGACTGCTGGATGACGCCCGTGTACAACTACCTCACCAGGGAAGAACTTCCGGATGACCCCAAAGAAGCCGGCACTATCAGACGAAGAGCTTGCTCGTACGTCATCCTCGAAAACAAACTTTACCGAAGGGGTTTCTCCATTCCGCTACTAAAGTGCATAGAGGAGGAGATTGTCCCCCACGTATTACGAGAAATCCACGAAGGCATTAACGCCCAGCACCTGGGGGGAAGGTCCCTTTCCCGCAAGGCCCTCCGGGCAGGATATTATTGGCCAACCATGCAGCAAGATGCCAAAGAGCATGTGAAGAAATGCAACAAATGCCAACGGCACGGGGACATGCACCTAGCTCCCCCCAACGAGCTGAAAAGCTTGACATCCCCGTGGCCATTCGCCTGGTGGGGCCTGGACATCCTGGGACACTTCGTGACGGGGTCTAGCCAAAACAAATACCTGATAGTGGGCGTAGATTACTTCACAATATGGATAGAAGCAGAAGCCTTAGCGAAGATAACAGCACTTAACATTCTACGCTTCTACAAGCGGAATATCCTTGCCCGTTTTGGGATTCCCCAAGCAATCGTCACGGACAATGGAACACAATTCACGGACAAGAAGTTCCAAGACTTCGTCGCCCATCTCGGAACAAAGCAACACTTCGCTTCGGTCGAGCACCCCCAGACCAACGGGCAGGCGGAGGCAGCCAACCGTGTCATCCTTCGTGGCCTCAAGCGAAGACTGGACGAAACGAAGAAGGTCTAGGTCGAGGAGCTCCACAGCGTCTTATGGGCATATCGTACTACTCCCCAGTCCACCACCGGGGAGACGTCTTTCCGCTTAGCATATGGCATGGAGGCTGTTTTACCCATCGAGATCCACGTACCGTCCAGGAGGACCGAGTCACCTCTAGACGAGGAGATGAATAACAGAGCGATAAGAGAAGAGCTCGACCTCGTCGAGGAAATCCGGACAGGAGCAGCACTCCGTGAAGCGTCTCTTAAGCAAAAAATAACAATCAGGCACAATGCCAAAGTCTTACGACGAGAATTCGACGTGGGCAGCCTTGTCCTGCGGAGAAACCACAAGGACTCTCGCGAAGGCAAACTAGCGGCCAACTGGGAAGGGCCATACAGAGTCCGTGCCAAAATGGAAAATGGCGCATACTTCCTAGAAAACCTCAACGGGGAGGCACTCCCTCGACCATGGAACGCCGAGAAACTTAAGCAATACTACAGCTAAAGTGACCTTAGGCTTCCTCGCATCAAGAGACCACCTAGCGGTCATCATGCTCGCCCAGGTACAAGCGACGCATGCACACAAAGTAGAATCCCGCTCAAACAAGCAAGCCGGAACTTTGCTCGGCGGCGGTCCTCGACCGAGTACCGCCCTCGCCCAAGTACCATGATTGGCAGAACCCCAACTTGCGATGGGACGTTCACGCTGCGACCTCTGGCCTCAATCGCGACCTGAGATCCGCAACCTCGCCAGGACCTTCCCCGGCTGTTTGCCCAGTTCCCCGCACTGGCGGACTCACACGCAGCGGGCTACCTTCCAAAAGAAAGCTCCACTAACGAACACACCCTCCGACGGGCAGTCATACACACACAATTAAGATAAAATACAACACTAATGTAAAGTACAGCAACATAAACAAAAATCATATAAGTAACAAAACCGACCAACATAAACCGGGCATAAAGTAAAAAAGGCCACCAGGGCCAAAGATTGTACGAATTACATAAAAAGGGGGGCCACGCCCCCCAAACCAAATAAAATTACAACAAACTACACGGCACGCAGGCCGACAAAACATCATTCCTCGGTGTCTTCGACTCGTTCATCATCAGGCGGAGAGGTTTCGGTTCTAGCTTGGCCGACAAGGATAGACTCTGGCATCACTATTTGCCCGTCTTTAACGTACGCCAGGAAATTGGTACCTTCGGTCACCAAATCAACACCAGGATTCACCACCTGAAGCTGAGACACTGCGTTTTGGAAGGACTCCTCGCCGAGCACGGCGTTGTCATCCTCGGCTACCACCAGTCGGGCAACTAACTCTGACCTAGTCTTCAGCACCTTCACATCCTCAGGCTCCTCCTCGCCCGGAGCATTGGTCGCCTGCAGTTGCGCGACCAGGTCCTCAGCAGCCTTTTTCTCAGCCTCGAGCGTAACCACCTTTCCCTTTAGCTGGGCAACCTCCTCGCTCTCCTTTTCCTTCGCCTCCTTGGCAGCCCTAGCTTCCTCCCTGGCCTTCCTCAAGCTCTCCTCGAGAGCGTTCACCTTCCCGCGGGCAATAGTCAACTCACCCTCAGTGGTCGTGTCCCCTTCGGCATAGGTGGCCGCCATCTCCAGCAGCCTGACCACCGCAGAGGCATCCTGAGCCACCAACGCCCTCTTGCTCGGACGGTCCAGGCTTTGCAGATGAAGAGAATCAGCGTGCGGAATCACCAAAGAGGTCCCTTCAAAAAACCTCTTGTCCAGTACACAAGGAGGCAACTCGAATTTCTCTTTCTCTGGCGCCTTGTCCAGATCCACTGCCTCGTTCCTTGGACGCTTAGACCTGGTCGCCAGGGGCATTGGAGACCGTTGTGCATTGGCCGGTGAAGCATTCCCCTGAGGAGGCTGGGAAGGACCAATCGCACGGGCAGGGGAAGGACGAACCTTAGGAGTGGCAGCTGCAGCAGCTTGTTTCCGTGCGGCCACGTTCCTCACCATCCTTTTGTGGGCTGAAGGCATAGCGGCTGCAAAAGACAAAAACAAGCGTCAGGTGATAAAAAATAACGAGCAATACAAAGCAATATATTAAGATTAAATACCGAGCAGATCCATAGCATCCCTATAAGTGTTGCACCCCAGCAGTGCCCTAACGTTAATAAAACGAGGCTCTACTCGAGGACTACCATCGTCCTCAAGGATCGCCACATTCTTCTTCGTAACACACTCGGCCATCCGGAACGAGTTCACGTACTTCAGCAGTTTCTCATATGAGGCAGCATCCCCCTCATCCAAATCGGTCGGCTCAAAAACATAATCCTTTGGCGGCTTAGTAAAATGCGCCCGGTCCACTGGAAGGGATATTTCAACAATTGCCGCCCAATGTATTTACCCTCCTCGTTGATCCTGTCCTCCCCGTTCACATCCACTTCAAGCTCCCAGCAGAACGTGTTATCCTGAGCAGCCTCCGATACGGGCTCCACGACGAAGTACCTCGTCTTAAATGTACTGATAGATTCGGAGAAAGGTTTGAACAGCTTACGCTGCTGCTTCAAAGAGACCCAGCCATAGCTCTTTCCAGAAGTCTTCCGTTGGAGATGAAATACGGTGAAGAAGAATGGAAGAGTCGCCCCTACCTGCAAGTGCTCGCACACCAGCTCGAACGCCCGCATGAACGCTAGCGAGTTGGGGTGGAGCTGCGTAGGGGCCAGGTGAAGATGCAGAAAGACGGACTGCTGGAAATCCGTAAATGGAAGCCTCAAGCCCAACTCCTTGAAGACATATTCATACATCGTGAAATGCTCCCCGTAATTGGTGCAGACGCGCTTATTAGCAGTGGGAAAGTGGACTCTCCAATCCCCGCCGTCTCCCATCGTCCGGAAGCAGTCTCCAACATAGCTCGCAAACTCGGACACATGCTCAGAGGGTTCCGCCACCTCCCATTCATCTGCTTCATTTTCTGCTACATCCTCCTCGGGTGTATCCTCCTCGGGTACCTCCTCCTCGAGCACCTCGTCCTCTTGTTCGTAGTTCGTATCCTGCTCCGTGGACCCACTCGAAGACTGAGTGCTATTACTCCCCGAGGAACCAGACTCCTCCTCGGGCGAATCTAGTACAATTTCTCCACAGGGCCCTGTCGCCATCACCTGAAAAGTAGAGAAAGACAGTGAATTCGACAGCTAATCAAATCCACCCTTCCACCGCTGAACAAGTGAAAGGGCGCGCTAAGGGCTGAGGACGACGTCCCCGGCCTAAGCCCTGACAACACTGCAAACAGTCTCCCCGCGAGATAGTGCCCGGAACTCTCATCCCACATGAGGAATTTCTCCAAAGCAAGATCACGAGTTTTTCATTCAGCTCATAACTCCATAAAACGCAACACTCGCACGATCACGTGCACGTCGCCATCGCGATGGCGTCACGGACAGACCCTCCACACACAACGTAACGACAGGCTAACGGCGATGGAGACGGCGGAACCATCATCCACCATCGGCGACTACCACATATACAGCCCTAAGTCTCCTAAAATCTAACCTAACCACATGCACCGCCTAAGTAAACATCAACAAAAAGCAAAACAAGGAAAATGGATGACTTACTCGTAAATATGAGGCTGAAAGGACTTGCTCGGATCTTCAAACAATGAAAGTTGCAACGGACAGCGTTCACGGGCAAGGGATTTGCTAAAGATTGAAGGAAAAGGTCCTGAATGAAGGTTTTTTCCCCTATTTATACAGGAGGTCACGTGCAACCACACGCGCACATAGGTCATAATGACTACCCGCTAGCCATCATTGCCTAAGCGGTGGCAGCACAAGTTCCAACACACACGTGGCGACCCCCGTACCGTTTCGTATTCCACTAAACTGTTGGTACCCACCGGTGACGGGCAACGTATAACGACCGCAACCAACAGCCATAACGGACAGTAGAAACCACGGGCTTCCACAGCCGACGAGCAAAACGCTCCACTTCCCCGAGACTGTACGTTATCCTTAAGTCATCACTTCCATGCTCGGAAGCAACGACTTGGGGGGCTACTATTCTGGACTGGGCCAACGGCCATGCGCGGCCCAATCCGTGACTGCTACCGTAACAGCCCAAACGCTTGGATCCAGTCCATTAAGATGACAAAAGTACCCTTTTGCCACGGCAATCGGGCACTGACTGCTCAGCCTTGCCCGGAACTATTGTCCGCCACACACGAGCTACAGCTCCCCGACATATGACGGTCATATGCCCACAACTACCCTCCTGCCCGCCACAACGGCTAGTTTGGGCAGTTACCTATTCTTCAGGAAAACGGTTATTTTGCCTTGAAAATAGGACCGTTGGCCACGCGCTGGGGAACAATATATAAACCCTCTCATTTGAGAGGGCGAGGTATCACATTTTTCACCCTCAGAATACTTTCTGTACTTGCCCCTTTTTCTCTGACCCTTTCTTACTTGAGCGTCGGAGTGCCTTGCAGGTACACCCCCTTTTCTCCTCAACAGTCCGAACATCCAGCCATCATCATCTACCGAGCACCTCGCCATCTGACGACCAGCATGTGTGGATCTGATCGAACACTCGAGATCATAACAAGTGAGTGAAACATATGGGTGAAACCCATAGATAAAAAGATGTAATTTTGTCTTCCGTTCTTAGTGTGTCTATACCCATCACCATGAATCTTTCTCTTCTTCTCTAGAATAACTTCTTGAGTGTAATCAATGTCAGATTCACTTATTTTTTGTAGCATTTTGTTCTTGTGAAATTTGTTGGTGCTTGTGAATTAGAGAGAGTGAGTTGATTAATCTTGTGTGTTAATCATGATTGATCAAGCTCATGTGTGTGTGTGTGCATGCCTGCGTGCAAGCGTGTGTGCGTGCGTGTGTGTGTGTGTGTATTTAAAGTTTTTATTTGTGTGAAGTTTGTTATTTGTAACAGATGCATGTATCATTTCTTAAATGCAGTTTGGTTTTCTTTGTTATTGATCAAGAAGGGAGTTTTTTAATATACTCCAAGGAAGACTTTGGCGAGATCAAGTATCAACAGTCTATAAGGCAGAGTTGGATGTTATCCTTCTTTAGCGGTGTTGGAGAAATATTGGTTGCAAATAAAGTTGGGAGTTACCCAATATACACTCAGTTAATGACAATCACTCAGACAAGAAATGGGTGAGATCAGGGAGATCTCCACATACGAATACTTGGAGCAGGTTTTTATGGATAACAAGGTTATTGGATCAAGATCTTGAGGGATCTTGTTTTTGTTAGCAATTTGATTGTTTGCATCAATATAAGGAATTATTGTGTGATAGTTAGTTGTAACCAAAATGTTTGTATCAAACTTATCAAAATAGTGGAAGATCATGATTATTTTTCAGTGGTTATTTAACACCATTGAAGAGTGGAGTAGGCAAAGCGAGGACGAATGACGAACCACTATATATATTTGTGTATCTTTTCTCTTTCCCTCAACTCCTTTATTTTACTAGCATCCATAAATATTGCTATTGCATAAATTGCTTAATTGCATTGATTGTGTCCCACATAAGACATAATTTTCTTATAGTAATTTCATGTATAAGCTTAGGTATGTGATGTATCAATCTTATATAATCATCATGAATCTAATTATGGCTTGATAAAACATTTATGTGAAGTTTTTAAATTACTTTGTTCAAAGCAACTTTAGTTGTCTTGTGATTGACTTGCATTAAAGCAATCAAGCTCTTAGTAACATCTTGTATTATCTCACTTGGTTTAATTCATTGAGATGCTTCAAAGCTCTCTTGTTTTTGTTTTTTTTTCTGCGCTTCTTAAAACTCTGATTTTGTTTATGGGAACTAAAATGTTTTTTGAAATTATCTTAAGGGAAATGGTGTATTTAACCCCCTATAGACCTCTTTCTATCCATATTATCACCCAATAAAGAATTTATCAATTCTTCTATTCTATGCCTTTGGAGCCTGCTTTAAGCCATACAAGACTTTGTGTAATTTTCAAACTAAGTCTTCCTTTCCCTTGACGACAAAACCAGGAGGTTGGATTATGAACATTTATTCTTCTAGAGGGCCATTAAGGAAGGTTAATTTTACACCAAGATGAAAGAGAGGCTATACTTTATTGCAGGCTAAGGCAACTACCATCATGATGGTCTCATGTCGTGAAATTGATGAGAAGACTTCTTCATAATCAACTCTTTGTCTCTGCATAAAGCATTTTGTAACAAGTCTGGATTTGTGCTTGAAAACTTTTGCTTCAGGGTTCACTTTAAGTTTGAATACCCATCTGACTTCAATGGCCTTGTACCCTTCGGGTAACTTGGTCGATTCCCAAGTATTATTATTTCTTATGGAAGAAAGTTATTCAACCATGGCATCCTTCCAATCTTGTTCCTTGAGAGTTGCTTGATGATCAACTGGTTTAGAATCTGAAAACATTGCAAGGTGTATTATTTCTCCATTAGTGCTACTTCGTTGTAAGGAACTTGCTCATAGTCTGATAGTCTCCTAAAAAGATGCCTTGCTCTTTGTGGTATGGTATGTGTTGACACAAGTTTTTCCTCACTTTCCTCATTAGCATCATCAACCTCTACTATGTCCATAGTGATGATTTCGTAAAATCATTATTTTCAGATTGATTAGTCGCTAAGATATCACCATTATCTCTAACATTCCAGTTCTAGGCCCCATTATCTAGAACTATCACATATCTACATATTGATACTTGTTTTGTATGAGGATAAAATAACCTATATGATCATGTGTTGTGATATCCTATAAAAATCATTGGTTTTCTTTTGTCTTCCAGTTTTCTTATCTTGGCATTAGGAACATGCTTTTAGCACAAGGAACAAAAAATATTCAAATGATTTGCAATAGGCTTCCTTTTTTACCAGACTTCATCAGGGACTTTATTCACCAATTTATTTGTAGGGATGAAATTCTGTTCCTCGGGGCACAAATTTCAACTCGATGCTTCGACAACAGGTTCGACAATAAATACTAGAACCACTACACCAATAAGTAATAGATGATGGAGCACAAAACAATAATGATCACAATCAATTGTTTACCCAGTTCAGTGAAACTACACCTATGTCTGGGGTGCTAAGTCCATAACCCAAGAAAGGAAAATCACTATTAGTAGTTTAGTACAATAAGTTTTACAAGAAACAAGAAACCCTATGTTGTTCAATGCCTCTTCCTAACACTACCCAATGACTTTCTATTTAGAGCTTCCCCCTAAACATGAGAACTTGATCACTTTCTTCTCTGCCACAAAACTAATGACAGGGCCAAACAACCACTAAATCATAGTGATCAAATTCAATCTTAACAAGATGATAAAATGTTGAATATTATAATTCAACTAGACAAACCTTCTATGTCAAGTTACTGAAACATAAAGGTGTACAAAACAACGTTGATTACAACTCAACTAGACAACCCTTATATGCCAAGTTACTGAAACATAAAGGTGTACATAAAAATTACATGGACTCTTGTAAACCCTAACACTCTAAGATCTTCAATGGGAGTGCTTGCTTTCGAATGTAAGTTTGAACACCTTGGATAATATCTTTGATTTCATCTATAATTAATGCAAAATCTGTTGGATATTTGATTTATTCCTTGAATATCTCTAACAAGATATGCTTTATTTTAATTTAAGTTCAAATTTAAATCTTCATTTAAATCTGAATTAATCTTCATCCAAATGACAAATAAATCACCTAATCATATTGTTAAATCCATAAAAATAAAATCTTTGACAAATATTCGACAGAACATACTCCAAAATGCAACATTTTGGGGCCTGTTGAGCAAGGCCAAGATGTCGTACCAACATGTTGGAGCATCGCGCCCAACATGTGTCATTTCTACAGCTTCATACATCTTTAGCAAGCTAGACCAATCTTGAACACTTGGACACTTCCCCAAGTTGTTGTTTTGCTAAAATTTATCCGATCCAATAGGAACAACAAAGAAGTTTGTTTAGAATATAAGCAATATTGGATACAACATCGCCCCATAGTTCACGTGGTAAGTTTTTCTGCTTAACAATGCTTCTTTCCATGTTGAGGATACTTCTATATCTTCTTTCTGCCAAGCCATTATGTTGAGAAGTGTATGATGCTATGACTTAATGAATGATGCCTTGACATGTACAAAATGAATCAAAATCCTTTGAAGTGTACTTTCCTCTACCATATGTTCTCAAGATATTTATTAGTTTGACACTTTGTCTCTCCACCATTTCCTTGAAATTCTTGAATATTTGCAGGGCTTCACTCTTGGATTTGATTAAGAATAGCCACAACATTATTGAGAATTAATCCACAAAAGTGATGAAATACTTGTTTCCACCATAGCTAGGAACTTTTAGTGGTCCACATATGTATGGGTGCACAACACCAAGTCCTTATTTAGTTCTCATAGGAAGATTGGATTTGAAAGCTTGTCTAGGTTGCTTCCCCACTAGACATATTGTACATGAATTTTCAGGTATTTGTATCTTAGGGATTATAGTCACCATCCTTTTAGTACTTAGTTGGCTTAAGCTTTTGTAATTCAAATGGACATATCTTTTATGCCATAGATCAACCTCATGTTCATGCAATGTTGAAACAAGACATCTTAATTCATAATTTTGGATGCATACCTAGAAAGTTCTATTTGTTGACAAACAGGATTTTAAGATCAATCTTTTTTATGATCAAAGAGCTTTAGATAATCATCCTCCAAGAGTACCAAAAATCCTTTATTCACCGGTTTCCATACACTTAGTTGCACTACATATCGGGTACAAGCAATACATCCTTGATCACAATTGGTTTACCATCCCTCCTTTGTATGGCAACATGTCTCATTCCTTTAGCTATGATATATTTTTTATCAAAAAATTTGATGCTTGTCTTCTTTCTTGCATCAAAGTCAATCAACCAGTGTCTTCTTCCAATCATATGGTTACAACAACCTGTGTCAAGATGTTTGATATCTCAACATTAGTTACAACCATTAGCGTAACTGGATCTCAGTTTGAGTATGAGTTTTCTTGAGAAATCTTGGCTTCTTCTTCACCATCTTTGGCCCTCTTTCCTTTTCCAAACCAACAATCCTCTATGTAGTGTCCCATATAACCATATTTGAAAATTTTAAACTTCTTTTTATCAAAGGTTTTCTTCTTGTTTTGAAGCTTGGCAAACCCTTCATCATCTTTATTTGATGTTTTAGACTTGTCTTCACAATTCTTGGATTTATTGCTTTTATTCTTCCATTTTTCTTTGTTTGCTTCTAACTTCTTGATTTTTGCAAGAAGTGTTTGTTCATCCTTTTTCCAGTTTCTCTTTCAGCTACCTTCATCCCATGTGCTTCGAGTGTACTTTGTAATTCTTCAATCTTCATGTTATCAAGATCTTTAGCTTCTTCAATGGTCACCACAATGTGATCAAAGAAGGGAGGCAATGTCCTCAATACTTTCTCAATGATCTTCACTTCATTGAGAGATTCGCCATATTGCTTCATATGGTTTGTTAAGGTTAGTAATCTTGAGATATAGTCACTTACTTTCTTATCATCTTCCATCTGTAACAACTCGAGTTGCCTCCTCAATGCTTGAAGCTTAACTTTCTTGACATTAGCATCACCACCAAAGTATCTCTCAAGCTTGTCACATGCTGCTTTGGAATAGGTCTCACTAGCAATTTTCTCAAACACCTTGGATTCAATACTTTGATGAGTGAGAAATAAAGCATTGTAATCTCTTTTCTTATCTTCCTTGTAAGTCTTCTTCTGTGTTGTAGATGCATCTGCAAGTAGAGGTTCAAGTCCCGTTTCGACCATGTCACTAACATCTTGTGTCCCAAAAACCACCTTCATTTGAGTCACCCATTTGTCCCAATTCTTGCCGTCGAGAACTGGTAAATGTTCTGCAAAATTTCCATGACCCGCCATGCTTGATGTCTTTTAGAAACTCACAAGTTCCCTAGGATCGATAAAAGCTCTAGATATCAATTTGTTAGAAGGAAAAAAACTTGAGATAGAAGAAAAGAAAAAGACTTATAAGAGTGAAGGAGAAAAATGATAGTTTCTTCTATTGAGTACAGTGATTATGTTTATACATCACACACATTAGTTGTGCTGCAAGTAACTGACTAAAACAAACTAATAACTAACTTTTGAAACAAAGACTAACTAATTTCTCCTATCTTAACACACACTCAGCAAAAATTTCCCCAACTCAACCATTATCAAAAATAGATATTTTGCATTCCAACCTTCTTATTTTCTTCGGTCATCACATCTTTGCCTTCTTTATCTTTCAATTGTATGATCCTTATGTTTTTTTTTTGGAAAAAGCAAAGATTAAATTACTACGATATTCCATGCGCATAAGACATGCCACAGAATGATAGAAAATACAAGAAACTGCAGTACACCATAACAAAAGCAATGGCAAACAAAGAGAATGCCTCTCAAATCGAACAACTAGAACTACATCCGAACAAGGCCTACACAATACACCCCAAAAGCCATGCTCCACCAAAAGCAACACCCCACAAAGATAAAACAAAATAGGCACCCAAAAATAATGCCTCTAGGAACCCTTGAGACTACCCTAACTGTAACTTTAAATGAGCAGAGAATTAATGATTCACTCTAACCAAAAGAACTGACAACAATTAAAAGGAACATGTCAACCTCAGAGACATCAAAAGACGAAGCAACGCTGAACCTCAATACAAACAAATCACAGCCCAGCCTCAACTCTGAAGCGAAACCGACAAAACAGAATGCCTGAAAAAACTCCAAAACAAATAACACCTACGCCCCACCTAAGCTGACAGCAGAAACAACAGATACTGTGAACCTAACAGCAGATACACCAAAACAAAACGCAAGTCGCCACAACAAGAATGGCCACAGACCAGCCCCCAACACTGGACAAGGAAAATCCATCCCAAATTATAACTGCAAAGGAAAACAGAGACGCAGGCGTTTCAAAGACGACAAACGCCAGGTCCGACAGAAGCTAAGTCCGTTAAGCTGTGAAGAAAATTGCTGGATTTTGCCACCATGATGCTAAGTTGTGATTGATGTTGCTTATTTTACTTTTCAGTCAGTTCCAGGACGAAATTTTGACATTCTCAAGCATCATATCTAAGCACACTTCTTTATTGCGAAACACCTTGTTGTTCCTCAATTTCCAAATAATCCAGATGCAGGCAAACCAGATTGTGGCTGATATCTTTTGAGTTGCTTTATCCGACTTGAGAATACTCGTGAACTGCTCCAAATGCTCCAAGCTGTCATTTTGGAGAGCGGTTTTTATCCCTATCTATTGGCATATTAAGTATCATATACCTGCAAAAATAGGACACTAGAAAAAAGGTGATTTATCGATTCTTCACAACCACACCCTCCCACGTAAAGAGTCGATCCTAGGCCCACCAATCCATTTTTGATGAGATTTTCTTTGGTAGCTATTCTATTTTTAAAAATTCTCCACACCAAGCACGAAACTTTGAATGGCACCTCCTTAATCCAAGCTTTCCTCCATCTTGGGTTTGAAGAGCTCGGGATATTGTGCATTAATTCTTTGTAGACATCTTTGACAGAGTATTCCGTCAAAGTTTCCCGAAAAGCTATGCTAGACTTACTTAAATCCTTCCACCAAGTGGAGCATCCCCTACCCCCCGAACACTCCTCCAACTCTCTCAGCCCATATCTATTGACCAACGAATGGTACCACAAACCATCCCTCTCGTTTCTCAATTTCTAATCCCATTTTCCTAACAAAGCTTGGTCGAACACCCTTAAGTTTCTAATGCCAAGGCCTCCCTCCTCTAAAGGTCTACAAATTGTGTTCCAATTTACCCAGTTGATTTTTCTCTCTTCCTCTCTCCCTCCCCATAAAAACTTTTTAAAAAGAGATTCAAGATTAAGAATGATACCTGACGGAGCTTTGAAGAAAGAGAGGAAATAGACTGGTAAAGCTGACAGAACCGACTTTATCACTACCACCCTGCCTGCTATGGATAATTGGTTGTGCTTCAATTTGGATAATATCTCTCTCACTAATTCTATCACTGGCTGCCACATACTTTTTCTCCCCGGGTTTTCACCTATCGGTAAGCCAAGGTAGATAAAAAGGATGTTACCGATTTCGCATCTTAACATTGCCGCTGCCACCTCATCCAGTTTTCATTGATATTGATTCCAACTAACTTACTTTTATGGAAGTTCACCTTTAAACCTGACATTGCTCCAAACAGCTTCATTTCCTTGATGATTTTAATATTTTCCCAATTCTTCTCTCCGATTAATAGGGTGTCGTCCGCAAATTGCAAATGAGTGAATCTTTTAGCTCCATTATCAAATTTGAAACCTTTGTACCTATCCAACTCGACTGCTCTTTTCATCAAAATGTTGAAGCCTTCAACTGCTATAAGAAAGAGGAACGACGATAGCGAATCTCCTTGCCTTAGCCTACGACCCATTTTGAATTCCTTTGTGGGACTTCCATTAATCAAAACTGACATTGAAGCAGATTTTAGACATTCAGACATCCATTTCCTCCATTTTTCATTAAATCCCATTTTCATCATCATGCTGTCAATGAAATTCCAATCTACAAAATCAAAAGCCTTCTCGAAGTCAACCTTAAACAAAATCACTTCTTTACTCCTCTTTCTTGCTTCCTCCACAATTTCATTTGCAATTAAGATCCCGTTCAAAATTTGTCTTCCTAAGATGAATGTCGATTGCGATTCTGAGATTATTGAACCTATCACATATTTGATTCTATTTACCAGCACTTTAGCTACAAATGCATCCGATCAACGATATTATCCTGAAATCGGATAGTCTTGACGGATTTTTCTTCTTCGGAATCAAGACTATGAAAGAGCTATTAGCCCCCTTAGTTATTTGACTGTTTGAATGAAATTCTGACATAATTCTACAAAAATCAGGTTTTAATTCTTCCCAAAACTCCTTAATGAAGCCAAAATTTACCCCGTATGGACCCGAGCTTTCATAGTTATCGCAATCCCAGACAGCTTGTCGGATTTCCTCCTCGAAAATTCTTTAACCAACTCAGCATTTTGATTTTCATCCAATCCTTTAACCTCAATGTTATCTACTGTTGGTCTCACTCCTCTCGCATCAAAATGACTTTGGAAGTGATCGAAAACCGCATTCTTCAAATTCTCTACTTCTGTGATCTTCCTATTATTGATTTCCAAGCATAGAATCTCATTGCTTTTCCTCTGCTTGTTCACGCAACCGTGAAAATATTTTGTGTTGGCGTCGCCCTCCTTTAGCCACTTAGATCTTACCATTTGACATTGTATACTGCAATTGAGATTTGAAAGTCTATGAACTGTCTCCGTGAGAACTTTTTTATTATGAGTCTCTTCTTCCAAAAGAACCTTTGTCTCGCCTTTAATATCAAGCATGTTAAATTCCTCTTTTGCCACTAGAATTTTCTCTCCCAGATTCTGAGTGTGGTTCTTGTGCCATTTCTTGAGTCTCAACTTGATCTGTTTAAATTTTTCTTTAAGCACATACATCCCCAGCCTCTCACTTGCAATCTGCCCCACTGTTCCTTTACAAACTTGTGATAACCCTCCACGTCTTTCCAACAGTTTAGCATTCGAAATGGTTTTGGTCCCCAATTATGATTTGATTCTCGAAGCAATAACGGATAATGGTCTGACAAGTTTTTATCTAAACACCAATGACTGCTTGTGGGCCAAGTCGAGATCAACGCCTCAGATACAAGGAATCGGTCTAGACAACTCATTGCCTCACTCCCGATCTGGCCCAGGTGAACTTTCTGCCTTGAAGAGGTAAATCCAACAATTCTGAATCTGAGATAAAATCGTTGAAAGCATCCATTTCTTCACCTCTGGAATTTTCACTAGCGTCTCTTCTTTCTGATTTGTCCTAACCCGCGTTAAAATCAGCCATCATGCATAATCTTTCATCTTTCTTAGATTATATCATTAATGTCAGCTTCTTCCAAAGATCAAGTTTCCTTCTTGTTTCGTAAGGGGCGTACACATTCATTAAGATCACTCTTATCCTGTCATCTTCCCATTCTCCCTCCAACCAAATGGCATGATCATCAATGATCTTTCTCTTCATTGTAAACACATTTTTATTCCATAAAGAGAGAATACCTCCCAACCTCCCTTCTGACGGTTTAAATTCGAACCCAAAATCTCCCGATCCCCACATTAGCTCACAAAGCGAACTCCCTATATCCTCCATTTTTGTTTCTTGAATGCTAATGAAATCAGGTTTCTGACTGTGAATTAGATTTATAATATCATGCTTCTTGGCCGTACCTCCTAGCCCCATAATGTTGTAAGTTAAAAGCTTCATACTGATGAAAATACAGAAATGCCTATCGCCTTATTAATCTCCCTCCCGAATCAAACACCTCTTTCCCCTCTTGTTTATGCTTCCATAAGTTCTTGAATAATCTCCCCTTCTTCCCCTTTGTGAACTAACCCATACTCTTTTACCAAATCCCATACATCCCTGGCAATTTCTTTTGCATCTAGGAGAAGGACTTTCCAGTTTTGCTTCTCTAATTCCTTCCTAGGTAAGTTTAGGTCGGAGATAGATGTTAACTTTTTTAGTTCGGGCTTACACTGATTGCACGTGCATCTTGCCACAATTCTTTTCCCCTTTTTTATTGCTTTCTTTTTTTCCTTAAGGATCTCCAGACGTCTCTTTCTTCTATCTTTACAAGATTGTGGTGGTTGGTTCCTTTGAATGATGCAGTCTTTGTCTGCAAGCATATTTGGCTGAAGTCTTTCTTCCACTTGCTCCAAAGAATTGTTTCTCCCCCCTTCCGTATTTGGTTCGATGTTAGTATTTATGTTTTCCTTCTCTTCTTCTCTTCCCACCTTTTTTCCAGAATCTTCGAGGCACTATTCAGAATCTTCTCCACCTTTTTGGATGCTCACTACACAGTTTGGCCTTTCGTCTCTTAATTTTCCTCCGTCTAGGTTAATTATGTTTTCTAATTGTAGAAAATATTTTTCATTGGACTGCTCAATTAGATTAGGGTTTTTTACTGTTGATATGCCCGACCCAATACAAGCCATATTAAAAATTCCATCCTTATCACCAATATTCAAAAGTTGACTCAGGTGTTTAGTGGGTTTCCGATAATCTCATAATTCTCACATTCATTAGCCTTAGAAGTTGCCTTATTGAGTTCCTCGATGCCTATTGTTACGTCACCTGAATCCCTTTCTGATAGCACTTTTTCCAAGCAGGTTTTTTCAAAAAATTTGGCTCTTTTTCACACGTGTTATCCGCCTCCGCCGTCTGCAATAAATGCATGAGATTTTCTTCAACCTTTTACTGGTAATTTTCGTCTTCCTTCGAGTCCAATGATAGAGGAATGAATGAGTTGTTTGAATTGTCTGAATCTTACCATTCTTCTTCTTCTGAGATCTCGCTGAACTCCTTCTTCAATAACTTCTTCTTGCAATCGCAGATTTCTTCTGTAATTATAATCGAAAAGACTGTTGTTAATTTTGATTTTGGAACTCCTCTTGATGAATTCCAGGAAGGGAGATCGAACAAGCACTCGAGCCACATCGAGTCTTTGAATGTTTTTCGTTGCCAAGTCGATCTTAATCAATCTTCCAAAAGATGTTGTCAATGTTGCGAAGGTTTTTCTTCTCCAAGCATGAATTGGGACACCATAAATTCTGCACCAGATGTATCTCGCCCCTCCTGTATCATTTGGCTTCCATTCTCTTATCAGGATGAACCACTTATGGAAAAAAGATTGTGATTCGTTTAGCAGCACTCTAAAATTTTCTTCTTCGTCAACTTTTATGAATACTTTTTCGCCTCCCATTGGAATAAGGTTAATGGTCAACAATCCTTCCTCCACAAGTTTTTGCTGTAGATCTTTAATGTCTCCTGCATTATGAACACATCCAACAAAGCCTTTCCTTGCCCATTCTATCTCTTCTTCAGAGACATGTAAAGACAATCCTATTTTTTCTTTTAAACTTTCATTTCGATGGTCATTGTTTCCCTTCCGGAAATTGTCTCCGTGAAGATATGTCTCAAAGTTTTTTGTGGCTTGTGTGTATGATATTCCTTCCTTCCTTAAACTTAGATTTCCTATCTTCTTGTTTGAGTCCTTTGTCCCCTTAATTTTACTACCTTCGGCTTCCTTCATATAATCTTCATTGAAAACTGATGGATTTCTCTGTTTCTTGTTTCTCCATTTGTTTTGCGGTTTTGCAAATCTTGAGATATTTACCCAAGTCTTGTATGACCCAAACCATTTATCGCCTAGCTGTTCCATCAACCAATCTTCGTTGTTTACCTCCTTGTATCTAACGAATCTGAATATTTTCCCCGACTTGTTCCTCTTTTTTGCAATGTACACATCTATGACTTTTCCCCATTTTTCAAATGTTCTCCTAACTTCCCTTTCATTAATGTCATGTGGTAGATTATTGACATAACAGGTTGTTATCTTCTCCGAGTTCGTAGCTTTTGAGTCTGTCCTGTCTCTTACCAGTCCTCTTGCTCTCTTCCTTCTTGAACTCACATAGGTCCACCTTTCCTCTTCTCTTGCTTGCTCTCTGTTCCTCATTAAGTGGGTTGCACCAATATGAGGGACTGTTCTTGTATCCACCATCTCGGTGTCTATGTAATTAATGTGATTTTGTTTCATCCTTGTTTTTTATTTTGTCTTTGTCTATGTTTTTTATCCTTATATTTAAACTAGTAAGATACCCGTGCCCCCGCACGGGTAAATTTATTTTAATATTGTAAAATTAATATATTGAGATATACCTATAAAAAAACTCATTTATTTTAAATGGAGAATATATAATAAAAAATTATAATATGAAAAATTTTTAACTATAAATTTATAATATGGTTATACAAAATATAATTTATTTTTGACAAAGGATATCAATGATCCAAAATAAGAAGAAACAAATGAATGAAAATTTAATATCTGTTTCAACCAATTGTTATAATGTTCCAAAAGTTGAAATTGCAAAGATCAATCTTCAAAATGAACTCAATAATTTGACCTGTAAATAGAATAAATATGGATTTAATTATTCTATAGAACGACCAAATTCCACTAAACCATATTTCACAATAAACTAAACAAATAAAATCACTACTACGAAAAACCCATAGCAACGGTTGGAATGACATATAATGACGCGGGCGAAGGCGTTGTTATGTAGATTGTTGTTGTAAGTTCGACGTTTCTACAACAGTCTGGAAATCGTTGTTGTATTCTGGAAGCGCGCGATATATTGCAACGGTTAGGTATTTCAACCGTTGTAATATATATTAACTATCACAACGGTTATCAGTATGAACCGTTGTCATATATGTTAACTATCACAACGGTTATTTGTCTCAACCGTTGTGGAATGTACCCTTAGTTTATTAAATACAAATGTATATTGCTTGTTTTACCATCCACCTTATTAAAGAAATACAACCATTAAAATTGGTAAAGAACTATATAATCTGAAAATTAAATTGTTCTTGAAAACTAACTTAAACACACCACTGTTTTCCGAATTGCATCCATTTCATTCCGCACATTTTATGTTCCTTAACATAAAATTAATGGTTCGATGGTCGGTTTCCTTCAATCCATCGATATCTTTTGTTATAGTTTACCTCATCATCACCAAAAATCACCATGATTTTATCATCATAACAATGATCATGATCTTAACAACCACGGCGATTAGTGACGACGATGAGGTAAACTATAATAAAAGATATCAATGAATTGAAGCAAACGGACCATTGGACCATAAATTTTATGTTAAGAAACATTAAATGTGCTGAATGAAATGGATGCAATTCAGAAAACATTGACATGATAAAGGTTGGTTTTCAATTACATTTTAATTTTCAGATTATAATGTTCTATAGCAATTTAACTGATTGCATTTTCAATAAAAGGATAGTGAAACAAACGATATACATAGTATATAATAAACTAAATTTTATATACAATATCAGAATGAATTCATATATATGTACCTTATCAGAATGAATTCATATATAGGTACCACCATCATCATCACCATGTGAAACAAATCCTAAGAAGTGGGAAGCAATGATGAAAATTAGTTAGTATTAAATTTAACTATATACAATATACATAGTATATATATAATAAACTAATGTTCTATATCAATTTAACTGATTGCATTTTCAATAAAAGGATAGTAAAACAAACAATGTACATAGTATATAATAAACTAAATTTCATATACAATATAAGAATGAATTCATATATATATGTACCTTATCAGAATGAATTCATATATATATATATATGTACTACCATCATCATCACCATGTGAAACAAACCCTAAGAAGGGGGAAGCAATGAAGAAAATTAGTTAGTATTCAAAACAAAACAACCAAAAGTTGAAACAAAACCCTAACAAGTGGGATTGTACCATTACAATGAAGTTCACCTTGCTTGTGAATCATTGAAGTCGAATCTGCACAAAATGAGAACAATCAACAAAAACAACATGAAGCAAACGAGATAATGGGAACTATTTAACAAAAAGATTGAAGTAGAAGACTACCTTATTTTCCATAAATAATATGTACATTACGCTTGCTACCGCCAGCATCATCACCATGTTCATCTAGTTTTAGATTCTCCAAGAAGAACTACAAGGAGGAAGAAGCTTAAATCAAAAGCTTCATACTTCTTGTATTTCTTCTCGCAGATTCTAAAAAAAGATGAAGTTTGGGTGCTAGGGTTTCGCTGTGAAGGAAACGGCGCGACTGTCAAAAAGGGAAAGTTAATTCCCTTATATAGGTAAATTTTTCACAACGGTTTTCTTAAATAACCGTTATGATAGATTATATATTAATTTAATAATATCACAACGGTTAGTTATAATAACCGTAGCGATACCCCTTATACGTGGTACAAGGTTCGACACCAGACAACAACATTTTCCTAAAATTACGCCTGTATTATAAGTGATATCGCTATGGTCATTACTTATAACCGTCGTGATATTATTAACCGTTGCACTTCCCAACATATGAACTGTTTACAAGAAAATATAGTTCCAGAATAGGAACGGTTTACAAGTTATCATCATTATAAACATTAAACTATCAGTATTTTCATCTTCAACCTCATCTATAAATAGACAGTTTTACATATCTAAATAATATATTCTTCGTAACAATGAGTTCAACAAATGAGAATCTTAGAAACCTCAATGAGGAACGTCAGGCGCCAATCCAGGAGGTCGTCCAACCAGCAACTGCCAACTTCAGGGATGCCTTAAGGGTAAGGAAGGATAAGAAGAAGAAGAAGAAGCCGAAGAAGAAGAAGATAAAGAAGAAAAGAAGGCCTGCATATTATGATTCTGATGAGGGGAGTGAGGAGAGATGTCTAGATTATGAAGATGCATTTTATGCTATGGGCTCTGACAATGATCTTGATATGTAATATGTTTATCAATGTACTCTCAATGGAATATTAAAATAAAATTATGTTTATATATGTTCATCTCTTACAGTTTTATTTTTAAAGTTATATATATATATACTCTATTGCACTTAAAAATACTAAAGACTACATTGCTGTGAATCGAAGCGTGATACATGTAGTACAACGGTCTTCTAATACAAGCGTGTTAAAATGTAAAAATATGGAGAGAAAAAATATAGAGCTGGGAATCGAAGCTTGTTACACAGCTTGTATTACAACGGTTATGTAATACAACCGTCGTTAAATATGGCGTTATAAATTTTTAATCATGTTACAACAGTGGAATACGAAACCGTGGTAAACCTGGCGTCGTTAAATGGGGTTTTCGTAGTAGTGAATGTATATAGTATTCGACTCAAAACATACCAATATATGAGAAGAGAGAAAAGATTTAAAAAGTTAAAAGTTAAAAAATGAATTAATAGAATAAAATTATGCTTCAATTTGTCATTACTTATAATGGAAAAAAGTGAGACATTACCTAATTAATTTTTTAATCTTTTGTTGATATAAAATGATGTAATAGAGAAGATAATTTAAATATATCTCTTTTCTTAGTTATATATAATTGATTGATCCAAGAGTTGAATTCTATTATATTATATTTTATAAATTCTAATTCTTTATTCTAGTATATCCTTCAATTAACCAATGTTTACATCAGTCTTCATTATATTTTAGTTGATTAAATTTTATTTTTAAAGCTTAATATGTGAAACTATATCGTGTGCATGAAGAAAAGAGAAAAAGGAGAAATCATACGAAGAAGAATATTGGAAGCAGTGGTATTATTCACAACTGAATAATACCAAGTAATGATAATGTCTTATATAGTTGGTTACATTAATGACAGTTACAACAAACTTCTAACTACCAATTGTAACTAACTAAAAACAATTACATTACAAGAGGCTTCCTCTCTAAGAAAGCCCATTTCTCCTTATGTTTAACATCCCCCCTCAAGCTGGAATAGATGTTAATCATACCAAGCTTGCCTTGAAGGTTGCTAAAAGGTCCCACATGGAGAGACTTTGTTAGTATGTCAGCTACTTGATCCTTGGAGCCAATGGGAAGCAAGTGAAGAATACCAGCTTGGGCTTTGTCTCTAACAACTTGGCAATCGATCTCGATGTGCTTAGTTCTTTCGTGTAAGACAAGGTTAGCAGCTATGTGTAATGCTGATTTGTTGTCACAATATAGCACAAAAGGAGTAGTGTGATGTATCATGAAGTCTTTCAACAGATATAGAATCCACTGTCCTTCACAAGTAGCTTGTGCCAATGCTCTATACTCTGCTTCAGAGGATGATCTAGACACAATGGCTTGCTTCTTGCTCTTCCAGCTGATGAGTGAGTTACCAAAAAAGAAATAGAAACCAGTTGTGGATCGTCTAGTATCAGGGCAAGCTCCCCAATCAGATTCATAAAAACCTTTAAGGGTAAGGTCTGATGATGAACTGAAGAATAAGCCATTACCAAGACTGCCTTTAAGGAACTTTAAAACATGTATGTCTGCCAACATGTGATCAGTATGTGGAGCACTCAAAAATTGGCTGAGCTTGCTTACTGCATAAGCTATTTCAGGCCTTGAATGTGTAAGATACAAAAGTCTGCCAATTAATCTTCTAAACTCAGTAGGATCAGAAAGAACACCACCAGACTCTTTATGTAATTGTTGATGAGATTGTATAGGAGTGCTACATGGCTTAACACCAGTCAATCCTGCATCCTGCAATAAATCTAAAATGTATTTTCTTTGACAAAGACTGATGCCTGCTGTGGATTTGCTTACTTCAAATCCAAGAAAATACTTAAGTGTGCTCAAATCCTTGATGCTGAACTTTGTGTGAAGGAGTGATTTAATGTTGTTTATTTCATCAACATCATTCCCTCATAAGACTAGATCATCAACATAAACAAGGATAGCAGTGAAACATTGAGCCTTGCATTTGGTGAATAGAGAGTAGTCAGACTTGGATTGAATGAAGTCTGACTGTAATAATGTTTCAGTCAATTTAGCATTCCACTGCCTACTGGATTGCTTAAGGCCATATAGAGACTTATTGAGCTTGCAAACAAGAGTGGAATCAGTTAGGAGAAGGCCATGAGGAGGTTGCATATAAACCTCTTCAAATAAATCACCATGTAGAAAAGTTGTGTTAACATCCAGCTGGAAAAGAGGCCAGTTATTTGCAGCAGCAATAGCCAAGAACACTCTGATAGTAGTCATCTTAACTACAGGGCTGAAAGTGTCCATGTAGTCTAATCCCTCAGTCTGAGTAAAATCCTTTGCCACTAGCCTTGCCTTATACCTTTCTATAGAGCCATCAGTGTAACACCCCAAAATTTGCCTTGTTTGTTTTTAGCTAACTGGCTTATGTTTCTTTTCATTTCTTGCATTTGCATTGTGCATAGAATTGGTTCTTGGCATGGGATCAAGGTACTTGGTCCATATTCTCAAGTCTCAAGCTTCAAGGTGGTTCATGGAGTTCATTATATCTTCATAAGATCAAGATTGGCAAAGGATTTCAAGTGATTCTTTCCCTCCTAATCAGGGGAACCAATTAGGGTTTTTAAGATCAAGGGGACTTCTTGGAAGGCTTAGTGTGTTCAAGCATGTTCTTGTGGTGTTCTTTATGCTCACAAGTGTTCATGGATGAGGGTTTGGTTATTGATTCATGGTGAAGGATGTCCAGTGGATCAGTTGCTTGTGAACTAAGCAAAAGTCAACTGTAAAGGAGAAAGTCAACTGTGGAATTCTGAGGTTATTTTCATGGTTTTCAAGGTCTCACATCCTCATATGGTCTTCGATTGTCAAAGTTTCATGCCATTCATCAAGAATCAAGAGGTTGTACAAAAGTTACTAAATTTGGAAAATGACCCATAATTGAAACTTTCCATTTTTGGCAATTTTTCCACCGCATTCAACTTGACTTTTCATCACCAAGAAAGCTCCAATTGAATTTTCCTCCAACATGAAAGTTGAAGATCTTTCTCTCCCATTTCCAAAAAGTACCAGACCATTTTCATATCATTTGTGGAACTCTAGTTATGGCCAAAACAATGCAAGGTGCTTTTCATGGATTCCTTATAAGTCAAATTTTCCACCTTTTGCATTTTTGCACAAATGGACTTGTAATGTTCCCAATTGCTTCATGTCACATTATAATATCAAAATACAAGTCAAGAAGATCATTTGTGGCCTTTGAATCAATTCATGCCATGCCATTTTTCTCATTATTCTCACAAAGTGCAAAAATGCCAAATTAATTCAAAACTTGCAAACCAAGAAAGTACAAGGCCCAAAATTAATTCAGAAATGATACATGAGTAATTTGGAGGTGAATTGTACTGGTGCAAGGGATCTCTCACGTGTAAATTGGTGGTGGTGGTGTAAAATGCATTTTTGCAATTTCACCCAAATCTCATTAACAAGAGTTCTAATCACTTCCTAATCCTAATCAGTGAACTAATGAAGGGTATATATGCTTACTCATGCTCTCACAGCTAGGGTAGAAGCTCTCATTTGCACACTTGTGGTTTTTTGCTCTCACACTTCCTCTCATTGAATCTCATTCTTCTTGGAGCTTCTCTGAGTTTTCTCTTCACATTCTTGATCAGTGAAGAGAATAGAGCAAGAATCCACTGTCGTTTTGAGCTCATACTGAAGATTTCATCAAGTGCCATTCAAGAGGGTTCAAACTTAAATCTTAAGATCTAGCACGATTTCAAGCTCTAGTTGCATTTATTTTGCATCTAGAGGTTCCAAGGAGTGGATCTGCAGTATTTGGAGGGATTTCTTGGAGGATTTCAAGTTCTACAAGGTTCAGGTTGGTGAATTTTTCATACTCGCAGAACTTGAATTTTTGATATGCATAATGATATGTGAACTCCCCTGAGCATGCTGATATATTTTATTTGATGTTTGGACGTGTGGTTTGTGAGATATGTTGATTTAAAGTTTTAGATCTATTTATGTTTTTGCTCGATTCTCCTTATTGGTTGATTGTTTGTTAAAATGGACTGCATATTTGAGATCCTCGCGTTTTTCTGGTCAAGATAGTGTACCCATACGCATTTTCTGGAAAATTTTGGACGACAGCTCACCGGAGAGGGTGGCCGGAGCCCTAGCTTCGGCGGCTGCCGGAGAACCAGTCCGGCGAGGAGACCAAGGGAAGAAGAAGCAATCGTGACCATTCATTTCCAGATCCAACGCCTCTCCCTGCGCCACTTGTCTTGTTTTTTTATGTTTTTAATTTATGATTGCGTGTGTGCACTTCCATTCTTACTGCCGTGCATCCTATCATCGTGGCCTTTGTTTTTGTTTTATTTTTGATCATGTGGTGGTGATGATGCCAACACATTAATGAAGCATGTGCATGGCACATGGCTGGTTCATGGTATGCACTACGTGATTGTGTGTGCGTGTGACTAGGTGGAGTGTGGTGCTCCCTTTTAATCCTGGCCGTGTGTTTTCATTTAACTGGATCGTGTGGCTGGATTTTATTCTGATATTGACCATTTCTTTGCTCCATTTGACTTCGCTAGTGGGCTCCTTTCCTTTGGGTCTTGCTATGCGCACCCCCTCCCCTGGGCCTGTTTTATTTTCCAACACATTTCCTTACTATTTACACCCTCCATTTAAATCAATTTTTATTTTCTTTTATTTTAGTTACCTTTTTTTAATTTTTAAAAATATTTATTTTATCAAAAAATTCCAAAAAAATTCATGAACGTATTTTAATGTCTTATTTAATTTTCTATGAATTTTATTTTTATTTTCCATTCGTTTTAATAATTAATTCAGATTTTATTTTCCAAAGTGTCTTTCATGTTAGCCCTTGTGATTAATACTCATGTTGGATGACTTTGCCATGCCTTTTTGAGCCGATTTTTTTTCCTTGTCTTGACATGTGGATGAGAAATGTTTGACTGTTATCTTGATGCCTTGGTGATCACCTTTAATTGTTTTTCATGTGATTTTTTATGCTCCTCGATTCATACACGATCACTTGTATACCTTATCTTGTGAAGCTCTTTTGAACATGCTATTGATTTAGTTCTGTTCCGATTCTTTTGAACTTGTTAATTGGATGTTTAAAATTTCATTTTATTATTTTTTGGCAATTTATTGGACCACTTTTCTTTTTTTGGTTGATTTTCACTTGTGGTTTGAATTTGGTTGAGGCATGCTTAGACACTTGACCTAGTTTGAGTGCATTTATTTACTTGTGATTGATTGATGCTTGAAATTTTTTTATGGTATGATCATATTCTGTTTGAGCTTAGTTGTGGCTTTGGAATCATCCTCATTTGATCATTTTCCAATTTGTTCTTGATTTTCCAAGTTGATGTTATTTTGACTTGAGTTTTGTGGATGTTTTGATTAACTTTGATGCATGTTTTGAATGTGTGGCTTAAGGATTCATCTTGTATGAATTGAGTTTGTCTTTGGTATGTTCATAATGAATATGCTACTGCCCCTTGAGTTCATTGCTTGGTTTCCATCTCACTTGATCATCATGGTTTGGTTTGTATGATGCATATCATTATCAATTGTTTGTTGCTTCTTTGGCTCATAATGCATCATGATATGAAATACTTTTGTATGCTTGAGTTGATTGATCATGAGATGTCTTAAGTTCTGACTTGGATTCACTTTCATCTTACCTTGCTTATATTACTTTGGTGTGGTGCTCATTGGTGTTTATTTGCACTTCTTATGCAAGTTTACTTGCATCATTTCTTGTGTGCTTTCACTTGTATACTTGAGATGTGTTTGTATGATCTTTGAAGCATGTTTTATGTTATGATTTGGATGTGATGATTATGATGTACTTGCTGCCCCATCTTGCTTCTCATCTTATCCTTCTCTTTCTTCTTCTTCTCTTTCACTATTTCTCTTCCCTTGAATCTCAAGACTTGTTTAAGTCTTGGATTCCTTTCCCTTTAGAGCTACCTAGTCCAACTTAATTATTGATTAAGCTTGGAGTAGGATTAGCATTAGGTTAGGTAGTCGTCTCTCCTAAACCTCACTAACCATAGGATATCCATGCATGATAACATTAGGACTCTTAATTTCCCTTTAGAGTTTCCTTTGTGTCGTCTCTCTTCTCATCTCAAAACTTCTTCAAGACACGTAATAAAAGTTAACGTGTATTGCGCTTGAGCCTTCTATGTGGGAAGTGGGGATTGAGGGGCTTCCTCTCACTCTTCTAGGATACCTAGTGTACGTCCTGTTGGGGACGATGCACGAAGTATTCGTTCCTATATTCAAGACTTGGGTTCAATGCAAGTTGCGAAACAACTTAAAAGACACTTCTGTCTAAAAGACACCAAACAAATTCAAATCTTTTTATCCTTCGGGATTGTTGGGTTTCAAACTTCATTTTCAGAAAAGAGCTCGTCGCTCACGTAAAAAACACCTACCCATCCGTGGTCATACCCACGAACTACGTCAGCTCTGATTCCTCTCTCTCGTCCGATTGAGGATACGTAGGCACAAGACATCGATTGTCTTGGCGAGCAACCTTCCCCCACAATTCCCGTCCGAACTACGTTGACTCTGACTTTCCCATTGCACTGAGGGAGTACGTAGGCCTAGGACAACGATACCGTCCTATCGAGTCACTTCTTTTTCTTTTCTTCTTCGTTTCTCCGTTCTTTCCGTTCTCGTTTCTTCGCCGGTCCAGTAGCAGTGGAGTTCCAGACAACGACACCCTTTGATGCAGACAACAAGCGTGGATCCCGTCGAGTACGATGGACGTGCTGGGTGATAACACCTTCCCTTCGCGTAACCGACTCCCGTACCCATTTCTCTTGGTCGTGAGACCATGCTCTTTCCCTTCTTCAGGTTTATGCAGTGTTTCCTTTCCCTCTCTTGGGATAAATACACTTTGCTGACGACTCTGTGTCTTTTGCGCCACTCTCGCGTTTGTACCGATGGATGCGAATCTTTCGGGAGCGACAGCTGGCGACTCTGCTGGGGACTCTGGTTGACCTACTGCTGGTCCTTCCCCTTTAGCGAGTCAATCCTAGCGCTTGTCTGTTTGTTTTTGTTGGGTGTTTCTGTGGTGCTTTGCTTTGTTATATATTACTGTATTTTTGCTTTACTACTTTACTATTTTTACAGCTTTTATTGCATTGCATTTTATTACTGTCATTCTGGATATTACTGTGCTGTGCTGGCTATTTTTTCTGTTTGGCGGGTTGGGATGTTCTGAGAGATGAGCCCAATACCCAGGCTCGAGCATACACCTAGGTTTTAGCGTGGGCAGGCGTGACGCTCCCGTGGTGTTGGCCACGTGCGGGTGATCACGATCCCTCCAATCAAACGAGGTTCTATCCTGAGCTATCTGCTACTGTATGTTGATACAGGCCAGTAGTTATTCTCTGGAGGAATTGTCGACTCTGATGACCATTCCCGAGGACTCAGTTGCGGCACTCCTCCCGGGATGTGACAGTGGCAGCCCACTTTCTGTGGCAAACCCATTGCACACTCTCGATCCGAGGACCCAATGCTGGGAACTTGCCATAGGATCTTTCTTTTTTAAAGAGAATCAGCGGACGACCTCTTTGATTGGCGGTAGCATTGTATCCTTCGGGCTGAATGTGTTATTACTTCTCAAACCTCTGAAGCTGAGGATCTTTCGTTTTTGGAGAATCAGTTGAGGCCTCCTCGATTGGTGATGATGCCAAACCAGAAATGGTGAACGTATCATCATTTCTCGACCTGAGAGCCCGGGATACTGAACATCCTAGTACCCACACGTGAGAAGGGCGGGTTGTTTACAGGTTTGCAGGTAACGTTGACCTTCAACATACCCGGTATTATGGATTTCCTGTCAGTGTGGACTTATCAACCTGGTATTCTGGTATTCTGATCATCCGGTATTCTGGTATTCTGGTATTTCTCTTCAGAGCAGGCCTTTGAGCCTATTCAGTTAGCACAGTGCATCCAGTTTGTGTGGATACCTTGATCCCATGCCCGTTGCATATGCATCATCATCCTTGCATACCTGTTCTGGTATTTCCAAGGATATCATTGTTGAGGCTCACTGTTGAGCATTTCCATTTGTTCCTCATGGTTCTTCTGAAAATTCTTGAGTTAAAACAGAATGATTCCTTGGAAATATTTGAACATGGCATTTGCATTTGCATAATCATCTCATTTTGCATAACAGGTGTTCAAGGCTGGTTATTCTTGTTCTGATCTGGTTTTCTTCAGGTTCAGACTTAACTCTTCAAAGAAGCTGAGAGTTGATCATGGAGCAAATTCAAGCCGAGTTGAGGGAAATGCGAGGCCAGATGAGGCAATTTGGGGAAGACATGCTGGTCATGTCACAAGAACAGAAGATGCTGAGAGAGGAGGTCAATCAGATGAAGACTCAGATGGGTTTGATCATGGAAATTTTGAAGACAGTGTTACAGAAGGAAAACAGTCATGTGCTTGCTTCCGCAACAGAAGTCCTTAATCCTCCCATCTCTTTGGGGTCTTCGCTAGATCATGGAATTCCTCGTGAATCCCCTCCATAACCCAAGGCTCCAGAACCTTCCCAACAGCAACCAGGTCCTGTCTCCCGAGAAAAGCCCAAGAGTAAAAAGTATACACAGAAGCAGAAGCAGTCTGAAAGAGTTTTTCATCCGCTCCCTATGCCATATTCTCAGTTATTGCATCATCTCCTTCAGTTGCAACTGGTACGGAAAAGAACTTTGGCTCCTCTTACTGGTAATCCCCCACCAGGCTACAGTGCAAGAGCCCATTGTGATTTCCATTCTGGGGCACCAGGGCATACTGTGGAGAAATGTAGGGCCTTTCAGAACCAAGTCCAGGATTTGATTGATGCAGGGGCAATTGAATTCACGTCGGGCGGTGTGAGCATACAAGGTGATTTTACCCCATGTGTTGCAAAGGAAGTAGGGATTCCTTCCTTTTCCAAAGGATCCACCTCATGTCATGGACCTTCTCCACAACCTTTTGCTGCAGAAGCTCTACGTCAGCAACCTTTTTTGGTGCCTCAGCCAAATGTGGAAAGGAAAGTACAGGGGCAGGTGGGGCGCCCAAATCAGCAGAATCATCAGCAGCAGAGGCAGTTTAGACCAAGAGGGCCCAAGAGGATATTTGATCCTATTCCTATCCCTTATAGTAAGTTATTTGCTCGTCTGCTCAAGAACTCTCAGATCCAGCTGAGGAATGTCGTGCTAGTGCCATACCCTATTCCTCCGGACTTTGACATGAACGCTAGCTGTGAGTTCCACTCGGGAACGTTTGGGCATACAATTGACGACTGTAATGCATTCCAGCACAAGGTGCAAGACTTGATCGACTCGAAGGTCATCACGCCAGATGGTACCCCTTTGGTTTGAAGCTTCTTTGTCAGAGTAAGCACCAGATTGCAAGAGCGTCATCAGAAGCAATAAGTCCAGACGGAGACAAGTCTCCTCAACAATGGCCATCATCAGCTTCCTTTATTGTATTTTCATATGTAGCTTTCATTTGTTTGTTTAAACATTGCTTGCATGTAAGAACTCGTTTGTTTCTGAATGACAATCATAATGTAATAGGTATGTTTTTCTCAAAGAGTTCCATTCGTGTTTACTCATTTTAATGTTTATACGCACTGCGATACCAACCTTTCTTGTCTAGACTCTTGGAGGGAGAATGACGAAATAAGAACGCAGGTTTCTAATGGTACGCTTTTGGATAAAACCCTGTTGAGGATGTACATGCATTGTTTCCAATTCACAAACACTGGAGAGATAAGGATATAGACCTTTGTCAACCCCTTTGAGCCTAGTAGTAGGAGTTCTTTCTGAAAAAGAAAAACCCTCAATTTTAACCCAGGGGCAGGGTAGGCGTCAGTTAGTTTGACCAAGAGTTCAACTTTCAGAAGGAGTGTACATCTGAGGATCCACTACCTTCCATTCCACCATCAAGAGGTCAAGAGGTGTAGAACCACAATGGTTACTCCTCACCAACCGAAGAGTGAAACAGTCACATCCCTTTCTAACAAGTCAGACAAGCCAGTGTCACACGATTTGTTCAAAAAAAAGAAAAAAGGAATAAAAGAAAGAAAGCCCGCTAAGTCGAAATTTGAAGACAAGTGACTTAGGCAAAAATTAGGGCATCCCGCTGGACTTCAAAATCGAAAAAAAACTCAAAAGAGTCAGTCCAGGCAAAATCAGGGAAATAAAAAAGGTGAAAAAAAAAAGGACAAAAAGAAAAATCCTTGAGCAGAACAAAGTCGTGTGACTACGGACACAAAAGACGAAAAGGGGTGACTGTTGCTCCAAAACCCCATCAGGTCTCGAACCATCAATTGCATGGGTTCTTTAAGGATCATAAAACCTCTTGAGAGAGGAGCGCTTGTGCCAAATTAGCTGAACATAGGACTGGAGAATATCACGAAGAGTGGGTGGGCAATGATAAACTTTGAGCCATAAATCCTTTTTCTCAAACCGTGAACCAGGCCACGCTACAACCCTTAAAAGTCCTAATTGAAACAGGGTTTAGTCTGAAGGCGTACTTCAACGAGATAGCGTTCCTGACTCCCATGAGTTGTGCTAATAAGATTTTTGTTGGTGTTGCATGTGCGTATTGCTTTCCTTTCAAAAATAAGTGTCGTAACTCGGTTGTATGACATATTTTCAATAAGGACTTCAAGATTAACATATGTGTTGCATTTGAATAATCATTCTTAGAATAAATATTTTCTACTTGCATACATTTGTTTAACATAAAAGAAGCTTACACGATGAACATCAGTCGAGAAGTTTAAACTGGCCAAGTTGGGGTGCCTGAAACTCCAAAAGACATGACGCTGAAAGATTATGTGGGAAAAAGGCGTTCCCAGCCATTTGTGTTGAGATGTAACCAATCTGGGACAATCACACCGGGAAATCTCTTCAAAATGTAGCCAAGCTGGGGCATTCAAGTTGAGAAGGTCTTTTCAGAGTACAATCAACCATGGGGCATTAATGTTGAGAAAATTTCTTCGAACTGGGGCAATTATGTCGAGATCCGATAAATCTCTCCACAAGCGTGTAAACTGGGGCAATCACGTCGAGATTCGGTAAATCTCTCGAAGACTAGTCGGTCAGAGACAAATGTACTGCAAGGTTTGTACTGGGGCAAGTCACTTCAAGGCGCGAGAATTTTTTCCCTTCAGAACACAATCAATCAATAGCCCCTCTGCAAGGTTCAGAATACTGTGGCAGAATATTTCAGGTCATTACGAACCCTTTCGAGTTGGTTTACTACATGAATCATGAAGTATGGGACAGTTATGTCCAGACCGGATACATCTCTAAGAGTTTGAAAACCCTGGGGCATTGTTGAACGCCAGGTTTTCTGTAAAATCCTCTTAAGATGATTGCTTTAAGTAGACCCTGTGGTCTAGGGCAAGGTGGAGAGTTAAAGGGACTGTGTTTCGCTCTTGACAATCAACACTGAGTTGTTCCCAGTGTGGGACTTTTGGAGTCTTTTCCCTGCAGCAAAGAGCCAGAGGGTATCTTTTTCCCGGCAAAGTGTGGGAATTGTTATTCTTCCTCAAGCAGAGAACTGTCCTATGTTCGAAAAGGGTTGTTATGAAGGTTTCTTATCTCCAGCAGTACAGATGGAATCCTCACTCTCAGCAAAGTAAGACGATAGAATATCGTCAAGAAGACGATGAGGAGTCAGAGTGTTCTCTCCCTCAACAGTCAGATCTAGTCATCTCAAGTAATTCAAATTCCAATTTTCATTGGTATTTCCCCAGTAGAGTAGAGCTCTCCTAAACTTTGAAGTCTGATCGTCCTCAGCAGTTTATTACTCTTCCCCATCAGAGTATCGAGGGTTGTCTTCCTCAACCAGAGTATAAAGGAGTAATTCCCTAAGCGGAGTCGTTAAGGATCGTCCTCCTTAGCAGGATATAAGAGGTTTTTCCCCGGCCAGAGTTATAATTTGGCTCATCTTTCTTCAACAAGTGGTGTCTCCCCACGGAGCATGAGGCAGTTGTTCTTTCCCCAGCTAGTCAGGAAGCATGTGTTATCCCTTAGCAGGGTGGATGTTGACAATTACTTTCTCTCCCAAGCGGAGTCGTTGAGGATCGTCCTTATCGGCAGAGTATAGAGGATTGTATACCCAACCGAAGTCGTGTTTGGATTACTATCCCCAACAAGTACTCAAAAGATGATTGCTTTAAGGTGGGTGTTGCCGTACCTCCCGCAGGAAGTTTGTGGACGAAGATGTTATTATCCCCACAGGGCCCTGGTGCCTACTTTCCTCAGTTGGTCAGAAAGTATAGTCTCAGCGACAATGGTTTGATCTAATACCCAGCAGGGTGAGGGTAAAGTTACTTCCCTAGCAGCAGATTAAGCTCATTTCCCCAAGTAGAGTCTGGTGGTTAGTGGTATCCCCAGCAAGTCTTAAGGCCAATCGTTTTTGGCAGGCGTTGAAGCCAGGTTCTGAAGTGTTTGGTCATCCCCAGCGGAGGAATTTCCATCTTCAATATTCATCTCCCTCCCCAGCTGAGCGGGTATTCTCTCGGAGCTTCGTCCATCTCCAGCAGAGTTGTTGATCTTGATATTCCCCAACAGAGTGGATATTCTCTCGGAGTTTCGTCCATCTTCGGCATAATTGGTAATTGTGATCTTCCCTAGCAGGGAGAAGTCTTCCTCAACAAGTTCTCCTTTGTTTCAGTGGCAATTTAGTTTGCCATCCCCAGCGGAGTTGCTTCTGGTCTTCAGCATTTATTTTGCTGGGACGTCTCTTTTGCATTGCATAAGCATTTGTTTTGCATGGCATCCTCCCAAATGCGTAGCATTTCCACTTCGTGTGGAGCATTACGGCAAAATTCAAACATATGCATCTGAAGCATAAGCCAGGTTTGAGTTTTTCTTCGCCAGGAAAGCCGGATTTCAGGAAGATATCTCTACTCTACAGGTGGTGGGTTAAGCAATATTTGACAGTCCCCGGCAGGGTGTTTTGCCAGGATTGTTTATCCTTGATTCTATTTGTACCCCTTCGTCCAGGTGGTCCTTTGGTTTATTCCCTCGAATTTTTTTTACCGTCAGACACTCGTCTGTGTTTCCTTTAGCACCCGTCCATGTTTGAACTTTTGATTTCAATACCCGTCCATATTGACCTTTTGATGACACTCGTCTGTGTTTCCTTCAGCACCCGTCCGTGTTTGAACCTTTTAAGCCAATGCCCGTCCTTATTGACTTTTGACACCCGTCCGTGTTCTTCCAGCACCCGTCCGTGTTTGACCCTTTTGTTTCAATGCCCGTTCGCATTGACATTTGGCACTCGTCTGTGTTTCCTTCAACACCCGTCCGTGTTTGAACCTTTGATTTCAATACCCATCCGTGTTGACCCTTTGATGACACTCGTCCGTGTTGCCTTCCATTCCCCCAGCGAGTTTAATTCCCGACAAAGTTACTTTACAACCTTCTCAGCACCCGTCCGTATTGAAACCTTTTACACCCGTCCATGTACCTTTTCAGTGCCCGTCCGTATTGAAACCTTTTACACCCGTCCGTGTACCCTTTTCAGTACCCGTCTGTATTGAAACCTTTTACACCCGTCCGTGTACCCTTTTTGATACCCGTCCGTATTGAACTTCCGACACCCGTCCGTGTTGCATTTCAATCCCCAGAGATGTCACCTTGAATCTTTTTACACCCATCCGTGTTTGAACTTTTGTTTCAATGCCCATCCGCATTGACAGTTGGCACCCGTCCGTGTTTGAACTTTTGTTTCAATGCCCGTCCGCATTGACAGTTGGCACCCGTCCGTGTTTGAACTTTTGTTTCAATGCCCGTCCGCATTGACAGTTGGCACCCGTCCATGTTTGAACTTTTGTTTCAATGCCCGTCCGCATTGGCAGTTGGCACCCGTCCGTGTTTGAACTTTTGTTTCAATGCCCGTCCGCATTGACAGTTGGCACCCGTCCGTGTTTGAACTTTTGTTTCAATACCCGTCCGCATTGACAGTTGGCACCCGTCAGTGTTTGAACTTTTGTTTCAATGCCCGTCCGCATTGACAGTTGGCACCCGTCCGTGTTTGAACTTTTGTTTCAATGCCCGTCCGCATTGACAGTTGGCACCCGTCCGTGTTTGAACTTTTGTTTCAATGCCCGTCCGCATTGACATTTGGCACCCGTCCGTGTTTGAACTTTTGTTTCAATGCCCGTCCGCATTGACATTTGGCACCCGTCCGCGTTTGAACTTTTGTTTCAATGCCCGTCCGCATTGACATTTGGCACCCGTCCGTGTTTGAACTTTTGTTTCAATGCCAGTCCGCATTGACATTTGGCACCCGTCCGTGTACCTTTTTAGTACCCATCCGTATTGAACCTTTTTGCACCCGTCCATGTATCTTCTCAATACCCGTCCGTATTTGATATCCTGGATTCCTTGACACTCGTCCGTGTTTATCCCCGACATAGTTAACACTCGTTTGTGTTTATTTCAAGACTTTTCAATACAGTTTTGGTTTCCAACACTCGTACGTGTTGTGACAGTGCAGCATTTTTTGCTTGTTCCCCAGTGGAGTCGTCCCTCCCTTGAGGATTGCAAATTTTAGGTTTCTTTTGGTATTCAATCTCCGTGAATCCTTGGAACGCATGATAGCCGTCACTATCATACCTTCAGGATCAAGTTGATTGAATATGGGCAGCTGTAACACCCCAAAATTTGCCTTGTTTGTTTTTAGCTAACTGGCTTATGTTTCTTTTCATTTCTTGCATTTGCATTGTGCATAGCATTGGTTCTTGGCATGGGATCAAGGTACTTGGTCCATATTCTCAATTCTCAAGCTTCAAGGTAGTTCATGGAGTTCATTATATCTTCATAAGATCAAGATTGGCAAAGGATTTCAAGTAATTCTTTCCCTCATAATCAGGGGAACCAATTAGGGTTTTTAAGATCAAGGGGACTTCTTGGAAGGCTTGGTGTGTTCAAGCATGTTCTTGTGGTGTTCTTTATGCTCACAAGTGTTCATGGATGAGGGTTTGGTTATTGATTCATGGTGAAGGATGTCCAGTGGATCAATTGCTTGTGAACTAAGCAAAAGTCAACTGTAAAGGAGAAAGTCAACTGTGGAATTCTGAGGTTATTTTCATGGTTTTCAAGGTCTCACATCCTCATATGGTCTTCGATTGTCAAAGTTTCATGCCATTCATCAAGAATCAAGAGGTTGTGTAAAAGTTACTAAATTTGGAAAATGACCCATAATTGAAACTTTCCATTTTTGGCAATTTTTCCACCGCATTCAACTTGACTTTTCATCACCAAGGAAGCTCCAATTGAATTTTCCTCCAACATGAAAGTTGAAGATCTTTCTCTCCCATTTCCAAAAAGTACTAGACCATTTTCATATCATTTGTGGAACTCTAGTTATGGCCAAAACAATGCAAGGTGCTTTTCATGGATTCCTTATAAGTCAAATTTTCCACCTTTTGCATTTTTGCACAAATGGACTTGTAATGTTCCCAATTGCTTCATGTCACATTATAATATCAAAATACAAGTCAAGAAGATCATTTGTGTCCTTTGAATCAATTCATGTCATGCCATTTTTCTCATTATTCTCACAAAGTGCAAAAATGCCAAATTAATTCAAAACTTGCAAACCAAGAAAGTACAAGGCCCAAAATCAATTCAGAAATGATACATGAGTAATTTGGAGGTGAATTATACTGGTGCAAGGGATCTTTCACGTATAAATTGGTGGTGGTGGTGTAAAATGCATTTTTGCAATTTCACCCAAATCTCATTAACAAGAGTTCTTATCACTTCCTAATCCTAATCAGTGAACTAATGAAGGGTATATATGCTTACTCATGCTCTCACAGCTAGGGTAGAAGCTCTCATTTGCACACTTGTGGTTTTTTGCTCTCACACTTCCTCTCATTGAATCTCATTCTTCTTGGAGCTTCTCTGAGTTTTCTCTTCACATTCTTGATCAGTGAAGAGAATAGAGCAAGAATCCACTGTCGTTTTGAGCTCATACTGAAGATTTCATCAAGTGCCATTCAAGAGGGTTCAAACTTAAATCTTAAGATCTAGCACGATTTCAAGCTCTAGTTGCATTTATTTTGCATCTAGAGGTTCCAAGGAGTGGATCTGCAGTATTTGGAGGGATTTCTTGGAGGATTTCAAGTTCTACAAGGTTCAGGTTGGTGAATTTTTCATACTCGCAGAACTTGAATTTTTGATATGCATAATGATCTGTGAACTCCCCTTAGCATGCTGATATATTTTATTTGAAGTTTGGACGTGTGGTTTGTGAGATATGTTGATTTAAAGTTTTAGATCTATTTATTTTTTGCTCGATTCTCCTTATTGGTTGATTGTTTGTTAAAACGGACTGCATATTTGAGATCATCGCGTTTTTCTGGTCAAGATAGTGTACCCATACGCATTTTCTGGAAAATTTTGGACGACAGCTCACCGGAGAGGGTGGCCGGAGCCTTAGCTCCGGCGGCTGCCGGAGAACCAGTCCGGCGAGGAGACCAAGGGAAGAAGAAGCAATCGTGGCCATTCATTTCCAGATCCAACGCCTCTCCTTGCGCCACTTGTCTTGTTTTTTTATGTTTTTAATTTATGATTGCGTGTGTGCACTTCCATTCTTACTGCCGTGCATCCTATCATTGTGGCCTTTGTTTTTGTTTTATTTCTGACTTTCCCATTGCACTGAGGGAGTACGTAGGCCTAGGACAACGATACCGTCCTATCGAGTCACTTCTTTTTCTTTTCTTCTTCGTTCTCCGTTCTTTCCGTTCTCGTTTCTTCGCCGGTCCAGTAGCAGTGAAGTTCCAGACGACGACACCCTTTGATGCAGACAGCAAGCGTGGATCCCGTCGAGTACGATGGACGTGCTGGGTGCTAACACCTTCCCTTCGCGTAACCGACTCCCGTACCCGTTTCTCTTGGTCGTGAGACCATGCTCTTTCCCTTCTTCAGGTTTATGCAGTGTTTCCTTTCCCTCTCTTGGGATAAATACACTTTGCTGGCGACTCTGTGTCTTTTGCGCCACTCTCGCGTTTGTACTGATGGATGCGAATCTTTTCGGGAGCGACAATCAGCATGCATTTTAAGTGTGAAAACCCACCTACATCCAATAACCTTCTTGTGCTGAGGTAATTTGACCAAATCCCATGTATGAGTCTTCATAAGAGCAGTCAGTTCTGATTGAATTACATCATTCCAATGTGGATTGGTAATGGCTTCTTTATAGAAATTTGGCTCAGAAATAGATGACATATTTAGAATATACTGGTTATGGTTATGTGAAATATTGTGGTAAGACAGAAAGTGAGATAAAGGATACTTACATTGAGAAGAAGATTGTGTGACAGATGAATCATCAAGTTGCACTGCATTCTCAATCAAGTTACAATGATAATTTTGAAGGTAAATGGGAGGGTGACTAGCTCTTTGAGATCTTTTTATAGGAGGGTCAGGTTGAGGTATGTTGGGAGAATTAGAAGGAATAGAAGAAGAGCTAGTAGGGGCAGGCTGATCAGAAGTAGAATTAGGTTGAGGTATGGTTGTAGATGAGCTGGAAGGGATGGAATGATGAGAATCAGGAATATATGGAAAATCAAAATTAGATGTAGATGGAGAAATAGGTTGAGGGCTGGAAGTAGAAGAAGAGGAATGAATGTCTTGGTAAGGAAACACAGTTTCAAAGAATGTGACATCTCTTGACAAGAAAATTTCTTTGGAATGTAAATCAAAAAGAATATGCCCCTTGACTCCAATTTTGAATCCTAGATAGATACATTTTCTAGACCTGGAATCAAGCTTCTTTCTATGAGTGTGTAGTGTAGATGCAAAGCACAAGGAACCAAAAACTCTAAGAGAAGTAATTTTAGGCTGTTGATCATTCAAAACAAAATATGGTGATTTGTTGTGTAAGAAAGGTGTGGGGAGCCTATTAATGAGATGAATGGAATGGCTGACAGCAAAAGACCAAAATAGTTTAGGAAGATGAGCCTGAAATAAAATGGCCCTTGTAATGGCAAGGATATGTTGATGCTTTCTTTCAACAATGCCATTTTGTTGGGGGGGTAGCAACACAAGAAGTGTGGTGAAGAATGCCATGAGCTTGGTAGTAATCTTTAAGCATGAACTCACAGCCATTATCAATTCTAATGCATTTAACAGACTTGTGGTATTGAGTAAGAGCCATGGAAACAAAGTTTTTAATAAGAGAAGAAGTTTCAGCCTTGGTGTGCATGAGAAAAATCCAAGTGAAACGACTTTTGTCATCTACTACAGTTAGAAAATATTTGTGGCCTTGAATAGATGGGACAGATAGTGGACCCCAAATATCCATATGAATCAGATCAAAAATATCAGTGGAATGATGAATACTATCAGAAAATGGTAATCTCTTTTATTTGGCATAAAAACAAGTGTCACAAGGTACATTGGATGAGGGTAGAGTAATAAAAGGAAAAACTTTCTGTAGTACAGCTAATTTGGCATTAGATGGATGTCCTAATCTCCAATGCCAAAGATTAGAATCATTATTAGGGCTAGAAACTACATCAGAAGCAACATTGATGTGATGAGGAGAAGGGATAGACACTTGTGGTTGATTGAGAATGTACAACCCTCCTTTCAATTCAGTTGCACCAATCATCTTCTTGGAGTAAGAATTTTGTATGAAACAAGTGGAATTGTCAAAAATCAATTGACAGTCAAGATGAAGAGTAAGTTTAGGGACAGAAATAAGATTGAATGAAAAATGAGGCATATACAAGACATTGGTTAGAACAAATTGCTCATTAAAGTAAATGGTTCCTGCATAATTTGAAGTAACTAAAGAACCATTTGGCAATTTGACAGTAATGGGATGAATTCTTTTCAAACAAGAAAATAATTTTCTTGAGAAACAGACATGATCTATGGCACTAGTATCAAGAATAAAGGATTCAATAATATCTTGAATTGGTATTGTGCAAATAATACCTGAATGAGGGTCATTTTGGGTTACCATTTGATTGACACTGTGAGGAGTGGAAGACTGATTCAGCAGAGCTAAAAGAGCCTTATGTTGAGCAGGTGTAAAACTGATTAATCCTTGATTAGAATCAATAGGTGGTGTTGGAGAAGATTCATTCTGAGCCTCATTATCTACCTTAGGTTCACTGAAACATTATTGACTTGACTTTGGTGTTTCCAATGAGGAGGATATCCATGTTTTTTGAAGCATGTATCTATAGTATGGTTGGTCATACCACAATGAGTACAAACCTCCATGCCTCTACCATGACCAGTGTTGTATCTACCTCCTCTTTGACCTCTGCCTCTAGCTGAAGTTTGGCCTCTACCTTAAGATGAATTATTAGGAAAAGCTAAAACTTTTGATTCATCAGTGATGACTGCCAATTGTCTTTCCTGCTGCACAAGTAAAGAATAAACCTTGCAAATATTGGGAAGTGGATCCATTAACATAATCTGAGATCTCACTGCTGAATAACCATCATTTAATCCCTTTAGAAATCTGATAACCTGATCAGAATCTTGGTAGCTGTGAATCTTGTTTATGGCAGAACAAGTAACATCACATTCACAAGAAGGAATTGGACGAAAATTGTCCAATTCTTGCCATAACATTTTCAATTTAGTATAGTAAGATGAAATAGAAGAATCACCTTGCCTAAGGGTGCAAATTTCTTCTTGGATTTCAGAAATTCTGAACACATCGCCATGATAAAATCGATCCTTCAATTCTTTCCATATGCTTGAAGTTGTCTCCATCCAAAGAACACTCTGTGAGATTTCAGATTCAACTGAATTATTGAGCCATGACATAATCATTGTGTTGCATCGATCACATGCAATGGAATCACGATCTTCATCTGCTGGTCGCGGCAAAGCATCATTGATGAAGTGTAGCTTGTTCTTCGATCTTAATGCCATTGTCATTGATCTTGACCAAGAATGATAATTTCCAGCATTCAATAGAGGGGTTACAAGAATCAATGCAGGATTTTCGTTCAGATGTATGAAGTATGGATTAAGAGTATCAGTTTGATACCCTTTATTTGCTGAGGTAGCAGAGTAATTCTGATTGCCATTGTTGGAGCTTGAAAAACTTTTAGTGGACATGTTGAAGAGAAGAAAATGCGCAGAAGGGAAGAAGTATGAGTTGTGAACAAAAGGAATTAGCCACGGGTCGATGATACCATGTGAAACTATATCGTGTGCATGAAGAAAAGAGAAAAAGGAGAAATCATGCAAAGAAGAATATTGAAAGCAGTGGTATTATTCACAACTGAATAATACCAAGTAATGATAATGTCTTATATAGTTGGTTACATTGATGACAGTTACAACAAACTTCTAACTACCAATTGTAACTAACTAAAAACAGTTACATTACAAGAGGCTTCCTCTCTAAGAAAGCCCATTTCTCCTTATGTTTAACATAATATTTTTTCAAATTGGAATTTCAGTGCTGCCCAAATATAGCTCATGATCCTTCCCAATTTCCATACAAAATAGAATAGCACTAACTGAATTTAAATAATGTTCAAATTGAAATTTAACATGTAGAATATATTAACATATACATAGATAATAAAATGATTAAACAAAGCAAAAAATTACATGCATTAGTTGATCTTAGCCAACGATCTTAGATTGACCGACTCACATTACATCTTTACTAAATCATCATTGACTCATCTTCCCGTTAATTTAAAATCAAATGGCCGAAATCAATAACGATACGATTACTGTGTTTAGACCAAATCCTTAATTTGTGCTTTCTTCAGCCAGCAACTACTAATTTTCTCTAACAATTTTAGACTTCTCAAGTATGTATGGAGACATGTGATCAGCTCCTTGTCTTTTTTTGGCCCTACTCTAACATTCCTTGCATGTGCAAACAGAAAACCTCTTCCATTTCTTCCCTGAAATTTACCAAATTTTAATCACCAATTTGTTGCTTAAACGTGTTATTATTTAAATCTAAAAGATATAATATAAGAATTGTCTGAGATTGAGTTTATATGAGGGATACATCCCTCACCTCATAAATGTTTATGTACCCTCTCTAAGAGTCTCAGAAAGGATAGGTTTTGAAGGATCATATGGTGAATATTAATATGCTCCAACAACAATGCTTGTACTTGTTGTTGAATTGTAATTACTTGTATCAAATCCCTTCAATGAAATGTCAGTTATTATGCTCTAACATTAGGCTAAGTCTGAACGTGATAAACAATTTAAATAGTATCAATATTCAATGCTCAAACTAAAGTTATTCTTAGATAATCATCGGCTATAAGTATAAGACCAACAAAATCATGATATTTTATATACAAAAATTATTTATTTAATAGATATGTAAGCTCAAAAACACCATTCAAGAAATTTATTGAATTAATGACACTGCACTGATGGATGGTAAGCATAGCGGATATTGGTTCCATTTATTAAATATCAAACTCGTCTGATGAAATAGCAAACTAGAAATGAACCTATTTGAATCATGGATTATAACTCTTACATGTCTAAAATGTTCATGTTATTTAGATGAATGTTATGGTTATTAACATCATGGAATGTTTATTCATATTTTTGGAGAATATATATTCAAAGGAAAAAAAACATTAAGAATATCCATTGTAGAAGATACATCTTCTCTCAAACCACACTAATTAAACAATCAAATATAAGATAGAAAATATTCGCTGAAACAGAAATAATACCCAGCAAAATAATCAATTGTATAATCAAGTTTAGCCTCCTCTTGTAATGGTTCAATCCATGAGCTCTTCTAGAGAATGAATTTGAATTTCACAACGAAACATCACTCAAAAAGAGTAATAGAAACACCCTGTTGAGTCGATGAACCCAGCTTCAAAGAGAGTAATAAGAACATGTTGAGATAAAAATATATACAATGGTCTCAAAATTAGTTGAACTGTATTTAATATAAAACATAAGTATAATTGATTATCCTTTGTATCATACATCTATCCTACTACACTTATATCGTATTTAACTTGTAAAGATATTAAAAATTCCGACTTAACTAAGCCATTTAAAATAAAAGGGGTGGAAATAACACACATCAAATATATTTAAAAGATATCCCTTGTATCATTCAACCATCCCACCACACTATCATGCCTATGTTTTTTATCCTTATATTTAAAAGTCTTCATTACATTCCAACTTTAAAGCTTATATATTAGTCAAATCATTTGTTCTATTCTAATCATATTTATATTTTGTTTGATTTTTTTTTTTTTTTTTGGATTTTAAAAATAACACACATAAAATATATTTACAGCCACCCATTGAATTGTAATTACAAGACTTGTGTTTTTTCCTTCTTATTTTCATCCCTTAAGTAAATTAATTTAACAAAAATGTTATTTTGACACCAATCCATACACCTACACCGTATGCACGGACGGTGAATAGTGATGTCCGTACATGTCCGTACGGTGAATAGTGTCGTACGTACATAAACAGTAGCGTATTTCCGTACAGAAATAGTACATGTCCGTACATGAACAGTGCTCGTCCGTACATGAACAGTGTTGTCCGTCCATGAACAGTGTCATCTGTACCGTACGGAAATACGGTGTAGGTGTAGGAAAGGGTGTTAAGATAACATTTCTGTTTAACAAAAATGTTATTTTGACACCAATCCATACACCTGCACCGTATGCACGGACGGTGAATAGTGTCGTCCGTACATGAACAGTACTTGTCCGTACGGTGAATAGTGTCGTCCGTACATGAACAGTAGCGTATTTTCGTACAGAAATAGTACATGTCCGTACATGAACAGTACTCGTCCGTACATAAACAGTGTTGTCTGTACATAAACAGTGTCGTCTATACCGTACAAAAATACGGTGTAGGTGTAGGAAAAGATGTCAAGATAGCATTGCTGTTAATTTAAATGTAAGATTTATTCACTCTTACTTAAAATCCTCAATATAACTGTGCATTGTTGCTATAGAGTTTCTAGAGAATAGAGGGGCCCCACTTTCCAACACGAGATCGTTCATACGTGCAACCAGTTTTTTTTTATACGGCCAGCTCATTCACTCACGAGTGTGGGGTAGGAGGAGCTATTGAGTATGAATAATTTTTTTTTTAAATTTTTTACTTGTGGGACTAAGAATTCAATATCAAAAGTTTCAAAACAGTCATTCAATATTTATCTGTTTTGATTTTAGTCACCTTATAAATACTAACGGTGTGTTTAGTCTTTTGTATATATATATATATATATAATATATATATATATATATATTTGTTAGAATTATTTAAATTTTTATTCTCTTTATTTTGGGTCACAATTTCAATAAATACAAAGGATAAATACAACATGCGGACTCATTTTTTTCCACAAAACATGTAATTTCTCCCGCAAACTGAGAACTTATTCTAGCAATTTCGATCAATCTGACAAGTGACCGTAGAATGCTATTGATAACCAATTCACTTATTTAAATAAATAAGAGACTACGTTATTTCATATGGAGATTTCTTAATACACCATCCAAATTTTTTAGATATCATATGAAATTTTATTTTTGTCCCTAGATTCCAGATTTGCACATCCGGACGCACCATATTTTTAAAAAACGCAGATATGTTCCGAATTTGCACATCCAGAAGAATTCCTGATTTGCAAATCCGCAAAAAATGGAATTTCATAAAATCATTTACTTCTAAATATAATTAAATCTAATATAATTAAAATTAATATCATTTTTTCAATATAATTAAATTCAATATAATTAAAATCTATATTAATTAAAATTAATATGATATTTAATATGATTAATTTTTTTCAATATAATTAATATGATTAATATGGTATTTAATTTTAAATGATTTTTTTATATTGAAAAAATTAATTTAATTATATTGGATTTAAAATTATATGGTATTTACTTCTAAAATTGGATTTAATTATATTGGCATTTAAAATTATATGGTATTTACTTCTAAATTATATGGTATTTACTTCTAAATTATAATTAAAATTATATGGTATTTACTTCTAAAATTAATTTAATTATATTGAATTTAATTATATTGAAAAAATCATATTAATTTTTATCATATTTATTTTAATTATATTAGATTTAATTAAATTAGATTTAATTATATTGAAAAAATCATATTAAATTTAATTATGTTGGATTTTAATTATATTGGATTTAATTATATTTAGAAGTAAATGATTTTATAGAATTTTTTTTATTTTTTCCGGATTTGCAGATTAGGAATTCTTCCGGATGTGCACATCCGGAAAAATCTGAAAAATTTTAGAGAAAGGTGCGTCCGGATGTGCACATCCGGAAATTGGGGGCAAAAACGAAAATTCAGGTGGTGCCTAAGAAACAAAGGTGGTGTAATAAGAAAACCCCATTTCATATTTCATATATATTCAAATTCTTTTTTGTTTAAACTTTAATTTTTATTTTTTTAAATAATTTAATCGTTAAAGTGTTAACTTTACCTATCAATCTCATTTCTCCTACATCAGAAGCTCTAAACTACCATAACTGACCGTGCATTTATCTTTTCCAATCGAATCTAGTTAAATAATAGAACATTTGTGAAAAAATAAAATAAATATTATAAGAATAGTTATAATTTTAATATAGTTTTTCTTAAAAATAAAAAATACTATATTTATAAAGAAACCAAATAATGTGACATCATTAGCAATTGTGCAAGTTATTATGAACACATATTGGCCACGTTACACATGTTACTCCAAGAATCACGCACACATGGAGACTTGTGGGACTTTTTAGATGTTGAGGCTGGCCTGGGGCCGTGACAATTAACACATGGCTTCAATTCAAACACACACAACCCTCTTTTTGCTCTCTAAATGCTTCGAATGATTGAATAACAACTAAATAATATAACGAATGATTGAAAAACAATTAAATACTATAACGTTTGAAACTAGTCATCAATGGGGTGGTGGCGCAGTTGGCTAGCGCGTAGGTCTCATAGCTAAGAGTTATCCTGAGGTCGAGAGTTCGAGCCTCTCTCACCCCAAACATCCTTTTATTCTTTTTTCTCCCACCTAAACATGTTCCAAACCGAACAAGACTAAAGTTCAATTATGTTTTTCTGTTTTTAGTTCAAAACATCTTTATATGACGAGTACAAATAATTTCCCCTCGAATCTAGGATGAGAATTGATACCTACCTACTACTAGTTAAATTATTGAAATTATATACCAAGAGCCACTACCAAACGTTCTATAATTTGGACTTTTTATGTATACTTTTGTTTTGTAACCATTTCAATATTCCTCAAAGTTCAAACATTGCTATTTATGAAGATACATATAACTTTGGATTTAATTCATATACATTAAATCCAAAGCTGATAAGAATGAACAAAACCAAAATTTACAACTCAGCCTTATCATCTTTTTCCACCTTTTCGCACAATTTTTCAACGAATCTTGCTCACACTTTTGCTTCTTGGTGTGAACTTACTGAAACCATTACGGCTTTTCTCACTAGTAATAGATGAGTTTAATGAATCTCTTTTAGACAAACTCAAATCATTGGGATTTAGTTTCAATTGTTCAACTCCTTTTTGAGGACCTTGTGTAATGACTTCACAATTTAACTCTGTAGGAATGTTGTCTGAATCGAGTAGAAAATCTTCCAAGGTTGCAAGCGTGTTTAACTGCTTTCCGAGAGATGCAATGGTTTTTTGACACTCAAGAAACTTGCTGGTAGCCAATGCAAGTTCTTTATCCTGAAAATAAAAGATGATATGTTTGTAATATGGAAAAATATAAATTGAATAATGCGATATGATTAATCAATGTAGCGAATGTAATTGGCGAATTTACCTGTTTTGACTTCAAATTGTGATTAACATTTTCCTTGTGCAAATTCTTGGCGTCTTGATGAACTTGAGCTTCGTGCTTCATTCTTGAAAGCTCGTCTTCCAACTTCTTGCTCTTGATTGAATTCTCAGCAGACAAAGCTCGCTCCTTCTGAATCTCTTCCTCGAACGAATGGACTTTTGAAATCAGTTCTTCTACCTCGGTTTGAGCAAGTTTGAGTTTTGACTCAACTATCTCCTTCTTGGTTTTGGTTTCTTTGAGTTCTTCATATGCTTCTTGATTAGACTTGTTCGCTAGAGCTAACTGAGTTTGAAGCTCTTCTACCTTCAACTCTGCGGCCCTTATCCGACTCTCTGATGTCTCAAGCTGCATTTGGCACTCGGCTAAATTCATCTCTACCTCGAGTTTATCTGCCTCCATTTTCTCCAGCTTCTTTTCCAATTCGGTGTTCTTTTGTGTCATAGCTTCCACTTCGGCTTCTATTGCTCCCTGACCAACAATAGATTGATCTGATCCTAGTCCTTCCTTAGCAGAATGGCTTCCACTTTCTGTATCAGGCAACGCAGCAAGCCTTTCCATCTCGAGGAAATCATCCATGAGATTGATCCCAGTTGAAGTCGCAATATGATTTTTTCCAGTACTCTTTTTATTTTTGAATTGATCAAGTTCATTAATCAAAGCAGATGAACACGAGTCGGAACAGCTCGGTTCATATTCATTCATCTCTCCGCCATCCGACACGCTATCTGTGAAGGACTCGATATAAACTGAAGATGCAGTCCAAGACCTGGTATCATTCGCATTAAATGTTTTACGAGTCATGGCTCTCAGTCTACGGCACTCCGCTTCAAGCTTAGCAACCTTCTTGATGCTCTCCAAATGCTGCTTGCTAGCTGTTTCAGCAGCTTGGCTACTCAAATCTCTCTCTGCAATCCTGAATTCTAGTTCCTCGAGTCGAGATTGTAGCTCAAGCTGAAGACTCAAATTCTCCTTCTCCATAGCCTCGAGTCTCCTGCGAAGATCGGAACGAAGAGATGCAGCAGCATCTGCTTTTGATGCTTGAAGTTGAGTCTCAAGTTCAGCAACTTTCCTCTCGAGTTCGAATCTTCTGGAGTCCAAGTCATGAGAGTTATTCGCAACAGCTTCAAGGATCTTTTCCTCTTGCACTTCTCTAGCTTGGCGAAGCTGCCTCATACATTCTTTGAGTGCTCCATCAAGGTGACTAACTCGGTCTTCAAGACCCGAGTTCTTATGCCTCGCAGCATCGAGTTGTTGCTTTAAAGACGACACTTCATTTTCAGCCTTCTCCCAGCCTAAATAAAACGAAAAGCACGTCTATATTATCAAATAATTTGAGTTAAAACTTCCCTAAAACATGAAGAATCTGAGATTTAAGCATCTGGTCCAAACAGTAAATACCTTCGACAGCTTCTTCAGCGACTTTAGAATGCTGCTTTACTAAGTCTTCTTTGGCACTAATATCTAGCAGAGCTGCGGCTAATTCGTTTGTAAGAGTCTTCACGTCGATAACTCCTTCTTTATATTTCTTCGGTGTACTAACTTCTTCATTTGGTGCAGCCTTCGATGTGACCTCCGGTGATAGAGTAGCTTGGCTCAGATACACCTTCACACTCACAACACAGGATAAAAAATCAGATTCATCACATAAACGTGGCAAATACATTACAAGAAAACCCTGAGTACTCGAAAAAGGAACAAGACGGTGAAAAACTTGTACAGCGAACAATGACTATTGTTTTCGTGTTTCCTAGATATTTACAAACCACCTTACAAACAATCTAACATAGCAATCAAAATGAGGAAAACGGCGTAAATTAAATTACTTATATATCACCTGATCATCAGAAAATCTTTCGGAAAGAGATGATACTGATCCCGAACTCTCCGTTTCGCCTGGACTTTTCTCCGACGACTTCCTCCGCCACAACCAACTCCTCCTGTCCATCAGCAACACAACTAAAAACCACACCACTCAAAATGATTTCACCTACAAAATCATCAAATCAAGACAGAAATTCATAACTCCTCAATCCATGAAAACCAACACTACAATCAAATCAAGCATACCAAATCTCAATTATCAAAATGAAAACAAAAAAAGAACAACAACAATAACAAGGGAAAAACAGGAATCAATCAAATATAGAATAAAATAATCAGAAGGTGGTGTTAGTTATGAACTTTGCTTAGAATTCAATTCAAATTCAATTGATTTTCATATCTATCTACCTCCATTTTACACCAGTAATGAAGCTTCCCAAATAAGGATAGTGCTTTGAATAAAGATCACCCTCACTCTTTATTGTTATTAATATCATCATACGTCAAAATCAAAATAAAAAATAACAATAAAAATTGAAAGAAAAAAATTGAAATCTTCAATTGCTTTTACTTTACACACAAAATTGTAACAACCTAACACCTACCATAACCACATCAATACTAACAATTTCAGTAAAAAAATTCCAAAAAAAAAAATGAAGTGAAATCATAGAGAGAGAGAGTAACCTAGTTCTGGTTCAATCTCAATTGAAAGTGACAGGAGTGAGAATATGATATAATAGTACCTTACTTTTCGGTGTATGAAAAATGCATTGCAGAAAACGAAAACGAAGATCGGAGAATGTTATGTCAGAGGAATTTTTCAGATAGTTCAAAGAAACATCATCGGAACATTCATAATTTATAATTCATAATTCATAATAATAATTAAATAAAAAAATGAAGAAAAAAAAAAGAAATAATGTGTGTGAGAGAAAGAAGAGAGAGATGAGGATAGCATGCGTAGGACCATGTGCGGAAAAAACTAAAAAAAGACAACTAAAAAGTTCGATGTTAATAATAATAATAATAACATTAATCTATTTGTTTTTACTTTGCAGAGATTTGGTGGTGATAATTAACGATGAGAGAGACCGTGGTTGTTGTTTTTCTTGTTTGTTTCTATGTTTTTCAAATGAAGTGTGCGTTATTCCCGCCCATTAGTTCTGGATTTTCGTTACACAAAAACAGTAACAAAATGTTTTTTATTCCTTTTCTTAATATATGTTGGTGCTTTGTCTTCTTCAACCAAATTACATGAATTCATATTTTGGATGTATTGTATAATTAGGTTTGGGTAATTTTTTTATTCTTCTTTTTTTAGATAAAAGGAGGATGGTTACTAAGTTTTGATAAGAGTTTTAAGTATTGTAATGATTTCTTAATGTTGTTGTGATGATATTGTTAGGGGTGTGCATGGTTCTTAAACCAAATTAAATTGAACAAAATATATGGATCAGTTTGGTTTTTAAAATCACTTTGACAAAATTGGTTTATTTTTCTAAAACCGGTTTATGTTTGGATCGGTTTGGTTAATAACCGGTTTGCATCAACAAACCAGTTTTTATTTGGAACAATTTTAAAACCAAATTTTGTTTCAACTAAAACTCAATTTTTAATTCAACAACTTATTATTCACTCCATCCAACTGTTTTTTAAATCGATAACGATTCATCGGCGATGAATCCTTGAATCTCGACCGAAACATTTCCTAAAATTACATAGCTCAATAAAAATGAATAGAAATAATAAGTAATAATTATTAAACAAAACTACTAAGAAATTGGAAAAAAAAAATAATTTTCAATCAAGAAAAACAAAATTGAGTAATTCCAGAAGCAAAGTTTTAATACAAGTTATACTTCAACAGTTGGAAAAACAAAATGAATAGAATTTAATTTGAAAATTCATTTTGTCACTTATGACCATGAAACAAGACAAAGCAAATAATACACTATATTTGAAAAGTGGATTAACCATTTATGTATTGGTTTTCAAAAGTGGATACTGATTTTTTATGGTTTTAGTAAAATGAATTTGGACTAGTTTTTAAACCAAATAATATGGACTTTTAAAATCGGTGCACCATATTTTTAAAATTAGTTCTTGTAAACCAATTTTTTTGCACACCCCTAGATATTGTAGAGTTTGCTTTTAGTATTTAATGGACATATTCCCTACACCTCACTATGTAAGTTGTTTTGGAACCTCTCTAAAAAAAAAAGTAATTTTTTGAAAAATAATTTTAAGTTTTATAACTTCTCATGTATGTTGATATAAGATATCAAATTTAATATATTTGTATATTTATTAAGTTTTTGTAAAATCTAATTAAATCAATTCAATCGTTTAATTATTTAATATTATTATAATGATCGTATATATAAAACTTTAAACAATTTAAGGATACTTTACTATTTATTTTAATAATTCATATTTACCCATGTAATACATGTTATAAGTTAAAATAAAATGATATGATAAATGGATGGGGTAGTTCAAAGTAAAATTATGATATAGAGTTAATAACATTTATTTATATTTGTGTATTAATGTAAATAAATTGTTGAAATTTATAACTCAATAATTTTTAAATATATAATAAAATGATATGATAGAATATCAAATAATTTTTTAATTTCTATAAACTTTTTGAGAGAATTGATCTAGTTTATAATAGTTCACAATTCAAGTGTCATTGATTTAATGTATCTTTTATAAAGAGTTATTAAAATATGTAGTGGATTAAATTCGACGAATGAATTTAACAAATCCTGACTCAATAATATTAGTTAAAATTATACTAGGGTCTTTTAAGTTATTTAGAGTCTGTTTGGTAAGACCATAAAAATAGTTTTTAGCTTGTACGAGTAACTTTTAGCTTTTCAGCTCATTTTGATTAAAAAACTCTGTTTGGTAATGCATTTTAGTTTTTAGCTTTTAGCTTTTTAACTAGCTTTTAGTTTTTTTTTTCAAAAGCTATTTGAAGTAGCTTTTGAGCTTGTAGCTTTTAGCTTATGACTTTTTATTCTAATTATACCCTTATTATTTTAACCGAAAAAAAAAATAATATATATATATATATATATATATATATATATATATATATATATATATATATATATATATAATATTTACTATTAAAAAATTGATTTTAAAAGATTGAATTTAGGGAGATTTTGAAGAATGTTATAGAAGATTTTAGATATTATTTTTATTTATTAAATATAAATTATATAATTAATTTAAAAATAATGTTGATAATTCTTAAATTAGTGAAACATTGGAATAGAATCAATAAAATCAATAAAGATGCAGAAAATTTAGAATATTATTACAGTTTTATTGTAAAATATTAGACAATAAACTTATTTTTATTATTTTTTTAGATTAATATAACTAAATTCAAAATTACAATGTTATTATTTCACATATTTTATTAAATTTAATTATAAAATTAGGAATTAAAAAAATTATATTTTACGAATGAATTAGTTAATTAGACCAAGAATCGTAGTTATTACGATTACTTTTACTTTTATGTCTTCTTAAATGACTTTATGAAATACCCTTGCTTTATATATGGTTTGCTGGTTTTTTTTTCCATTGAATTTTGTTGTCAATATATTCATACTAAATAGCAAAGTCCATAAAACTTTCATACAAATTTATATATTTTGATGATATCTTTAATTTTTCATATATATTAAAATAGTTTTGCATGTTGTTATTAATGCATTTACTTTTATCGAATAAAAATTAATTTAATAATATAATATAATAAGATAATGAAATCACCAATTTCTTAATTAAAAATATCCTTTTAAGTCATTTTGTAATTATCAGCTAGTGTAACAGCTAATTTACCAAACAGTTAAATTAACTTATCAGCTACCAGCTATAAGCTACTAGATATCAGCTTCCAGCTACCAGCTACCAGCTATCAGCTACCAGCTACCAGCTACCAGCTATCAGCTAATTTTACCAAACAGAGCCTTAATTGTAATGGGTTGGTCTTTTAAGTTTTTTTCTACAAGTTAGTCATTTAAGTTACATAACGTCTACACTGTTGACCTTTTTTAATGATTTCGTTCCAAAAATGCATATTTGTCATTAACGTTACTCAGGTGGTTGTAACGTTGTTGAGATGGCAGTAATATTGATGACTTGTATTTGTTTTTAATTTAACTTTACTAATTAAACAAAGACAAAGTATTAAACTGCATCCCTAAACATAAACCATAAATCCCAAACTGAGAAAGGGAATGAGCGATGAACGAAGAAGGGACACGAAACTCTAAATGTGAAGGAGGAGAGCTGTGAACGAAGAAGGGATAATAAGGTTTCGAATGAGACGAATGCATAAGCGAAGCATTGAACGTTGAAGTATGTTTTGTTTTCCATATCGAACATGTATTTGCTATATTGAAGTCTAGGGTTTTATATGTGGTCCCTTATATCTGTACTAATTTCTACATCATACAACTCTCCTCCCCAAATGGATATTTTTTGTGTCGACTTTCATCATGGGGGAAAGTTTGAATATAGGGGTACATATGTAAGAGGGGAAGTGTCAAATTGGAAGTGTCATGGTGATAGATTGAGTTATTTTGAAATTTTGGGTGTTGTTAAACAAATGGGGTATCCTAGGGAACTTGAAATGTGGTACGATTTTGTTGGTACATTAAAGGAGCTAGTAAATGACTTTGGTGCAATAGAACTGCTAAATTGGTCCAAGACTAATGGAAATGTAGGCCTATACATAGTCCACCATATTTCCCAACCCGGTGTAGTAGAAGTAGTTGATGTTAAACCCATCCTTACTTATGTCCAACCCACTACACTAAACAATAAACTGAGAGTCTTCCTGAGATACTTGAGACCCTGCCTGACATACCTAAACAAAATGCCAAAACTGTTGAGAGTGACCATAATGAACAAAGTGATTATAGTACATTAGGGTGAAGGTTTAATGACTCTGATGATGAGGTATTAAATGATGGAATTAATGAGGTCTTGGTATGAGAGTGAGGGTTTGTTGCTGGCAAAAATGATCAACAGGTGGATGGATTAGAAATGGATGATTCAACTCAAGGTAAAAAAAAAGGAAGGGTGGTAGGCTAGAGAAAAAAGGGCCAAAGGAAGTTCCAACAAGAAAAAGGGAAGACCCAAAAAACAAAGGGTGGATGAAGCCATTTCTGTAGATAAGGAACCATCAAGTGAGGAAGATACACTTGATTTTGGTTTAGTTGAAAGGAAGAAAGGTAAAATGGTAGATAGGGGTTTGTCAGATTTATATTATATATCTAAAGAGTTAGAAACTGATGGGGATATGAGTGGTGATAATTCAGATGAAGGTACTAAGTTAAAATATCCATCATTTGTACTGTCTAAAATGTTTGTTGACTATAAATGGGAATTGGGTGCCATGTTCTCAACAAGGGAGGAGTTTAAAGATGCAATTGCAAATTATATTGTTATTAAAGGTGGAGATTTGGCTTTATAAAGAATGATAAGACAATGGTTATAGTGGGATGGAAGGAAGGGTGTGGATGGGTTGCATTATGTTCCAAATTTCCAAACGAGGATACATGGAAACTAAGAAAAGTGAATGACACTCACACGTAAAATTTTGAGTATAATGTAAGGATGTTTAACACTAAGTGGCTTGGTAAGAAGTTGTATTCAATTGTTAGAGTTAATCCAACTGTGAAACTTACTACAATATGTGAGAAAGTGCATGAGAAATATAATACTGGTATGAGTAAGATGAAGGCTTATAGGGAAAGGAAGACAACACTTAATTATGTTAAAGGATCATTCAAGGAACGAGTTGTTGAGATTAAATCCAAACAATAAAATTAAGTTGTAAGTCTAACCAACCAAACCACAAACAGAGGAAAATGAGCAAAAACATGAGAACTATGCCAGCATACCATTATTTCCAAGTTTTCAACGACTATATATGTGCCTTGATGTTTGTAAGAGAAGTTTTCAAGTTTGTAAACCAATTATAGGAGTTGATGGATGTTTTCTCAATGGTCATTATGGAGGAAAAAATATTATAGTAGTAGGTAGATACCTTAATGATCAAATGATGCCCATTGCATTAGGTGTAGTTAAAGCAAAGACTAAGGACTCACGGGCTTGGCTCCTTGATCTTATAGTTTAGGATTTAGAAAGTCCAAAAGTTTGCAAACAATTTACTTTCATATCAGATCAACAAAAGGTATATTTAACTTGAACTGTAGCATTTACTCATTAGCATTTTACTAACTTGAACTGTATATTTAACTATGTTTATATGTGATGGGCATTACGTTGTAGTAATAGTTGTCCGATTCGGTCATGAAAGCTGTGTACTTTTTGTCACTTTTTGCCATGGGTATTTGATTATAGCCTGAATATGCGTCCATAAAAGATAACAATTTAAAACCAGCAGAATTATTAACTAATTTGTCTATGTTAGGGAGGGGATATGCATCTTTAGGGCATACCCTATTGAGATCGGTATAGTCAACACGCATGCGCCATTTATTTTATAACCGTAACACCAAATTCATTAATAAATAAATAAGATTAAATCCTTATAAATTAATTAAGAACTAAAAGATTAAATCTCATGAATAAATTAAATATACCGTAAGTTTTAATAAAACTAAGGGACTATGATTTCATTAGATTTTTTATGAATAAAATAATTTATTGAGTAAATAATAATTAATAAAATTTATCAAGAATAAAAATTAAAACTTATATAAAATATTGGGATGTTATAGGGTGTTACATGTCACACATATTGACGCATGCATTAAAAAATGAACCTAGGAGCCACACACACTAGTGACTGCAACATCAATGTCATAGTCCAATTGGCGCCAATGTTGTAGGACAACGAGGAGACGCCAATAGGTTTGGAGCCTATGTATATTTGCAATTTTTATAAATATGTCATTCATTCCCGACATGTTCACCCCTCTTCTCATTTTCTTCTTATGTTTTTCTTCATTTTTTCTAACATGAGTATTAAAAGAGATGAGTCTATTTGTTATTCGATTCCCAAGCCTCCGACTACATATACGAGACGTAAAAAATATCTCAGGATGACTCATCTTCATTCAAGTTCAAGTTTGTCATGTGATTAGACGTACAATACACATGGTTTAAAGGTAACGGCTTTTGCTCGTGGTCTATAGAGTCATCGTTCACCATATAATCAACCTATGTATAAAGTTCTTCTTCTTCATCGTCAACGACATCGACTTTAGTTTGGTAAAAAATTCGTGACATTTCAACAATCTGAGGCAACTGAGACTGTTGAGGTTGTTGTAGTACAATATACAAATCAATATTGTTGAACACTAAATGTTCATGACTACGAAACATATTTTCAACATCTTCGTCATCTTAAACCTTTAGCTGAAAATAATTGACTTGGTTGTTGTATAAAAAACATGATTTTGTATGTAATTTGTGACACTGGACCAGACATTAACTTTGTCTCTATTCTCTCTTTGAAATGCAAGAAATTTGATCTTCTATTTATTACAAACTGGGTAATATCGGTATTTCAAAAATTAAACTTGAATATTTCACAATCATATGTCTCACCCATGACCAATACATGCCACACACTCAAACACAAAACCAAGAACATGACTCATACCACCAACAAATATATGCCGCCACCACATCTTACCATACCACCGATGAGGCATATGATACACCCACTTTCAACCATAACACCCAACCAACATACACCCAAACATCACACCACTAAAGCAACCAAACATCACACCACAAAAGCACCCAACCAACACATGCCTACCAAACAACAAGACAATCATTGCTTCGTTTCCAAAATGAATCAATGTCCTAATTCAACTTACCAACCCACCCATCTATAACCCAACTAACACAATCAAACTACGATGACATGGGCACCGAACTCGATTACGGTAGCGCGTCCCAGTTAAGCTAGGAAGAGATGCTAGATTTGACGGACAACACTAATATCCCATGGACATCACACCAAACATCTCAAATGAATCATGGGAGGCACCAAACACCTCAGGTGAATTATGGGAGGCCTAAACAACGAATAGCACCGCTGGGATATGGAGTCGGTGGCCGTTATGATCAAATGGGTTGTTAAAATACGTGTACAATATTTTCCTGCGTGTAATTCTATTTAAATTAACTAGTATTAGTATTTATTTTTTATTTCCTAATTTTTACTATTATTTAATTGTAAATTTAATTTAAAAATAAAATAAAATTGAATACACATCAGTCCAATTGGCGCATGCTTATAGCAATTGCTCATAGGCGCCAATGAAACTGGCGCATTAGTGGTGCAGTCCTTAGTGTGTGTGGCGTCTAGGTTCAATTTTGAGTGCATTCGCTAGTATGTGTGGTGCCTCCTCTTTGCTTTGAAATTATTTTATTTGAAACATGAGTATTTTTATATATAATGAAAAAAGATGGTTATCGTGGTAATAAAATTGAAAAACATGGTTATCATTAAAAGAAAAAAATCACTAACAGGAGCCTATGGTTTATCTTCGAAAGGCTTAGGTCATGACATGTTTTTTATTTTTAAATATAAAAAACTTAGATTTTTTTACAAGTCTATTTAATTAAAAAGACTAGGTCATAAGTCATAAAAACCTTTTAAACTTATTAGGTCGGCCTATTTAAATAAACATGAATAACTTTATTATAATTATATTGTATTTTTACTTGAAATTAAATTATGAAAATATTGTTTAATTATCTTAAAAAATTATGAAAATAATTTGAAAAAACCTTATGAATAATATTATAAATAGTTGTTATAAGTTATTTTCATACGTCTTTTCAAATAAACTAGCGGGAGACCTGTGCATTCGCACGAGTACTGGTATGGTACGCGCATTTTTTCTAAATTATAATAAAAATAAATATTTTCAACTAAAAAAGTTATTATTTTTAAAAGATATAATAAATTAGTGCCTATAATCAACAACGAATTTGATCCCGTATATAAATGTTAAATTTGTTTTGACATGACTTATATATTTGAATCTATATAATAATAATTGAATCAACAAAGTATGTTTTTAGTGTTTTTTAATATTTATGAATGACACAAAATTGTCCCAAAAAAATTATAAATAAAATTATGTATTTAACAATAAATTAGTATAATATTTCGATTTCAAAAACATTGAAAGATGTTTTAGATAAATGAAATGTTTAAGTTTTTGTAACAGATAAGATAATTATGTTATAAGAGTTAATACAATTATCAATAAATTTATGTTATTCAATATTTGAATCAGTAATAAAGTTGATCCAGTTTATGACATGACTATTTATTTTTATATATAAAAATTGTTTAAGGAAAAATACAAACTTTTCCCGTATATAAATATTAGTTTTGTTTTGACATGATTTAGAAATATATTAGAGTCAATAGTGAAGTTGCTCCCGTTTATGAAAATATTAAAATGCATAATATTAATTTTGTTTTGATAGTATTTATAAAAAAAATTGAATGAATAGTAAAGTTGTTCCGTTTATAACAATAGTATTTTTCCCGATTTAAAAACATATAATAAACAATGTATTTTTTCTGTATATAAATAATTAATGTCATTTTGCGTTATCTATAAAATTATTTCAATGAACAGTAAAGTTGTTCTCGTATATTAAAAAAAATTGAATCAATAATAAAATTGTTTTCCCTGATGACAATAATTTGATAAGTTATTTCATTTTTCCTGATTCAAATCATTTGTACGACTTGAGAAAACAAAACTCAATTGTATATTTTTAAATAAAGACAAATGAAATTTTTCGTTTTTGTTTTTTGTTTATTTACAAATGAGATGTTATTTTATAAGAGATTCAGATTTAAAAATATATACTAATTAATTATAAAACCCCCATATTTTAGTCACATGTTAGAAAGTAATGGTCGATAAAGCAATAGGATTTTTATTTTTCCAATGAAAATCATCTAATAATATTAACTTTTGACATGTTACTATTTATATTAATTTCATACTACACTGTAATGTAGATGAGAAGTGCCTATATTTTGAAGCTTTACGTGTTTAGTGATAAGTACATGAATTCGCACTGTCCAATATCCCACAGTTAGGCATAAAAAAATAAATAAAATTAAGTATTAAGTATGTGTGTTTTTGAATTGAACTGATATACATATTTATTGGTGTAGTGCAATATGTTGTACTTATTATTTTGATCCTCCCAACTACAATTACCTATGCCGAAACGACATTTTAATTATAAACACTGCACACTGTAAATTAAATTTGAAGAAGACAGTGTAAAAACTAAATGTAATAAAGCAATGCAAGTTGAAGAAGACAAAAAGTTGATTTGAAGAAACATTGCAAAGGCAAAATACATAGTAAATGACTGAAAAGAAATCGAAAGAAATGTTGCATACTTAATCACTAAATCTAAAACCCCTTCCAGACAAATAGTTGTCTCAGCTATAGTCCCGTTCACCGTCATCATCAGAATCAAATGGTTCGTAGTCTGGTTCTTCCTCATCATCTGAATCAAATTTTTTTAGCCTCGCCACAAGTCTTGCTGATGTCGTTTTTCTTTTCCTCTTTCTTCTTTGTCGAAGTGCAGGAGCGTGACGGACCTGTAGAATAAAACCATTTAATCAGTATTCTCAAGATGAACAGACAACTCTGCAGCCACAACATATGCCATTATGTATAGTGGGATATTGTATAACCCACTTCATCCACATGAACATATTGTGTCCTTTAACATCAACAGAAAAAATTAACAGACCATGAGATAAAAATACTATGGCGTGTTGCTGATGTAACCAGGCTAAGGCTAAGTTGTATTGGCATTAAGAAAGGCAACAAAGGTGATGCAATATAAGAAAGGGCAAAAAGAAGCAGGGAAAACGAATTCGTACCAGGGGGAGCTGCAGAGTGAAGGTGCGAGAAAGACACAAGAAATGGGGGTTTGAATTGTGTATTTACTCTTTTAACAACTTTTAGCATCTTTTCAATAAGACACTTTGTGTTACATCAGAGTTCGTTGAGAGACTCTGACTTGCGAAATTATATTCATACTTGACAATGCTTAGAGCATGAGAGCCAATAAGAGTCTGAACGTTATGTACATCATTCAGAACTTGCAGAGCAGAAGCTTATCAGAGTTGCAAGGTTCTGACTTGCTTATGTAAGGTTCTGATCCTCAATATAGAAACATATACAAAGACATTAAGCATAAGAGTAAAGAACACACGATATATCCTGGTTCACCACAAAGGCTAATCCAGTCCACCCTCCTCAGGTGATTTCGCCTTGAACACAAGGTCTTAATCCACTATAATTAATTCTCGATTACAGATGCACGAGCACATAGCTGGTGACTAACAAACTGCACAGCCGCACTGTGACTAACATGCAATAAACCGTTCAGGGATTCAACTTAATGAATATAACAAACATTGACCTGCAGGTTCCAATCTCGCAAGATCTATTGCTAGGCTTTCACAGCTAGACGTTCAGGGATTCATCACAATGAATATAACGCTACTGACCCTATTTCAGGATTTCCCACAATGACATCTCGCCATTGTCTTCTCGAGTCTCCGGTCACACTGACCACTCAAGGAATCCTAATTCACCAAGAATTAGTTAATAGGAGATTACATAGTTGCTTCTTAACAAGCAGATTACTCCTAAGTTTAAGTACAAAAGAACACTCAAGTGTTTAAGCAAGATGTAAGCAGTAGCTCCTTATTATCCTAAGAAACTACAAAGATGTATAATGATTTGACAGTTGTTGACATCTTGTAGATCTTCTTCTTCTTCGTCTTCTTGGGTGAGCAAGCTTCGAGCAACAACTCCTTGCATCAGATCTTCAATGTAGCGCTGACGAGAAGGTGGGTTGATGACTTGACTGATTTGCAATGTTGTCTTCTTCATCAACAGCTTCTGTTCCAAATTGTTGTTGTTGTGTTGAATGTTGATCTTAAGCTCCAACAACAATGGCCATGTGTAAATGGTGATAGCTTTTGATATTTAAGTGTTACAACGAGAACTCATCGTTGTTGCTATCTTCACACAATGGCTTAGTCAATTCATGAATGATACATCCAATTGATGATCAATGGAATCGACACCTTCAGAAGCGAGAACTCTTTCCTTTAAATAGCCCAGTAGAAATATAGCCATTTGAAATACTGTTGGCTGTTGGGAAAGAGACGTTGTGTAATAATTAGCTGTACTGACACATCTCCTTTTTGCTGAGGGAGAAGTGACGGGATATCTTCTTGAGCAGTGTGTACAGTTGTTCACAACGGTAAGATTTGACTTCCAAACTTCAGAGGCTTCTGATGGTAATTTGATGAAGCATGATTAGAGCCTTCTTGATAGGATATCAGATACGTCAAGTCTTCAGTCATTTGAAGAAGTCCATTAGGAACCAGTCTTCAGAACTTCAGCACTTGTCTTTAAGAACATTATCATTTACTACTTCAAGTCTTCCGAAACTTCATAACTCGTCCATTAGGAATCCGTCTTCAGATTCTTTAGCACTTGACCTTTGGAAGTGTAAACTTAAGAACACATAAGTCTTCAGAGTCTTTCTGAACTTGGTCTTCAGAGCCTTCCACCTTCAGAACTTCAAGTCATGAGAGTCTTCAGCACTTCGGTTCTCTTCTTCAGAAGCTTCGATATCTTCAGAATCTTAACCACTTTCAGAGAGCATCCACAAGAGCATTGCAACAGAAATATCGACATCCTTGGATCTGACTGATCATGATCAGATACAGAAGCATTCTTGATTCTTGCGACTTGTGTTACACATAGTAACTTCGCATATAATCATTTTCGCGCATCTGGCAGGTGCTTGTTGAATCTGATATCTTCTATAATTATGATCTGCACACAACACACTTTAGAACATAAAATAGTTCTTTCACAAATACGTATTTTTATCATTAAAACATAGATTAACTTGTAGAGATAAATCTTGCTCTCACAATCTCCCTCTTTTTGATGATGACAAAACCAAGTATTTTGATTGAACATTTTATACAAGGTAATCACCAAACAAACATATTCAGAGTATGAAACAACAGCTCCCCCTGAATGTGGTATCCTCAAAGTTCTATCTATGACATCTAAAATCTTATATGATCCAAAGACATACAGAATAACAACTCGAGTTGCCATAACAAAGAATAGAAAAGGACTACTTCTCTATCTTGTCTTTAAGGAGACACAAGTCTTCAGCATCTGGACTAGTTCATCAGAACTTCCATCTTCAGATCTTCAGAACTCAGTTCCTTTCCTTTGTAGTCATATCAGAGCTTATAACCTTCAGAGACATCTGAAGCATTTCTACTTTTCAGCAGATTCATTTAAGCACAAACAGAACAGTTCTTATCTAATAACATAGCATCGCTATTCATCAGAGACAGACACTATCTTTTGAGAAACTCCCCCTGAGTTTCAGACTTTGTGAAGATTTTTAGATTTTACAATTGAATCTTCTGGGTAATCTCCCCCTAATTTCCATAAGTCAGATATTGGGATCTTCAGAATCGTAATTCAGGAATGTGAGTTTTTAATCACCAATATGGATCATGACTTTTTCAGAGTTTGACTTTTGAACACAGGTCTTCATCTCAGAACCTTGTTACTGTCACAACTCAGTGGTTTATCAAAGCTTAATTTTTTATCAGATACCAATTGAAGGTTAATTATTGTGATCAATCAACGCTTGATTCTGAATTCGGTACATAAGTTTTAATCTTAGTCTGATACTGAGTTATACCAGAGTATGTTGTGTCTGATTCCAACTGAAGGAATTCTTTTCATACCACTTGAAGGGTATTTCCTTAGTGTGCTGAGATTGATATCAATGAAGGTATAGAAAACATTTCACAGCTTAGCTCTGATTGATATTACTGCAGACTGAGTTTGATACCAATCTTTATGTATACTGAGTCAGATTACCATTTGTTGATTTAGTCTGATACCAAATCATTTTCTTCTTAATTGGTTCTTGGTAGACATCAGAACTACTTGTTCTTGGATCTTCAATCTGGATCTTCAGACAGTTCTTGACTTCTGATTTGCACAGTTCTTCTGAATAAGCATCTTGAGATATAGACTTTGTCTTGACTGCTTTCAGATTTTTCTTCTTCTGATTCTTACGTTCTGAATCTCATATTCTTAGACAACTTACAACTTCTGAACCAAGTGAGACAGAGATCAAGATAAACTTTAACTTTCAGACAGTTCTCAACTTCTGAATAGTACTGGGTAGATTTGATTCTGAACACATGTTCACGAAGTGTACAACTTCTATCATATGACCAACAGTTCATAAGAACTTCTAACAGAGTTCTTCTTTCTTAACCTGTCTTAGAATGCCTAGTGAACTTGTTTAGAGTTCCTCGGATAAACATCAAACAACAAACGTTAGTAGTAACACATTTTACATGATTGATTACTTGTTTGAGTTGCATTCTATCTGTTTTAAGATTTTTCTTTCCAATCAAAATCATATTATATTTCTCCCCCCTTTTGACATCATCAAAAAGTTTAGAGCGTCTGAGTATTTAAGCATATGTAGATCAATATGATAGTGAACATAACTAGATTCAAGGGATATTATCATTTAAGCATATACAGGTTAATATGATACAGAGCAGGGATAAATCATTTCTAGAGATCAAGACAATTTCATTAATTAATAATGATATACATGAAGCAGAGATCAACACAAAATGATAATCAACAAAACACAATAACTATTTGAGAGACAACGGGGTTTAAAAACTTTAATCATCAAAATCCTCAACATTGTCCATACTCTTACACCTGGTTTCAACAGGCGAAGCTCCTGGTTCAAGCCTGCTGATCAGTCCCCAGGCCCTTTCTTTTAGAAGTATTTCAGATATTATTCTTGCATATGGAATGAAGGCATGCATCTTGTTTCGTGAGACTCTAATAGAATGTCTCATGTGGTTAAAGATGGTCTTAGGAAGGTCTATTGTAACGTGATGTGTTAAGAGGAAGACGAAGATTCTGTCGTCATGAGTCATAGTGCTTCTTGCAGAAGCCCGCAGACGAAGGTTGGTTAAGGAAAACTTGAACCAGGTTTTTGGAGAAGGGAGAAGCTTCTCTGGGTTATTCGGTTCATAAGGAACTGAATCGTCAAACAAAATTTTGCATCTTTCAACCATGCTTAAGTCTGATTGATAGTCATCAATTGTGGCTCTAGAGGAGACACATCCCGTGATTCTCTTTATCGAGGAGACAAAGATATAGATGGGTTGATACTGGACTTCAGACCAAATATTTTTTCCATCATTGCTGACTCTTGCGTAGTTTTAGAATTCTTTAATAAGGTATTTAAATATGGTACCATACAGGAGAGAGTAATAGCACTGCCAAGACTGAGCTTGCATGCTCTTGATTATTTCCAAACCATCGTTTCTGAGACCAGCAAGGTTTGGCCTTTTCTCAACAATGATATCTAAGTTTTCTTTTCTTCCGGGAAAGGTTGGACCATTTCTATGGGAATTCATCATCTTCGTTAAAATAGGAGTTTTGAGAGAATGACAATTTAGGTTTTGAGGATGAAAGAGGATGAAGCAAGATCCTAATATTTATAGGCGAATGAGAGCCAAGGGTAATAGTTGAATTGGTACTCGAGGATTTGGGTTTGATGTTTCCTAGGTGATCATGATTACTTAAGGAATCCTAAAGGGTGTAACTGTGTGGGAAAAGAAAATGGAGCAGTTACTAATTTACTTTGGAAAATTAATCGATTATGAATATTAACTATTCGATGGTGAGTGGCGGCTGGGACTGATGCATTTTAAATAATGATGGTTTCTTGAGCCACTCAAATATCTTTCAGATAACTTTTAAAGAAATCAATCTATCATTAGATGTTGTCAGACATTTTATAATTTTTAGAATTAAAAGTTCAATAATCAAGATGATTCATAGGCACAGTTCATTAATCTTAAATAACTCAGGACAAATTGACACTATTGAAATAACTTAAAACAACTACGATTTCAAATATGCACTCCGCATACATAGTTAAAACATAGATAGATTTAGTTTTCTTAGTTACTAAAGATTTCACATTTAGTCTTCAACAATCATTTATCTGGAAGGCTTTCAAGACCATCTTCTTCAATTTTCTCTTTGATCATGTCCACAATTCCATCTCTAAAGAAAATTTCAGACAAAACTCTTCCATAAGGAATGTAGGACTTTGTGAGATTTCTAGACTCAGAGATGGATTTCCAGAGACAGTTGAAGATAGTGAGTGGAAGGTTTATCTAAAACTCATTCATTAGTAAATAAATGAATTTATGGTCATGGAATCTAATTATGTCATGGCTTTCTCCTCTGGGAAGGAAATTAGACATCATGAGCTTGTACCAAGCTTTGGGAATGGGTAGGAGATTTTCAGGATTGAAGGGTATGTATCCTAAAGTCAGATCATGAAGGGATGCAAAAAATTTAGCAGCAAATTTTTTTTTGTCAAAGTCAACAGGGATTCCAACATTCTCACACCTAATTGCAAGAGTGACTGAGAACGGATTGATGGTGATTGGTGTAACGGTCCGTTTTTAATATTTCCTTTTCCCGTGCTTTTTGGTGTTAATTGGTCGAGTCTTTATTTTTAATTGAGCAATATTTATGTTAATTTCTAATTGGTGTGAATATATGTTATTTTTGCACATTGTGTGTTTTTACCGTTTTTTAGAGTTTGCGGGGAAAATTGGAATAGAGGGTATTTGACATATTTCATAATTAATAGTGTTAGTTAATAATAGTTAGTTTAGATATTTATTAGAAATGTTTAGAATTTTTAAGTTAAGAAAATATAAAAGAAAATAGTTAGTATAAGTTTAGAAAAAAGAAGAAAAAGAAAAGTTAGTGAGAGTTTCCCAAAAGAGAAGAAAAAGAGAGAAGAGGAAAAGAGAAGAGAAAGAAGAAAAGAGAGGAAAAACTTGTGAAGGAAGAAATCAATCTCCCGACTTTCTAGAACACGATTAAATCGGGTAAGGGTGTGAAACTCGGTTATTATATTGATTGTGTATGATTATGTATGTTTTGTGTGGATGTTTTGGTTGGTTTTCCATATGTTTCCGTTTATGCCGTATTGGACGAAATCGATAGAAACCGATGTTTTTACGGTCGAAAAGTCGTATAAATACATGTGTTGGTTGGTTATATGTATGCGAGCTGCTGTTTAAAGTTTCATGAAGTTTGGTTATGTTTTGGTTAGTTTTCGTTATGTTTCCGTTATTTTGTCCGTTTAGGTCGAATTGTAGGAAATCGATAAAAACCGATGTTTTCGCGGTTAGAATTCGGAATAAACTACGTAGTTGTATCGAGTAAGGTTAGGTCGTCGTATAGCGTGCTTTTTATTCGATTTGGTGATGTTTGAATATTCTGGTTTTTTTGAGAGGTTGAAATTTAATCGAAAAATCGAACGTCGTAGAAATTTCGTTTATGTGTTCTAAATTGTTCTTATGTATTTGGTGGTTGCGCGTACATGTTTGTTTCGGTGAAAATGTTCGATTTAGTCGAGTTTCCGGACACTTTGGAAAAATGGCAGCAAAGGTGTATTTTGAGAAAATCTGGTTTTTGAGGAAAAACAGAGTTATGAATCGATACATAACAGCTATGTATCGATACGAAATGGTTTATGTATCGATACATAACCCTTATGCATCGATACATACTGTAGAAATTTGGGAACACAGCATTTTCACTACAGCATGTGTCGACACATGCGTGCTATGTATCGATACATGTGGCCTTTTTGTATCGATACATAAGCCTATGTATCGATACATACTGTGCTGAACCAGAAAATTCGGGTTTGTCGGGGAAACTTCGGAAATTCATATCTCTTGAACCGTAAGTCGGTTTTGATCCCCGTTCAAAGCTTTGGGAAGCTAACGAGATGTTCTTTCTAGGAAAAATAGTTTTGGGGTCTGAACTTGGTCCAATCGGTACAGTTTTTACGAACCGTTTCGTAGTGTCGGGTGTCCGGTTTATGTTTTTGCGTTATTTTGAAATATTCATATCTTGTTAACCGTTTATCGTATTTAAGAGTTCTTTATACCGAATCGAAACTGTCGATGAGTACTTTTTGATGATGATAGAAAATATTATTTTTGGCCGACTTTTAGCCGACTTTTTCGGAAAACCGAATAATGGAATTTTGAGTTATTTTTCAATATTGTAAGACATATTATGATATGTTATGAGATGACTTGTGTGATGATTCTTTGATGGGAATTTGATGTTGTGGAATGGTATATTGGTGTTTGTGGCCATTTTGGGCAATTGTGTGCATTACTTTATATGTACTTGAAATACATGATTATTGTTAATGCATGAGCATTTGATGTTGGCATGAGTCATTAATGTGTCAAGTATCATGATATGCATTCTTGCATTTGAAGATTCATAAATGAATCAGTTTTATCGTCTTACGCCCTGAAATAATGGTAGAAGTGATTAATCACAAATGATTGTGCGCCCTGAAATAGTGGACTATGGCAATCGGATTGTGCGCCTTGAAATAGTGGTCTAAAGCAATCCATAAACGCCGTACGCCCTGAAATAATGGTTTATAGCGACGGGGAACATCGTAGGCCCGACGGGGAGTTACTCTATGTAACGAGCGATGATTCCAAGAGTTCCTGGGGGACTAATGAATTACAAGGTGGGATTGGTACCGCATGCGTAGAGTCGTTGTGTCGGTCTCTGTGCATTTGCATAATTCATTACATGAATGTTTATGTGTTGAATTTTGAGAAGGATTTGTTATGCATTGTGTTAATGTATATGCTTATGTGATTGATGTGTGAAATGGGTTTAATATGTCTTGTGTTGTTTACAAGTATCGTATTTGTGTGGTGAGAATAATTGTGCATATTTTGCTAAGTGTTATATAATGATATGCAATTATATTATAATCCTGTTTCTCACCCTTCTGTTGTGGTTTAATGTTGTAATGGCATTGCAGATTAGACGCTGGAGGTCTTTTGCGAAGATTAGTGTCTTCGTCTTTTTGTCGTTCCGTCGGCTCTGATATGTAACACGGGTAGTCGGGGTTCGAGTGTAGATGTTTCTTTTAGCTTGTATATAGTGGCCTTGTATGAATATGTATATGACATACTTATATTTTGTGATGACATCAGTTATGGATGTTCCGCTTTAATTCTGTAACTGAATGCTGATACTTTTGGAACGGAGTTCCTTTGTTTATAAAAACTATCCAGGTGTTATATATCTTTATGAGCAGGTTGTTTTTAGTTCACGTTGATGTGACATCTCTGTTTATATCTAAATGACTTAATCTTTGCTCTGATGTTTTATTATAAGATTATTTTTTTTATTCCGTTTTTGTACGGGGTATAGAAGGGGTGTTACATTAAGTGGTATTAGAGCCAGTGTCTGTTTGGTCTGTCCGACCGTGTCTTTATGTCGCTGTTGGACTGTTGCACTCTGTTGAGTGGTTGTTTAACCATAATTTTCTATCATTGGGAATGTTCAGATTATGGCGGGAAGACGCGATGCTGCTATGACTGCGACCATGCAAGCTATGGCGCAAGCGATGCAGAATTTACCCAATGTTGCGGCGGACGAGGAATCGCGTAGTATGGATAAGTTTCAGAAGAATAGTCCACCGAGCTTCAAGGGTACTCATGATCCTGAGGGATCACAGATTTGGCTGAAGAAGATTGAGAAGATCTTCCATTTCATTAGGTGTTCTGAGGATCAGAAGGTGCAGTTTGGTACTCATGTGTTGGAAAAGGAAGCTGAAGACTGGTGGGCGAATGCTTCTCAGAGGTTTGAGGAGGATGAGATAGTGGTTACATGGGCTGTGTTCAAAGATGCTTTTCTTGAAAAGTATTTTCCGGAAGATGAGAGAGGTAAAAAGGAAATTGAATTTCTTGAACTGAAGCAGGATAATTCCTCTGTTGCGGATTATGCTGCTAAGTTTGAGGAACTGGTGAAGTTTTGTCCCAATTATAATACGGCTGGTTCGGAGAGGTCTAAGTGTCTGAAATTTGTGAATGGCTTGAGGCAAGAAATCAAGCAAGGTATCGGTTATCAGGAGATAAGACAGTTTTCAGTGTTGGTGAACAAGAGTCGGACTTTTGATGAGGATAGCAAAGCGCGTGCTACTCATTACAAGAATCTGAATGATAAGAAAGGAAAGGGGCAGTTCAGAGGTAGGCCTTATGCTACCCCTATTGATAAAGGGAAACAGAAGTTTACTTTTGATAGGAAGCCTAGTGGTGGAGGAATGAATTCTGCTATGAAATGTTACAATTGTGGTGGTTTAGGTCATCGTATATCGGAATGTAAGAGGAATATGAATAATGTGGATAAGTGTGCTAATTGTGGTTTGAAGGGTCATGTGGCTGCTGATTGTAGGAGGAAGAATGAGGTTACATGTTATAATTGTGGGGAAGTTGGTCATGTTAGTACGAGGTGCACAAAACCGAAGCAAGCTCAACCTAGAGGGAAAGTATTTGCATTGGCGGGAGCTCAGCCTACTAATGCAGATCGTTTGATCAGAGGTACTTGTTTTATTAATAGTAATCTTTTAATTTCTATTATTGATACTGGAATGACTCATTCGTTTATTTCGATTGATTGTGCGAAACGTTTGAATTTGGTGTTGTCTAAGATGGGTGGAGAGATGGTTATCGATACTCCGGCTTCGGGCTCGGTAACTACTTCTTTCGTTTGTTTAAGTTGTCCTTTGACAATTTTTGGTAGAGATTTTATGATGGACTTGGTATGTTTGCCATTGAAGGGTTTGGATGTGATTCTGGGAATGAACTGGTTAGAGTTCAATCGTGTTCATCTTGATTGTTATCTTAAGCGGGTGAGATTTCCTTCTCTTGAAGAAGAAAGGGAATCTGGTTTCTTATCTACCAAAGAGTTGAAGAAACTTTTGGTGGAGGAAGCTCAGTTGTTTGGATTGTTTGCATCGTTGTCTGTGGAGAGTCAAGTTGCAATTGGAAGTTTTCCTGTTGTGTGTGATTTTCAGGAGGTGTTTCCGGATGATTTTTCAGATGTGCCGCCAGAAAGAGAGGTGGAGTTTTCTATAGACTTAGTTCCTGGTACTAGACCTGTATCTATGGCACCATATCGGATGTCAGCATCTGAGTTGGTGGAGTTGAAAAGACAATTGAATGAGTTGTTGGAAAAGAGGTTTGTAAGGCCTAGTGTATCACCTTGGGGTGCTCCTGTTTTGTTGGTCAAAAAGAAAGATGGAAGTATGCGTTTGTGTATCGATTATCGACAGTTGAATAAAGTGACGATTAAGAACAAGTATCCACTTCCAAGGATCGATGACTTGATGGATCAACTAGTGGGTGCAAGTGTGTTTAGTAAGATTGATTTGAGGTCAGGATACCATCAAATTCGGGTTAAAGAGGAGGATATTCAGAAGACGGCCTTTAGGACACGATACGGACATTACGAGTTTTCTGTGATGCCGTTCGGGGTTTCTAATGCGCCGGGTGTGTTTATGGAGTATATGAATCGTATATTCCATGAGCATTTAGATCATTTTGTTGTGGTTTTTATTGATGACATTTTGATTTATTCTAAGTCTCAGGAAGAACATGCGGAGCATTTGCGAATTGTGTTGCAGATTCTGAAGGAGAAGAGACTTTTTGCTAAGTTGTCCAAGTGTGAGTTCTGGTTGTCAGAAGTGAGTTTTCTGGGGCATGTGATTTCAGGTAATGGTATTGCTGTGGATCCATCCAAAGTAGAGGCAGTTCTACAATGGGAGGCTCCTAGATCTGTTACTGAAATTCGAAGTTTTCTGGGGTTAGCTGGATATTACCGGAGGTTTATCGAAGGTTTTTCCAAGTTGGCACTTCCGTTGACCCAACTGACTTGTAAGGGTAAGGCATTTATTTGGGATATTCAATGTGAAGAAAGTTTCAACGAGCTGAAGAAGAGATTGACTACAGCTCCGATTTTGATCTTACCGAATCCTAATGAATCGTTCGTTGTGTATTGTGATGCATCTCTAATTGGTTTAGGTGGTGTTTTGATGCAAAATGGTAAGGTGGTTGCTTATGCTTCGAGGCAGTTACGAGTTCATGAGAAGAATTACCCTACTCACGATTTGGAATTAGCTGCGATGGTTTTTGTATTAAAGATTTGGAGGCATTATCTCTACGGTGCTAGATTCGAAGTCTTTAGTGATCATAAAAGTTTAAAATAATTGTTTGATCAGAAAGAGTTAAATATGAGGCAACGGAGATGGTTGGAACTTCTGAAGGACTATGACTTTAGCTTGAATTACCATCCTGGTAAGGCTAATGTGGTAGCTGATGCTTTGAGTCGGAAATCTTTGCGTATATCTGCTTTGATGGTGAAAGAGTGGGAACTTCTGGAGCAATTTTGAGACTTGAGTTTGGTTTGTGAGCTTTCACATGAGAGTGTGAAGCTTGGTATGTTAAAGATCACTAATGATTTTCTGTTGTCTGTTATAGAGAAACAGAAGTTGGACTTGAAACTTGTTGATTTGTTGCTAGTTGGAAATCAAGAAGTGAACGGTGACTTTAAAGTGGATGATCAGGGTATTTTGAGATTCTGTGGTAGAATTTGTATACCGGATGATGCAGAGTTGAAAAAGATGATTCTTGAGGAAGGACACCGGAGTAGTATGAGTATACATCCTGGTGCTAATAAGATGTACCAAGATTTGAAGAAAATATTTTGGTGGTCTGGTTTGAAACGAGATGTGGCTCAGTTTGTTTATGCGTGTTTGACTTGTCAGAAGTCGAAAGTGGAACATCAGAGGCCTGCAGGATTAATGCAACCGTTGGATATTCCGGAGTGGAAATGGGATAGTATATCGATGGATTTTGTGACGGGTTTGCCTAATTCTCCGAGTGGGCATAATGCTATTTGGGTGATCGTTGATAGGCTGACTAAATCGGCGCATTTCATTCCGATTGATATCAGTTATTCTATGGAGCGTTTGGCTGAGATTTATATCCGTGGGATTGTGAAGTTGCATGGCGTCCCGTTGAGTATTGTTTCTGATCGTGATCCGAGGTTTACTTCCAGATTTTGGGAAAGTTTGCAAAAGGCGTTAGGTTCTAAGCTGAGATTGAGTTCTGCTTATCATCCGCAGACTGATGGTCAGACGGAGAGAACAATTCAGTCATTGGAAGATTTACTGAGATCTTGTGTTCTTGAGCAAGGTAGAGTTTGAGACATTTTTCTTTCATTGATCGAGTTTACGTATAATAACAGTTTCCATTCTAGTATCGGAATGGCACCTTTTGAGGCACTTTATGGAAGAAGATGTCGAACACCTTTGTGTTGGCATGAATCTGGTGAAAGTGCAGTAGTTGGACTTGAGTTAGTTCAACAAACGACGGAAAAGGTGAAACTTATTCGGGAGAAGATGAAAGCTTCTCAGAGTAGGCAAAAGAGTTATCATGATAAAAGGAAAAGAGATCTTGAGTTTCTAGCGGGTAATCATGTGTTTTTGAGGGTTTCGCCGGTGACTGGTGTTGGACGTGCTTTGAAGTCGAGGAAGCTTACTTCACGTTTTATTGGTCCATATCAGATATCCGAAAGAGTTGGTGCAGTGGCTTACAGGATAGCATTGCCACCGAATCTTTCGAATCTACATGATGTTTTCCATGTTTCACAGCTACGGAAGTATGTTCCAGATCCGTCTCATGTGATTCCGATGGATGAGGTTGAGGTAAGAGATAATCTTACAGTTGAGGTTTTACCGGTGAGGATTTTAGATCGCGAGTTGAAAAGGTTAAGAGGCAAGGAGATTGCACTTGTGAAAGTGACGTGGGGAGGCGCTGCTGAGGGCAATTTGACGTGGGAATTAGAAAGTCGGATGCGGGAGTCGTATCCGGAGTTGTTTGAATCAGGTAATATTTTCGAGGACGAAAATTTCTAAAGTGGGGGAGAGTTGTAACGGTCCGTTTTTAATATTTCCTTTTCCCGTGCTTTTTGGTGTTAATTGGTCGAGTCTTTATTTTTAATTGAGCAATATTTATGTTAATTTCTAATTGGTGTGAATATATGTTATTTTTGCACATTGTGTGTTTTTACCGTTTTTGAGAGTTTGCGGGAAAAATTGGAATAGAGGGTATTTGACATATTTCATAATTAATAGTGTTAGTTAATAATAGTTAGTTTAGATATTTATTAGAAATGTTTAGAATTTTTAAGTTAAGAAAATATAAAAGAAAATAGTTAGTATAAGTTTAGAAAAAAGAAGAAAAAGAAAAGTTAGTAAGAGTTTCCCAAAAGAGAAGAAAAAGAGAGAAGAGGAAAAGAGAAGAGAAAGAAGAAAAGAGAGGAAAAACTTGTGAAGGAAGAAATCAATCTCCCGACTTTCTAGAACACGATTAAATCGGGCAAGGGTGTGAAACTCGGTTATTATATTGATTGTGTATGATTATGTATGTTTTGTGTGGATGTTTTGGTTGGTTTTCCATATGTTTCCGTTTATGCCGTATTGGACGAAATCGATAGAAACCGATATTTTTACGGTCGAAAAGTCGTATAAATACATGTGTTGGTTGGTTATATGTATGTGAGCTGCTGTTTAAAGTTTCATGAAGTTTGGTTATGTTTTGGTTAGTTTTCGTTATGTTTCCGTTATTTTGTCCGTTTAGGTCGAATTGTAGGAAATCGATAAAAACCAATGTTTTCGCGGTTAGAATTCGGAATAAACTACGTAGTTGTATCGAGTAAGGTTAGGTCGTCGTATAGCGTGCTTTTTATTCGATTTGGTGATGTTTGAAAATTCTGGTTTTTTTGAGAGGTTGAAATTTAATCGAAAAATCGAACGTCGTAGAAATTTCGTTTATGTGTTCTAAATTGTTCTTATGTATTTGGTGGTTGCGCGTACATGTTTGTTTCGGTGAAAATGTTCGATTTAGTCGAGTTTCCGGGCACTTTGGAAAAATGGCAGCAAAGGTGTATTTTGAGAAAATCTGGTTTTTGAGGAAAAACAGAGTTATGAATCGATACATAACAGCTATGTATCGATACGAAATGGTTTATGTATCGATACATAACCCTTATGCATTGATACATACTGTAGAAATTTGGGAACACAACATTTTCACTACAGCATGTGTCGACACATGCGTGCTATGTATCGATACATGTGGCCTTTTTGTATCGATACATAAACCTATGTATCGATACATTCTGTGTTGAACCAGAAAATTCGGGTTTGTCGGGGAAACTTCGGAAATTCATATCTCTTGAACCGTAAGTCGGTTTTGATCCCCGTTCAAAGCGTTGGGAAGCTAACGAGATGTTCTTTCTAGAAAAAATAGTTTTGGGGTCTGAACTTGGTCCAATCGGTACAGTTTTTACGAACCGTTTCGTAGTGTCGGGCGTCCGGTTTATGTTTTTGCGTTATTTTGAAATATTCATATCTTGTTAACCGTTTATCGTATTTAAGAGTTCTTTATACCGAATCGAAGCTGTCGATGAGTAATTTTTTATGATGATAGAAAATATTATTTTTGGCCGACTTTTAGCCGACTTTTTCGGAAAACCGAATAATGGAATTTTGAGTTATTTTTCAATATTGTAAGACATATTATGATATGTTATGAGATGACTTGTGTGATGATTCTTTGATGGGAATTTGATGTTGTGGAATGGTATATTGGTGTTTGTGGCCATTTTGGGCAATTGTGTGCATTACTTTATATGTACTTGAAATACATGATTATTGTTAATGCATGAGCATTTGATGTTGGCATGAGTCATTAATGTGTCAAGTATCATGATATGCATTCTTGCATTGGAAGATTCATAAATGAATCAGTTTTATCGTCTTACGCCCTGAAATAATGGTAGAAGCGATTAATCACAAATGATTGTGCGCCCTGAAATAGTGGACTATGGCAATCGGATTGTGCGCCTTGAAATAGTGGTCTAAAGCAATCCATAAACGTCGTACGCCCTGAAATAATGGTTTATAGCGACGGGGAACATCGTAGGCCCGACGGGGAGTTACTCTATGTAACGAGCGATGATTCCAAGAGTTCCTGGGGGACTAATGAATTACAAGGTGGGATTGGTACCGCATGCGTAGAGTCGTTGTGTCGGTCTCTGTGCATTTGCATAATTCATTACATGAATGTTTATGTGTTGAATTTTGAGAAGGATTTGTTATGCATTGTGTTAATGTATATGCTTATGTGATTGATGTGTGAAATGGGTTTAATATGTCTTGTGTTGTTTACAAGTATCGTATTTGTGTGGTGAGAATAATTGTGCATATTTTGCTAAGTGTTATATAATGATATGCAATTATATTATAATCCTGTTTCTCACCCTTCTGTTGTGGTTTAATGCTGTAATGGCATTGCAGATTAGACGCTGGAGGTCTTTTGCGAAGATTAGTGTCTTCGTCTTTTTGTCGTTCCGTCGGCTCTGATATGTAACACGGGTAGTCGGGGTTCGAGTGTAGATGTTTCTTTTAGCTTGTATATAGTGGCCTTGTATGAATATGTATATGACATACTTATATTTTGTGATGACATCAGTTATGGATGTTCCGCTTTAATTCTGTAACTGAATGCTGATACTTTTGGAACGGAGTTCCTTTGTTTATAAAAACTATCCAGGTGTTATATATCTTTATGAGCAGGTTGTTTTTAGTTCACGTTGATGTGACATCTCTGTTTATATCTAAATGACTTAATCTTTGCTCTGATGTTTTATTATAAGATTATTATTTTTATTCCATTTTTGTACGGGGTATAGAAGGGGTGTTACAATTGGGATTTCAAAAACAAAAGAGGTGATACACTTGCTTTCAAGATCAAGATCAGCATGTTTCCAGAAATCCTTAACAAGATTTACGTAGATAGGTTTTTCTAGCATCATGGAGTACCTAATCCATTGTTGAGTGTACAACACATCTGCTAGACTGCAAGCAATGTAACTCGAAAAAGGAGGGGTATTGATTACAAACTATTTTTCAGGAATGAGTTCAAGGAGATCTTGGTTTCCTAGAAAGGTTAGTGGAGGTATGATGATGGATGGACAACAAAGTTTTGACCCTTATGTTTTATGAAATAAGGATTTAGGTATGAAATTATTAGACGAGGAGTAGCTATTTTTATACACATAAATAGATAGGATGAGTTGTGCCTAGTCTAGGGAAAACATAGATCAGGTACGAAAAGATTTTAATAAGATTTTAAGTGAGCTTATGTTGTAAGTCGGGAAAAAAAATTTAGTATATTTTTCACTAGAACCTATGTTCCTAAGGATATATCATGATTACTCAAGATATGCAATTATGACAGATGTTATGATGAGTAAACACATTATCCAGAGATCTGATCAAAATATTTTCCTTAAAAGAAGGAATCTCATTAATGTTTTGATAAGGAGAGTCGTACCTTAGAAAATCTAAAATTCTTCAGCTGTGTGCTTTTCATTCTGACTTTTCAGCTTCTGATCAAAACTTTCTGCTTCTACCTTCTTATGAGAAAACTGTTGTGGGTTCTTAGATTCTTCACGATTCACTTGCATTCTGGTTTCTGAAGAATATGAACATTTTCTGAACTTCTTATACTAGATTAAGAGCTAGAATCAATCTGTAAAAATCCTTTTCTTCTTATTCAATCATGCTCCTCAGATTTCTCAAAGATACAGACATTATTTCACTCTAACTCTAATCTTTCTCTCTTGGAAAATATGTCGACTTTATTGCCTACTGTAATTTAGTGCATTCCAATTTAAGCCACCTGATCATCGTCTTTCATCTTCAACTTCCTTCAGAGAGAGCTACCGGATATTGCTGAATTATGTAAAACTCTGAGTTTGAACAATGTAGATATCTCCTACATTCTGATCATAAGAATCATATTTCAGATGATCCATTCTTTTCTTGTTCAGAGTTGTTCATCTGACTTCTAAGAACATCCAATCAGAGGTTCTGAACTTGAACATCAGAATAACTGTCTTTCAACAAGTTTTCCTATTTCCAGAAGGTCAATAAAAGCTTAGCTTAATCATAGACTGCTTGCGAGGTTATGAGCTAAGGAGAATTGATTGACGTCTTCTGACTATGTTTCTTCAACGAATGCAGATCATGTTCAGAAACAAGTATCATCAAACATGTGTGTAGCACAACATATAATTTGCATGACACTTCTTGATCTCACAATGCTGATTTAACTTGACTATAGACTTAGTCCATCAAAGACCAACAACATATCTTCTTCTAAAAGAATGTCAACTGATTTCTTCATTCTGAAAACATCAGCAACTTAAATCCTTTTGACTTCAAGAGATGACTTTAGTTAATGCATCAACTTGAACATCTTTTGATTTCGGATTAAAGAAGTTTTGAGAAACTTATCAGCTAGAATCTAACCAATAACATTTGTTTCTATTGAGATAGAATCTCAAGTTTAACAGAAATTTAATCGTCTGAGTTTGTTCAACCAAGATTTAGGATTTATTCTGATCAAGTACTTAAATTTCTTCTTCCTGAATATTTTTTCAGTTTATGCTTTCCAAGAAGACAATATTCAGTACTTCATTGAATCTTTCAACTTCTCGATTAGTCAAGATTAAGATGTTGAATCACTTCTAAGAATTTGAACTTATCAGATTTCTGACTTCATCAGACTTGATTCCAAAGTTCAAAATCATAGAACAACAATCTTTCTTCTTTACATGAAGAAGTTCTAAATGAGCTTTAAACGAGAAAGTCAAGGGTGGACCTAATCCGTTTCTTGAAAACATCTCAAAAACTCATAAAGAATTAATCTTCAGCAAACAAGACTTCTTGTTTTCTGATGATTCAACTTTGAGCAAATACGTGGTTCATCCACACGTATCTTCCAAGATAAGCATTCAACAGATACTACCTCTTATTTGATGAATCTATCTTATCAGTTGATTCTTCAATCTTCATTAAAGCTTAAGTGAGGAAGATTTATTTGTTTGACAACTGCAAAAACTTCCAGAATCAGTGATTTGCTTAAGTACTCAGATTGATTACAATTTTATACACAATCATCTTCTGAACTGTTACAGAAATTGTAAGTAGATTTTAATCTCACCCAGAGTATTTCTACGCACCGCATCTGGATCTTTTTTTAACATTGTTAAGTGTTTGATATCCATCAAAAACAGAACTGGAGCTCTGATACCAATTGAAGGTGCGAGAAAGACACAAGAAAGGGGGGTTTGAATTGTGTATTTACTCTTTTAACAACTTTTTGCATCTTGTTAATAAGATACTTTGTGTTACATCAGAGTTCGCTGAGAGACTCTGACTTGCGAAGTTATATTCAGACTTGACAATGCTTAGAGCATGTGAACCAATAAGAGTCTGAACGCTATGTACATCATTCAGAACTTGCAGAGCGGAAGCTTATCTGAGTTGCAAGGTTTTGACTTGCTTATGTAAGGTTCTGATCCTCAATATATAAACATAAACAAAGACATTAAGCATAAGAGTAAAGAACACACGATATATCCTGTTTCACCACAAAGGCTAATCCAGTCCACCCTCCTCAGGTGATTTCGCCTTGAACACAAGGTCTTAATCCACTATAATCAATTCTCGATTATAGATGCACGAGCACATAGCTGGTGACTAACAAACTGCACAGTTGCACTGTGACTAACATTCAATGAACCGTTCAGGGATTCAACTTAATGAATATAACAAACATTGACTTGCAGGTTCCAATCTCGCAAGATCTACTGCTAGGATTTCACAGCTAGACGTTCAGGGATTCATCGCAATGAATATAAGGCTATTGACCCTATTTCAGGATTTCCTACAATGACATCTCGCCATTGTCTTCTCGAGTCTCCGGTCACACTGACCACTCAAGGAATCCTAATTCACCAAGAATTAGTTAGCAGGAGATTACATAGTTTCTTCTTAACAAGCAGATTACTCCTAAGTTTAAGTACAAAAGAACACACAAGTGTTCAAGCAAGATGTGAGCAGCAACTCCTTGCTATCCTAAGAAACTACAAAGATGTATAATGATTTGACAGTTGTTGACATCTTGTAGATCTTCTTCTTCTTCGTCTTCTTGGGTGAGCAAGCTTTGAGCAACAGCTCCTTGCTTCAGATCTTTAATGTAGCACTGACGAAAAGGTGGGTTGATGACTTGACTGATTTGCAATGTTGTCTTCTTCATCAACAACTTTTGTTCCAAATTGTTGTTGGTGTTGTGTTGAATGTTGATCTTAAGCTCCAACAACAATGGCCATGTGTAAATGGTGATAGCTTTTCATATTTAAGTGTTACAACGAGAACTCATCGTTGTTACTATCTTCACACAATGAATTGGTCAATTCATGAATGATACATCCAATTGATGATCAATGGAATCGACACCTTCAGAAGCGAGAACTCTTTCCTTTAAATAGCCCAGTAGAAATATAGCCGTTTGAAATACTGTTGGCTGTTGGAAAAGAGACGTTGTGTAATAATTAGTTGTACTGACACATCTCCTTTTTGCTGAGGGAGAAGTGACAGGATATCTTCTTGAGCAGTGTGTACCGTTGTTCACAACGGTAACATTTGACTTCTAAACTTCAGAGGCTTCTGATGGTAATTTGATGAAGCATGAGTAGAGCCTTCTTGATAGGATATCTAATACGTTAAGTCTTCAGTCATTTGAAGAAGTCCATTAGGAATCAGTCTTCAGCACTTGTCTTTAAGAACATTATCCTTTACTACTTCAAGTCTTCCGGAACTTCAGAACTCGTCCATTAGGAATCTGTCTTCAGAGTCTTCAGCACTTGACCTTTGGAACTGTAAACTTCAGAACACATAAGTCTTCAGAGTCTTTTTGCACTTGGTATTCAGAGCCTTCCTCCTTCAGAACTTCAAGTCATGAGAGTCTTCAGCACTTCGGTTCTCTTCTTCAGAAGCTTCGCTATCTTCAGAATCTTAACCACTTTCAGAGAGCATCCACAAGAGCATTGCAACAGCAATATCGGCATCCTTGGATCTGACTGATCATGATCAGATACAGAAGCATTCTTGCTTCCTGCGACTTGTGTCACACATAGTAACTTCGTATATAATCATTTTCGCGCATCTGGCTGGTGCTTGTTGAATCTGATATCTTCTATAATTATGATCTGCACACAACACATGTTGGAACATAAAATAGTTCTTTCACAAATACGTATTGTTATCATCAAAACATAGATTGACTTGTAGAGACAATTCTTGCTCTCACACAGAGGTTGTTGAAAGTGGGGACCCTGTTGGTGCGGTTGACGGCGCTCGAACTCCGGAGGTGGTTGAACCTCCGTACGAGGTTGGATGTCAGTAGCGGGTTGTACCTGGACAGCAGCTTCGACATTTTGTTGCGTCTGTTGATGTTAAAAAATTATAATATTTAAACACAATGAAAGAATAACGGAGAGATATTTGTAGTGATTAAAATATGCATCACTAAATGTATGTGTCGAACCTGTAGAGTTTGTTGGGTGTCGACAGGATGATGGACACCGTCAGGTTGTTGCAAGTCTGGAGAAGGTTGTATGTGAGGCGCTGTCTGGACGTCATTAGGCTCTGGCGCATGGTGAATTTGGTTGGATGCCATAGAAATACTTGTGCGTGTCTGAAGTTTGGTTTGTGTTGTAGAGGAAAATCTTACAGGTTCAATAACAGTTCTCATAAAATACACAAATTACATAGAATATTTAAAGCATACACGTTGGGATGCCTATGCAGCTGCAAAGTCAACATGTCCAAAGTCTTTAAACGGCTCATCCTCTTCTGAACGCCGTGGCTCAACACCTGTAGTTGAAAAGATAAAGTTTGTGTATTACAACTACACATATTACACTTGATTCAGCACATTACTTACTCGACTGAAATGGTTAATAAGAATGTAGAAACTCAGTAACGCTTGTTTATATATGTATCGACTACATGAACATTTGAGACCTTCTTGTTACATTATGTGAGAACTGAGAAATGTGTTGCTATCTACCACATGTTCCCATATGACACGAACAACTAGAAGATATAATAGAAATCACACTATAAAAAGAAGCAAGAATGTGGGAAGAAACATATAAATTCAAATATATTAAGTATACATACATTGAGTAATTCAGACTACTACTATCTACTTAGTAAAGGCTGAGACTCCTAGTTTTGTGTAGGTACATCAGCCGCGGGAGCATGTGACAAGTATCGAGAAACTTTCTTTTCCAACTTGAACTAAGTTATAGAGCAACAATTGACAGTACTCTGTAGAAAGAATTAAAAAATAGAGCCAGAGAAATAGAGCAACAATTTACCCACTTTTCTCTGGGCCAGCTCCTTTCCTTGTTGCAATTTTTCCTAAGATGGCAAAATCACCCCAATAGTACAAGTAGAAAGAATTAAAAAATAGAGCCGACAAATAACATTAAAAAGAATAGAAGAACCATATAAACCCCAAACATCATCGTGGATTATGAACAAAATGAATGCACTGTAATCGTTAGGAGAAAAAGCCTTGGTCAACCAAATTAATACCATCTTATGAAGTTGTCTTTTATATTCTACATGCACACTTGTAAACATACTCGCATATATAGAAAAAGATAAAGAGAGGTTAATTTGTTGTCTCAACAACACGATATTGAAGAAAGTTGACGGTAACATGTTGCAGGTCCTATTTTCAACATCGAACAAAACTAAAATTACATCACACAAATAATCAAACTTAAAACCCTACGAAATTCAAATCAACTACCAACATCAGAACCTCACAAAAATCAATTCAACAAACAACATAACAACCTTACGAAAAAGTTGCCCATATAAAACTTCATGAAGAAGAAACCCTATAATCTGCAAAAAAGATGAATGAATGTGAAGAAGAAGGCGAAACAATTGAGTAATGACTAAAATCTGTCTATTAAATCAGAAGAAATAGAAATTCAACAAATTAATAAAATGAGAAACAAATAATTAGAGAAAATATTTATTGTCGCATCGTTAATGACTAATGATTTGAGGTCGAGTAACAAATAATCACATTGAATGTAGGAATTAGGATTGAAGGGCTTACATTCAAAGCTTTTGTCAAGATACCATGTATAATATAGGAACTTTTGTAGTTCTAGATAATACTCCAATAACCCTCTTCCAAACACTTCCACATCATTGATTTAGGGGTATTTAGCGTCTAAATGTAACGATTTGCAACCAGATTAGTGTTAGTTTGGCCATTAACTATGTACTTGGCAGAAAACATGCAATGTTTATACACTGCTGCAACCGAAAGAGAGGAAACCAGTTGTGTAAGTTAACTAAAAAGTAGGAGTTTGGCATCACATGTACAACCAACTATGTACACTACTGCAAGGCATGTCATAGCTGTTGACTTGTAGTTGCTGTTGTAATACGTCAAAGAAAATTGAATGAACATGACTGATGCCCTAAACATTATAAGACAGGCAAGACATGAACTTGCCGGACCGCGAAGTTTTCTATGAAGACAATGGCATCGAGACCTTTGTTTCAGTAGAAAGTATTTGTGTATCTATTGGCCTTGAAACAAACCATGAGAATACAACAATAGTATGTTCATGCAGACAAGCTACAACAAATGCAATCAAATTTTAAACTCGTCTATGATGTTGTTGACTGAATCATCAAACAAATGTTTGTCATACATGATGAAGCACAATATAAGGAAACCAAACTCTGTAAAAAAAATTCAAGTAGCTCTACTCATCAACATTAATTAACTTAAACACAGGTGAAAAAGTGTCAGTCAGAATTAAATATTGGAAACCCTGCACATAATAAAACGTCAGTCAATGTCTTGAATACCTTTTGATATGGATATCAATCATGATATGTCTGTACAGTAAGTTTTCCAATTCAAAAGTTTGCTTTCCCGTCCCCACCACAGAATCTACCTGTGGTTGAGCCTTCTTAAATTTTTCAGGATTCTGCAATAAAGAAATTGGTAAGCATTAAGATGGCTCTACACAGAAGCAACTTTTAAGTAGTGCACCAGTTTACATACTAAATTACATGCTTCTCTTTCAATCCTTAACACACCTAATTGTTCATGCAATCTTCCTTGAAGCAAAAATACATACCACCTCACTAAATACAATTTACATAAACAAATTATAACTAAACCCATAAACCACAACATGAAAAACCTTGAATCTCAATTGGGACTATTAAAGTTAAACCATGCATCCTAAAATTAAACAAAATCAAGATTGATCATTTAACAAATGTTAAATATTGAAATTAACTAAATCAAAGAAGTTTTCCTCACCAAAGTGAATGTCTTGTGAGTTTTCCTCACCAAAGTGAATGCTTTGTGAGTTTCAATATGGCTCTGCTCTTTTGCTAATTGTTCTTGCCCCTGGTGCCTCATCAGTGACTCATGCTGTAGATTTAAATCATCATTAGACACGCACAAAAGAAAATTAAATTAAAAATTAAATGCCCAAAGTGGAAATAACACAATCATAAGTCACCTGTAGTTGAAATGTTAAACCAGTTAGCTCATTTTCTGATATTTGAAGATGGTGGTTTGGTGGACCAAGAGATGGAACATTGATATATTTTACTAAAAAGGGGTCAAAAGTAATAAACAATGATATCACAACCCCTAAAAATTGCAGAAAAAGGAGTGTGAAGAATTACCATCCATGGAGACGTTTATGGAGGTTAATGGTTTACTATTTGGTAACCACGTCTTCCTTCCTACCAGCGTCGGTCTTGTCCACTATTTTCACTTGTGACCTAAAGGTTCAAATAATAAAAATTAGAACCTATAACCACCTCTTGCTGAAGATGTTAATTGAACAACACAAATATTTAAAAAAATTAGAACCTTAGCAACAATGGCTCGACGATACCGAGCACGAAGAGAGCCAGACGCAGCAGACCAGTCTCTACCCTTGTTTCTGGAAATGGCTTTTTTAACAACATCTACAGCAAGATCAACATCTTCGTTAGTAGTAGCATGTATATAAAATAAATAAAATTATAGTTAATAGATCATGCTTTTGAATAGCAACCTATTTCGACTTCTTTGGGAAACCTTCAAACGAAACTTTCAGCTGTATAACAAAGCCTGGAACAACCCATTCAAAGGGATCTGAAGTGTGAGCCTAAAAACAGAGGTAGAAATCCCAAAGCAAACAACCCATTACAATATTTTGTAAACAACAATGCATCCAGGAAAGACGAAAGACGGAACAGGAAGAAGGAAAAAGACGAGGAAAAAGGAAGAAGGAATAAGGAACGGGAAGAAAGAAAAAGACGGGGAAGAAGGAAGAAGGAAGAAGAAGAGAGACAGAAAGAGAAAAATGACGGTGAGAGAGTGGGAAAGGACAATGAGAAAGAGAGAGAGAGAGAGAGAGAGAGAGAGAGAAATAGTGAAAGGAAGAAGATAGAAAGAAGGAAAAGACAGTGAGAGAGAAAGAAAGAGTCAAAAAGGTGATGTATGAAAAAGTTGTTGAAGCTCTGGTTGCAAATACATTATTTCAGTTACTATTTGCCCACAAATAAGTGTAAGTATTGCAAATAGTGTAGTTAGGATTCAATTAACTCATCATTTGGTTGAAAATAGTTAAAATTAGACACTAAATGCCCCCAATTTGGTGACAGGGCAGCTTAATGAGAAGGGTTAAAAGTAGGTTTTCCATAACTACAAAATTTCCTATATTATAGATAATATCACAAAACTTATGATAATAGGTAAATTTAAATGAGTCAATGAAAATAAATATTTAATTACATTGATATTTTAATTTGTTAGTTTATGTGAAATTAGTCAAATTGCTTAATTATAAATGTTTAAATAAAATACACTTTTAAATAGATTAATATAGGCTAAAATACAGTTTTAGTCCCCCTGTTTTTCAAAATTCACAGTTTTGGTCCCCCTGTTTTTTTTTTCAACAGTTTTGGTCCCCCACCCCAATTTTGGTCCAAAAAAAATGATGAACAGTAACTTGTCCGTACATGAACAGTACACGTCTGTACATGAACAGTACACGTCCGTACATGAACAGTGAGGGGTGGGGGACCAAAACTGTTAAAAAAAAAACAGGGGGACCAAAACTATGAATTTTGAAAAACAGAGGGACCAAAACTGTATTTTAGCCATTAATATATCAATCATACCTTCGAAAAATCTAAACTCACACCTAAAAATAAATATATGATAAACTATAAATCAAATTTATATTTTATAATTTTTAATAGACTTGACTCAAATTTGAGAAAGCTAAACTCAATACCGTTTATTAATATCCTTATTTAACACCAATTGGGTATGCCGATTTTTCACCCTATTTAGATATCAAAAATGATTTGTGAGTAAGTGTTTTAATTGGACAAGGACAACACCTAGTTTGAATTTTTTTTTTAATTTTAAATAACTGTTTAGGAGCATTTCAATTAAATAAACAATAACCTTTTGGACTTTAGGCTTGTATTGTTCTATCATAAAGCTGTCAATAATATTACGTGTACAATAATGGAATAAATAAACAATAACCTTTTGGACTTTACGCTTCTTTACCATTTTTTTCTTTGTATTTTTTAAAATAGATTTTACAAAAATATTTTTTAAAATAATACAAATTTTTTTAAATTTGTTTTTTATAAATTAAAAAACTAATTTTGACATTCTATAACATTAATATACATTATTGAAGATCAAAACATAGTCAAAATCACAATTTTTTCAAAAAGTTGTATTTCAAAAATGATTTTCATGAAAAGCTATTTGAAATAGCTTCAAAATTAAGTGATTTTTTGAAATTTTGATATCCAAAAAAATTTTTGATAAAATGATGAAATATCTAAAATAACATTTTAAGAATAACTATTCAAACCAAATTTTCATTTGAAGTTTTTATGAAAAGTTTCTTTGTAAAATTTTTTTCTACAAAATTATGTTACACTATAAAAATCATTTAAAAAAAAAGACAAAACAAACGGACCCTAATGTTATTGAAATGCATGTAAATTACATGTTTTCGTCATTTTATTTAATTAATAAAATTATCTTCACTTACATTTTGACCCACATGACTTGCATTTTAATTTATTTTGTTATAAGTTATTTAATTTATTAATGTAGAATTTTAAAAAACATAGTATATTAGATGTGTCCGTGTTCAATTGACAAATTTCTACAAAAAAAAAAGTAATAATAATTGAAACTTGTATGGTGGGAGTTAGGCTGGCATCACATGGGACAAAAATTTAACGAAATGATTAAGGAAAACAACTCTCTTCTTACACTCAAAATGATTAAAGAAGATGTTTCATAGTCCCATAGGTTTGATGTGATTAATTTCTAAAGTTTTGTTTAGCAAAATCATATTTCGAGTTTATAAATTCTTGTTTATAGTTTATAAGTTTATATATTTTAAATCACCTTTTTTTCAAGTATCACAACTAGATATACAGAATCTAGACATGCGGAATTTTCCGTATAAACAAATCTATGTCATTGCTTATAACGAGTTACAGAATTTTGTAAATTCAGCTCTGATTTTATATGAGAAGTAAAATGAAAAATTTTGTACATGTGTTATAAAAATTAGGAAATACTTTAATTGGATTAACATGTGTCACCATGTAAAGAGGAGTCATAAGGAAATTTGATCATGATAAGTGCTTAATCTTATTAGATAATTAGATAATTTTGGTATTAGAGAATACTTTTGCTCTGATTTCAATGTGAGTATTCTTATGCTTAAGTTCTCCAAACCTGTTTCATGAGATAATCTATTATAATTGATAATTTTAATATTTTAAATGTGTTTGAAAGATGGTGATATATTTTTTTTAAGTTTCTTTATTGTAACATTTGAAATTTCGCAGGTTGGTTTAAAATTTCAAAGACTATATACGAGTAAAGTATTGACATTGAGTGTGAGAGAATTAACTTTATCAAAATAGATGTATTGTTTAAGCACTAGTTTTGTCTCTAAATTTTTTACACTTTTATTGTTTGGATGATGTAGCTATCTTTGTGTTCTTAACTTAACATTTTCTCTTCAATAATATCATTGTTTAATACTTAACATTATGTTGGTTTTCATCTTGCTTTGTTCTGTCCTTAATTTTTTATGTTAACATGGTTCTCGAGTCTCTGTTTTTATTAAAACATCTAATAAATATCTAAACCAATCTTTTGAAATTTGGAGTATAAATACTAAAATATACATCATATTTTATTATGCATACAGGTGAGAAATTATGGGTTATATTTTGCATTTTTTTTGCCTTCGTTCATCAAATTTATTAGACATGAACCAAACTTATATTTTCTTTCTGGCCTTGGCAGACCAATATTACATTTTCTTTATGATATGATATGGGTGTATTATTATATTATGACAATTTCTTAATGCACTCTATATATTTCTACCGTATCACACGAATTTTTACAAATATTTCGTTTTTAAAAATACATCTTCGGACGCACTTCAATACACACGCAAGTAAGACCATCTTTGAGTGACGCTATTGTTTTTGTTTACTTTATTATAGAGATACATCTACAGGATATTACCGAAGTTATATTTTCGAAGAAACACCAGTAGCAGATTCAACACAAAGTAATTTTCTAAAATGAAATTAACAATCAAAACATAAAATAAGCATTACATAGATGATTTCAACATAAAATACAACATTACACTTCAATATCCAGGTGGATACCTCAACATCTTTGTAATATTTTCGACCGATCTTGAAACTGTCACTTCTATCTCGAGTGGAATTTTTGTTTCGAAACGGAAGTACATATTCCACATAGCCCTTACATCTGCTTGCATCTTGAGCTCAAATTTGTTGAACTCAATATTTCCTTCGTCGTCAATCGACGGTGAACGGTACTCAAACTTCACAATAATTTGATTGTCTCCGTAAGGTATGAGATGGTGGATTTCGTCTTTGATATCTTTGAGGGAGGTGAAATTGGTGAGCTTTAACATTCGGTCGGGTGTAGAGATGAAGAAGGAGACATTCACGACATACCAATAGATGTTTATTTGTGACATTTGAGATATTTTTCAGTTTGTATAAAGTATAACATAAGAGCCCCTAAATTTATAGAAGTCATAAATAAATAAGGACCATTCAGTAATTGACATATTAATTTCGGAGATATATCTCTGAAACCACGCCCTATTATCTTGTTCCGGAGATGCATCTCTGGAACTTCTCCTGAACCAGTTCCAACACAGAACTTTATTTTTTTTACAAAAGCACAAATTTTGTCGTGGGGAAGATAAAAAATGCATCAAGACACAATATGAACAAATGTTGAATATATTACACTTCATTTATATGGAGACATAGTACATACATTTATTTGTTCGGATAAACAAGAAATTAAAACGAATCGAAACATTTGTCGCAGGATAAACCTATTGGTGGTACCCCCTTGGACTTTTGTGCATTTGATTCTTTTTCAATGTTGTTCAATTTCTCGAATTCTTGCATCCTTTTCATAAAATGATCCGGCCAAGTCTTGGCTTTTGTGGTTAAATGAGTTGTCCACTATGGTGATTTAAGTGGTATAGGACATGCGATTTCAAGTAAACTTGAACAAAATGACTTGATTTTGAAAGCCACCCAATACACATGATACGATCATTTGAATTTTGAGGTGGGGCGGTGCGTAGTGGGAAAAAGGTTTCTGAAAAAACGTAGTGTGTCAAGTCAACACATACTCTATCATACGCACATGCTATTAGGTGACTCATTTCAGGGAAGCGCATCTATTTTTACTCTGGTGTCAGACTGTTCTGGCAGGAACAAGAGACTCATAAACTTCATCGAATTGTTCTTTCTTTTCGTACAACCTTGTGTATGATTCTTTATGCATCTTTAACTCTTGAATAAGTTGTTGGAGGACAAGTGTATGACTATCTTCTCCTTTACCGAGTAAAGCCGAAAAGGCTCGGTAACCGCAATTGCCGCCCCCCTCAACATTGATGATCTGGTCGATATATTTGTGCATGAAAGCTGGCATCTCGTCGATGAATATAATCTTTGGCAGAGGCGCCGTAGAAGGTGGTTTGCTAATGGGAGCTCCTTTGACAACACTTTTTTAAGATTTTGGAGTTGGTGAGTCAAGAAAAACTTTGTCCCTACCGCGGGTTTAACCCGACTTCTCACATTTTTCGTTATGTGATACCTACAAAGTAAAGCATTAGAAGTAGGAAATACCTTTGCAACCGAATTTATCAATACGGTATCGCGGTGGATAATAATCGCTTTAGGCATCTCACCTTGGTCCTTTAACAGTGTCCAACACACCTTTAAGGTCCAAGTAAAATTGTCATTTTTTTCACACTCAAGAAATGCAAAACCAACAGAATATGTCTTCTCAGTTGAGGTAACACCAACCATCTCCAATAACAAAAGTCTATACTTATTGGTCTTGTAGGTTGAATCAAGTATGAGTACCATAGGAAACGTGTTGAACAACTTTGTGGAAGCAGGATAAGTCCAAAAATATCTCTAACAGTAACTTCATTCTCGCATGTTTAGTACCTAGACACGTAACTATTATCGTCCAACAGTTGCAAGAGTTGTTGCATCTTAGTTTTATCCCCCTTAAGCACCTTGTTAGTGAGGTGCCGAATATTATACACTTGTTTGATATTAGATATATTTTTGGGTCGTTTTCATTTCAATGTTACAAGTATATTTTTTGGTTGAACTAAATTCAAGGTCATGTCAACAACACATTCCTTTTCTTCCAGCATGAGCTAACACACACTATGATGACCGGCTAATTTTAAACACAAATATGGTTATGCAAACCACATATCACATTAAATCTCTAATTTTTGTTTGCCAACTATAATCATGCACCTTAAATGGACACTCACATTTTCTTGAACCAGTGTCATCTCTTTTAAAATTCCGGAGAGGGGTCCTATATTTTCCCCTTCTTTCGCACATCATTGTCACAAAAGCGCATCTTCTATATAAACCATTATCGGACCTTCCGATGACCACACCAAATCCAAGTTTAGAGGCCTCTATACGAATTCATTGAAGCATTTGATCACGATATTCAAACTCTTGCTTGTTTTTAAATTGGTTGCCAACATCTACCGCCTTCATAACAACACCTTGTACATTCAGAGAAACAACTATTTTTGGAAAAACATCAGAGTGCACCATATATAATGAAAATAATTAAAACCATAACAGTACATAAGCGATACTGCTAAAGACAGAATTGGAAAATGAACACAAACAACTTCCGGAAATGCATCTACAGAAAATTCATACACGTTTCGGAGATACATATCCAGACAAAGCGCTACTTTTTTCAGAAAAAAAATGATGATTGATGTTAGCAATGCTGAGGAAAATGAAGGACCTTTACCTTAAATTTTATCTTCTTTTACTCCCTATGATATGATGAATCAAAAGAATGGAGATCTGGAGTGAAAAAATAGATTAAGAATGAAAGGTTTTTTGGTGAAGGGTTTGGTTGAAAACCAACTATGGCAACAATGGTTATGTGATCATGCAACTCCTTCTTTTATCTGACGTGCAAAGGTGGCAGAAAATTTTAAAATTCCGCCCATATTTCTGGAGGTGTAACATTGGAATTTCTACTGAACTGACAACCTATTGAGTTATTTCTTAAACTGTTCCAGAGATACATCTTCGAAATAAAAATAACCCGACTCATAGAGCGCCCTTCAAAGTGGGCTTGTTGAGTGTGTAAGAGATACATCAAGAGATGCATCTCCAAAAACATAGGGCATTTGTAGAAATTCACGTGATGCAGTAGAAAAATATAGGGTGCGTTAAGAAATTGTCTATATTATTTAGGTATGTTAATTCAATAATGATCCATTTGGTGATGTGAGTGCCTCATAACATGCAAATTTTTGCTAAAAATATTCTGCATTGGACCTTGTGTTGAAAATTCATCAAGAGCTATTGATATTGTTAAGTGCAATACAACATACAGGGAATGCTTTTAATTAGAATAATGTACTCCATATTTAAAAAAAAATTGGGTTAGTAACAGTTTGCTTTGATCCATGAAACTTCAATATCTTTTGGATTGATTTTTCTTTTCCACGTTCTGGCCTTAGTTTCAGACTGAAGATGTCCCATTATTGCTAGTTTGCCATTTTGGTTTCTTCATTCAAGTGCATAAGCTAAAGTATTGTTACATCTTAAAAGAGCTCGCAAAAGAAGTCAAGGGAAAACTTAGCAAGAGTGATCCTTATTTTAACTTGGCTAATGATATGGTTACATGGATTGGATCTTGGGATAAGCTCAACCCAGCCGTAGCATCAGCAGCCAACAACTAAGCATGAGTCAATTTTGGTTAGCTATAAATCATTGCTACTTAATTTGAAACGAATATATTTCTATAACAATATTTTTTAGTATTTATTTCCAATTTTTAATGTTATTCACGGTTTAGAATTTGCAGCATTAAAGCTAGTATAATCCTCTGATGAAGAAACAAGGGCATGGGCGGCCAAAATCTACGGTGTCACCGCCATCGAAGACTCAACCTCCTCCGGAGGAACCGTCGGAAGAGAAAAACGTGAATGCTACGGAGGAACAATGCGAACAAAGTAACAAGGAAGATGAAGATGAAGCAAGCAAGGATGAAAGAAAAAGTGAAACCCTAACGGATTCTGCGATGGAGAAGTAGGAAGCTCGGAAACTATGGGTGGACGTGCTAAGTGACAATAGGAATCCATCAAAAGGTATGGCTATGGAGTATGTACCCCTAAAATTGGTTAATGGTGAAGTAGAAATAGAAATTGAACAAGAAGATGTAGAAACTGAAATTCAATTTTGGGATAATGCGCTGATTCTATATGTCATGGGGGAAGACCTGAGTATGAACACGGTAAAGAACTACATGGTGAAGATGTGGAACTTCATGAAAACACCAGATCTATACTATCATTATGAATGATACTTCTTGCTTCGATTCAATTCTTATGAGGATAGGGAAGAAGTGTTGATGAAGGGGTCGTATGCTATCAAGAATATGCTAATGATTCTCAAAGAATGGAGACCGGATTTCAATCTCAAGAAGGACCTGTTGCGAACCCTACCATTGTGGATAAAACTCCCTCAACTACCTCTGCATCTGTGGGGAGTGGAGAGTCTGAGCAAGATAAGCAGCGCAATTGGTACACCTCTGGTGACGGATGAGTGTACAGCAAACAAGCTTAGAGTTTCGTATGCTCGCATCTTGGTGGAGGTTGATATCATACAAGATTTGGTTAAAGAGGTTGCTATCAAGGATTGTGAGGGGAGATTGCTGAAACAATGTGCTGAGTATGAGTGGAAACCCACCTTCTGTGAGAAATGCCAGAAAATGAGACACAAGTGTGCTACTCAACCCAAGAAAAAGCAACGGACACCCAAAGAGAAGCCCCCTGATGAGCACAAAGATTCAACACCTATCAAGGCTAATAAAGTTACAAGAGGTCAACAAGAAGCAGTTGATAGTAAAGAAAAAGAGAAGATAGATGGTATGACATGGACAGTGGCGAGGAGAGCTACAAAAGATAGAGGTAAGAGCATAATCCACTCAGGTTCATCTTCTGGTCTAAATTGTGCTAATGGCTTTGAAGCCCTAGAGGTTTTGAATGATCCTCTGCTGGCAATAAGCAATGGTAAATGATAGTTTCATGGAACATTAGGGGGCTCAATAAAGTGGGCAAGCTTATGGAGATTAGCTCTCATCTCCTAGAGCTTAAGTCTGCCATTATCATTTTGATTGAAATAAGAGTTAAGAAGAATAAGGCACAAGCCATTCGTGAAAAGCTCAGACTTACTGATAGCTACTTGGACAACTACAGAGATCATGAGAATGGGATAATTTGGATAGGGTGGGATACTAGTAGAGTTGATGTTAAGTATGTACATAGCACTAGCTAGCTTATCCACTGCGGAGTGTATTAAAGTGGTGTGTTCAAGCAGTGGTTGACTGCTGTGTATGCTCATAACCAACTTGAGAAAAGGAAAACTTTATGGAAAGATATTGAGAACCTGCACAGAAACATACAAGGACCTTGGTGTGTCATTGGAGACTTCATCAATGTGGCCAAAGCCCAAGATCGTATTGGAGGAAGAATAGTCGCTGAAGCTGAATATGAAAATCTTCAATGTATGATGAATAGAACTAGCCTGAATAAGATGGACAATGTAGGAGATTATTTTACATGGTCAAACAAATAAGTGGTTGGCACCATATACTCTAGAATTGACAGATTGTTCGCCAATGTTGAGTGGTATCAAGATAACTTGGAAACTTCCCTAATTTTTAGGCCTCCAAATGTATCTGATCATGCCCCTTTACATGTGACTATTAATAGTAGAGAAGGGAGAGTTAAGAAGAGATTCAGATTCACCAATTGCTTGGTGGACCTGCCTGGCTTTAAGGAAGTGGTTAAGAAAAGCTGAGAGCAACCTATGAGAGGGAGTCCTATGATTGTGTTGTGGAACAAGTTAAAAAGGTTGTAGCCTGAGTTGAGAAAACTTCGTAAGCCTCTCTCTAATATCAAGCAGTGTACCATCAAAGCTAGAGAAGAGTTGAACAAAGCCCAGACTGAGCTTATGGAATACAGGATGAACATTAGGCTTATAGAAAGAGTTAAGCAGTGTACAGAGGATGTTTTAAGGTTCAATGAGCTTGAGGAGAAGGTTCTGGTGCAAAAAGCTAAGATTGATTGGCTTAGGATGAGGGATGGAAATAATTCCTATTTATATGCCTCAATCAAAGCCAAACACAATGTTAATAGTATGAAAGGAATTCAAAGAGAAGATGGGTCTATCCTTCAATCTCATAAAGATATTGAGCAGGAAGATTTTGATTACTATGGCCAGTTGATGGGCAAGAAAGATAATTGTCTGCAACATATTGATGTGGAGGCAATGAGAATGGGTGCTCAAGTGACTATGGAGCAGAGAGCTTTATTGTGCAGGGACATTACTGAACAGGAGATTGCCATATCCCTTAAGGGGATTGGAGATTTGAAGTCTCCTGGCCTGGATGAGTATGGAGCTAAATTTTTTAAGGTTTGCTGGCACATAATAAGAGTTGATTTGATAGCTGCTATCACAAAATTCTTTGACACATGGAGAATGTATAAAGCTTTCAATAGCACTGTTGTTACTCTCATTCCTAAAGGGGGCAAGCTAAGTTCATAAAGGATTTCAGACCAATAGCTGGATGTACCACCTTTTACAAGATAATCTCCAAAATCTTGACTGACAGGTTAGGAAAAGTTTTGCAAAGCATCATCAGCCATTGTCAAGCAGCTTTTGTTCCTGGTCAACACATCCACAATCATATTATGCTTGCTTATGAGTTACTTAAAGGCTACACTAGAAAGGGGGGACACCTAGAATCATGATACAAGTTGACCTTCAAAAAGCTTATGATATGATCAATTGGAGTGCTATGGAGTGTATTCTCAAAGAAATTGGTATCCCAAGATAGTTTATTCAATGGATCATGCTAGGAGTCACCACTGTCTCCTATAAGTTCAACATGAATGGTAATTTGTCAAAAGTCCTGGAAGCTAAGAGAGGCATCAGGCAAGGTGACCCTATATCACCTTTGTTGTTTGTGTTAGTCATGGAGTATATGCACAGGCTGATGTGGAAGATGCAACAAGATCCCAATTTCAATCACCATGCTAAGTGTGAGAAGTTGGGTCTAACCAATCTCATGTTTGCTGATGATGTTCTTCTCTTCTGCAGGGGTGATGACTTATCTGTGACAATGATGTTGGAGACTTTTAAGATGTTCACTGATTCCACAGGCTTGAGGGAAAACCCTAACAAAAGTAAGAATTTCTTTTGTGGCATTGACAGTATGGATAAGGACAGGCTTAGAGGTATAACATAGTTTTAGGAAGGTTCCCTCCCAGTCAGGTATCTTGGAGTTCCCCTAACTAGCAAGAAGCTCAATATAAATGCCTATCTGCCTTTGGTGGAGAAAATTACTAGCAGGATGACACATTAGACAACTAGGATGTTAAGTTATGCTGGCAGGATCCAATTAGTCAAAAGCATTTCCTGTGCCATTGCCCAATATTGGATGCAATGCTTCCCTCTCCCTAAGTTTGTCATTAAGAAAATTGATGCATTATGCAGAAGTTTCATATGGACAGGTAGCAATGAGGTGAGCAGGAAAAGTCCTGTAGCTTGGAAGAGATTGTGTAGTACTGTCAAGCAAGGTGGTTTGCTGGTCCTCAACTTAATAGAATGGAATAATGTTCTACTGATGAAGTGCCTTTGGAATCTGTGTAGGAAAGAAGACACATTATGGGTTAAATGGGTGAGTAACTACTACTTAAAGGACAAGCCTGTCATGGAGTATGGGGAAAAGAAGCACATCTCCTGGTTCTCAAAGGTATCCTGAGTCAAAGAGACAAAGTGAGTAATATACAACATTTGTGGGATCAAGCTTTGATGCAAAAGAAGTTTAAAATAACTTTCTTCTATAATAGACTGATTGATGATGGTAATAGTGTTGATTGGAATGGTCTTGTTAAGTACAATAAGGCTAGGCGTAGAGCAGTTGTTTGTTTGTGGCTAGCATTGCCATGGTAAATTGGCCACCAAGGATCGAATGAGACGATTTGGGATCCTGCAAGACAGTACTTGTAGCATTTGTAAAAAGGAAGAAGAATCATTGGCACATTTGTTTTTTGACTGCAAGATGATGAATGACACTTGGGTCAGAATCCTAAACTGGTTGGAAATTCGGCACAAACCAACAAATTGGGAGAATGAACTTGAGTGGATAGTAGCTAGAACCAAAGGAAAGGGATCGAGGGCAACCATCTTGAAAATGGCCTTTACTTAAACAATATACAAGTTATGGAAGTATAGAAACAAAGTTTGCTTTGATAGAGATGTAGATAATATGAACATAGATAAGAATATAATAGATAGTGTCATTTATAGAGGGTGGAACAATGTTAAATTGCGAAACCACGTTGCTAGAATTTTGATGTAATGCCCTTTGTTGGCTTTAGTCTTGTTTGTTTGGTTGGATCCTAGGGATCGCCTTGAGTTGTATTGTTTTTTATTTAATAAATTTTATCTTGATTCAAAAAAAAAATTTGCAGCATTGCTAAATGTAATTTTGTTTAGTAATTTCATGTCTTGAGCTTAGTAGCAATAAAAGATTATGCAGTCATAGGGAGAATGGCAGCATCATGTTTCATGCCATATGAGTCTCATAGAAAGGCTAATGACTTATAATACATTATCAGTTGAGGTACTTAAGTTTTTCATTTGCTTCAATCATGATTGCTTCTCAAAAAGAATTGTCCTTCAACAAAACATTATCAGTATTACATGTTTGGGTATCATATACCTAAAGGTGGAAAGTATTGTCTTTGTTTAGGAATATAACCATAGTCTAACAGATTGTAAAACCACATTCATTTTTATAAAAAAAAGCTAAGAATTGAAGTGCAACAGATTGAAATTATGAAAGATATACAACAGATTGATGCACATAACCAATTCATATATCCAAATCAGGATAACTTAAAATTGTTATTATATTAGGTTACTATATTAGTTAACATAGAACTTAACTAATTACAATGTATCAAGTATGAAAGAACTAAAAAATCAAAATGACTACTTGTTATTGTGAAAGATATTATTCATATTTGTACACGGAGAATCACTTTGATGATATTAGAATTGTTATAGCTTCCCTAAAAACAACACAAAATTTATACATTTGAACAACGTCAACAGATTGATAGTTAATGATTAACTACCATGATATTCTCCAATTCACAAGTGCAGTAAAATTTGTCATAGTTTTAGGAAAGTCAGAGGAATTTCTTGAAATTATGTATATTTGTTATTATTTAGAAATTAGTCCCATGTTTTAAACAAAATCCAAATTTAATTGTTAGAGATGTATGTTGAAATATAAAGTTTGATTTGTGCCTAATCTTATTATTTGTGTTTTAGATTTTTGGGTTTAGTTAGGTTGGACTTAGGTAATTTTGAGTAGTGTTTTTAGAAAACTCTCATAGTATTTAGAGTGTCTAGATATTTCTTAGGGTTGTAATATTTTCTAGAATGCTCTTGAAATTTCTAAAGTTGAGAACTCTCTAGAATTAACGTGTTTACAGTTCTCCTTAGAGTACTATAAATAGAGATGTAATCCTACACTTTTGAATCAAACAAAAATACAAAGTTCTCTTTTACATAAAGAATTCTCCTACCTATCAATTTTCTCTTTAAGCCTCTAATATTCTCACACACTTTCCCTAAACACAAAAGGCTTTATTTCCAACAAAGTGGCATCAGAGCTTCAAGGTCCTCAAAGATGGCTAATGGAGTTTCACTTTTCAAATGACAATGCTCACAAAGAACAACTATGACAAGATGAAGGCGCTACCAGGAGCTCAAGATGTGTGGGATATCGTTGAGAAAGGCTTCAAGGAGCAAGATGAAGCCTCGCTAAGTCAAGGTGTAAAGGAGACATTGAAGGAGTCAAGAAAGAGAGACAAGAAAGCTCTCTTCCTTATTTATCAATCGGTGGATGAAGATACATTTGAGAGGCTCTCCAATGCAACGACGACCAAAGAAGCATGAGACAAGCTTCAAACTTGCAACAAAGTAGTGGAACAAGTGAAAAAGATTCGTCTTCAAACTCTTAGAGGTGACTTTGAACGTTTATTTATGAAAGAGTCAGAGTCAATTTCTGATTATTTTTCTTGAGTATTGTCTGTAGTCAATCAACTTAAAAGAAATGGTGAAGATGTTGATGAGGTGAAAGTCATGGAGAAAATACTTCGCACTTTAAATTCAAATTTTGACTTCATTGTTACCAGCATTGAAGAAAACAAGGATTTAAAGACCATGACTATTGAGCAATACATGGGTTCCTTACAAGCATACGAAGAAAAACAAAAGAGAAAAGTTAAACAATTTGAGGCTATTGAGCAACTACTACAACTCATCGCAAAGGAAGCAAACTATGTGAATTACAAGAGGCAAAGAGGATGAGGTCGTGGCCAAGATCGTGAACGTGGATGAGGACATGAAAGAGAATGGAAAGGCAGTTACAACAACTACTCCAACAACTTCAACAATGGAGAAAGAAGTTGGAATCCACAACCAACAAGACGTCGTGGAAGAGGAAATTCATGATCGAGGTGTGACAAATCACAAATTAAGTGTTTTAACTGCAACAAAATCGGTCACTACACATCTGAGTGTAGATTCTCGAAGAAGGTTGTGAAGAAAGCTAACTTTGTAGAAGAAAATGGTGGAGAAGAATAAACTTTGTTGCTCGCATGGCAAAACCAAGTTGAAGAGAAAAGAAACAAGTGGTACCTCGACACCAGCGCAAGCAACCACATGTGCAGCGATCGAAGCATGTTCATAGAGATCAATGAAGCGACAACCGACAATGTCTCATTTGGAGATGACTCAAAGATACCTGTCAAATACAAAGGTAAAATTTGCATACGCTTGAAGAATGGGAATCATCAATTCATATCCAATGTCTACTATATTCCTAACATGAAGAATAATATTTTGAGCTTGGGACAATTATTAGAGAAAGGCTATGACATCTATTTGAAAGAACATAGTCTTTTCTTAAGATATTGTGGACATAACTTGATTGCTAAGGTGTCTATGTCGAAGAATAGAATGTTCCTCTTGAACATTCAAAATGATATGACAAAGTGTCTCAAGGCTTGCTATACCGACTCTTCGTGGCTATGGCATCTACGATTTGGACACCTCAACTTCGGGAGTCTAGAATGTTTGTCAAAGAAGGAGATGGTGAGAGGTTTGCCTAGTATAAACCACTCAGACCAACTATGTGAAGGATGTCTAATTGGGATGCAATTCCGAAAAAGCTTTCCAAAGGAATCTACGTCAAGAACGACAAAACTGCTAGAGCTCATACATACTGATGTTTGTGGACCAATCAATCCAAACTCTTTTTGTAAGAGTAAATACTTTCTCTTCTTTATTGATGATTATTCCAAAAAAAACGTGGGTTTATTTCTTGAAGGAGAAGTTAGAAGTGTTTGGAAACTTTAAGAAGTTCAAAGTCCTTATGGAGAAAGAAAGTGGTTTTTCCATTAAGGCCATTAGATCTGACCGAGAAGGAGAGTTTACTTCAAATGAGTTCCACAAATATTGTGAAGACCATGGAATCTGCCGCCCACTAACAGTGCCAAGACCGCCACAACAAAATGGAGTAGCAGAGAGAAAGAACCAAACCATACTTAATATAGTGCGAAGCATGCTTAAGAGCAAGATGTCGAAAGAGTTTTGGGCCGAAGCAGTGGCATGTGCGGTTTACCTGACAATCTGTTCCCCAATAATAAGTGTACATTAGAAGACACCACAAGAAGCATGGAGTGGAAGGAAGCCCGGGATCTCTCACCTCAAAATGTTTGGAAGCATTGCTTATACCCACGTTCCAGATAAAAGGAGAACAAAGCTCGATGATAAAAGTGAAAAGTATGTATTCGTGGGTTAAAACTCAAGCTCCAAAGGGTACAAGCTCTATAATCCAATTAGTGGAAAGATTGTCATAAGTCGTGACGTGGAGTTCGAAGATGAAGATTGTTGGGATTGGAGTGATCAAGAATACAGGTATGATTTTCTTATTTACTTTAAAGAAAAAGATGAAGATGAAATGAAACAACCAATGATAGAGGAACATATTACACAACCTGCATCACCGACACTAAGGTTGGATGAAACAGGCTCAAGGGAGAGGACACCACGGCTAAGGAGCATTGAAGAGCTTTACGAGGTAACCGAAAACCAAAGCAATGTTAACCTTTTTTGTCTTTTTGGTGATTGCGAACCTCTAAGCTTTCAAAAAATAGTTGAAAACGTAAAGTGGAGAGATGTCATGGACGAAGAAATCTAGTCAATCACGAATAATGATACGTGGGAACTTACTACACTTCTGCGAGGACACAAAGAAATTGGAATAAGATGGGTGTACAAGGTGAAGTTGAAGTATGTGATGTCTCGAGATCAAGCTGCCGACATTTTCACCAAGCCACTCAAGTTGGAAACTTTCGTGAAGTTAAGAAGTATGCTTGGAGTCACAAATCAAGTTAAACTTGATTTGCGCCTAACCTTATTATTTGTGTTTTGGATTTTTGGGCTTAGTTATTTTGGGCTTAGGTAATTTTGAGTAATGTTTCTAGAAAACTCTTGTAGTGTTTGGAGTGTCTAAATATTTCTTAGGGTTGTAATATTTTCTAGAATGCTCTTGGAATTTCTAAAGTTGAGAACTCTCAAGAATTAGTGTGTCTAGAGTTCTCCTTAGAGTACTATAAATAGAGATGTAATCCTACACCTTTGAATCAAGAAAAAATACAAAGTTCTCTCTTCCATAAAGAATTCTCCTACCTATCAACTTTCTCTTTAAGCCTCTAATATTCTCACACACTTTCCCTAAAATACCCCTGTTGCACCCCAAAATTTGCCCTCCCTTTTTTCAACCTTGACTGGCTTTCGCTTCGCGTTTATTTGCATTTTCATTAGAGCATAACAGTCAATCATGCATTGCATTGAGTGCTTGAGACATGGGATCACTTTGTTTTTATGGCTCAAGACTTCTTGTTATTTCAAGTTTTTAAGCAGTAAGCATCAGAGGCTCCAGCATTTATTTTGCTCAGTGATTTGGTATCAGACCGTATTTTCCAGCAGGTTATTTTGAGTGCAAAAGAGAATTCACAACTTATTTCAGGCATGATTCTGTTGCAATATCAAATGACAAGTTTCAGAGGCAAAATGTTGTTCAGAACAAGTGGCAACGGGTGGTTTTCCAAACTTTCCCTCCAAAAGGCGCCAAAATTCAAATTTTGGAGGTGTTAATCGATTAACACATTTTGCCTTACAAATGGTTAATTGATTAACACGAGGAATTTTTGCCTAGAAAGTTCAGTTTTCAGCACTGTAGCAGTTTTAACTCATTTTGATCACTTGGTTTCACATTTGCATCAGTAGAAGAATCTAGAATGCTTCCAAATTTTGGTTCATTTCAAAATCAACTTCACTTTCCCTCCAAAAATTCAAATAATTCCACTCCTAATTCCATTCCTAATACTAACCCTCATTCAAACCCACACTCCAAAGCTCATTTACACTCCAAACCTAGAGCTTATTTAAGTAAATTTGGTCCAAACAACACATTACTTCATTCATTTTTCTGATTCTCTCAATTCTCTCTCAATCCTTTCTTGTTTTCTGTAACTCTAGGATCATTCACCTTTATCACAAGGCGGACATTTTGAGGATTTGACATATACCTCGAAAATCGGGAATCTCTTTCATCAACTTGAACAACCAGGTTATCTTGCACAGGTTGAGATCGAATTGGAACATCCCCTTGTGGAGCATTGTCGTTAGAAGGAAAACCAAACATCAGGTTAGTCACCACTGTAAAGCCTGACGTGGGATCCACATTCTCTGTTCTCTCCATTATTCTTCAGTAACTACTTCAATCTTGATATGAATGCCAAAAGATCAGCTGAGTGACACAAGGACAAGAGACCGAACGAGCTTGTTAGGGAAAGGCATGCAAATGATGCAATGCTACATGATGCATGTTGTGCAAATGCAAATGAATTTCAAGGAACTCAAAAGTTATGTTTGCAAACACTATAAAGCGGATAACACTTTGAATGGCTGAAAATGTCTCATTTTTTTGAAAAATTGAAGGATTACAAAATAGAATACAATCTCCACAATCCATTGTAAAACCTATGATGTTTGTAAAATAACTCTAAGTTCCTTGAAGAGGTTAGAAAAATGGCGCATGATTGCATGGATGGATGAATGCACAAACACAGGTATACACATATTCACATATTCACATATATACAATCAAATAAAGACCTAGGTTTGAAGGTCACGAGCATGGAGCCATGGTCTACCAATCCCAAAAGGTGTGTACTAAGGGTTCACTTGTACCTGTACAACGGGTTCTACAAAGTTCCCAGAGTCATCGATAAATCTTTCGGATATTATCGGCTTGCATGACTACTCATGCGGGCTAATAATATTCTCAAGATAAACTCGTCTGAGTGTAGTATCGCATGACAACCATCACAGATCTAGACCCGGATGATCACTGCACTACATCCTAAAAGGCTTGGAGGGGTGAAGGGATACTAAGGTCCTCAGCTTCACAGACTCCCAGGTTGGAAAAGTAATGTCAATACGACTACTCGTATGCATCAGTAATCCCAATGGGACCTCCACTGAGCGTGGTTATATCATATGTTAATCATATTAGGACTACTCCCAATAATCAACTATTGATTATACCACAATCCTATCATAGGTGTATACTCAAGTCCGGATTCGGACTTATCTCACCACACAAAGGTAACAACCCATGAAACAATAAAACAATCAAATAAGCAAATAACTATCACAAATAATCAAGTTAGGTTTAACCCTCAAGAGCACCGTCCCCAGTGAAGTCGCCATTTCTATCGCGGTGAGAATTGGATATTAAGCTATTGATTAACTTGAATCTCAAATCATAATTCACCACCGGTCTTTAATTTATCCAAGGGAAGGGAAAAATAACGAATAAACCATGAATATGCAATGCAATGCAAGAGTGAATCTAAGGTTCGGGGGTTGGTTATACCCATGAATATCTGTAGTACTCTTTAGGAACCTCTTGTTTTAATGTGTTATTTGTTAATTTGTTATCTGTTTGCTAAGGGTGAAAAGGATAGGAGGACCTAAGGTGTAATTTCTAAGTATGCTTGCCAAGACATTGCATCTCGTGCCTACGTATTCGGGAGGGAATGGAATCAGAGCATTTGTAGTTCCCCTCAAAGGGTATATGAAAGTTTGTTGATTTTAGGAGAAAAGGTAGGTCGTCATCTTAAGGAGAATACTTGACTTGAACCACCACAGGCATGGGGAAGATGAACCTTTGCTTCATCTTAGGAGAAGGGCTCTAACTCGAATATAGAATCGACGAGTATGCCATATACCTCTCCTAAGTGGAAAAAGAATCTACATCCTTCTCAACTATGTTATGGGGTAGGAGAATTACATCTCAGCTAGGGATGACTTATGTCTAATTCTCCCGTGGGAGAATGAAACTTAATTATAAGTTGTCTAATCATCTTAAGGGAAGTTTATCCTAGCTATTCAACTTAAGAGGGCATAGAAGCCACAAAGGGGGAAATGAGGAATGCAAATGAGATGCAGTGTGTATGACATAATAGTCATACACAAGTTCTTCCCTTGGACACAGACACATGCAATCATATTATTATAGATAAAAACATCAGATATTAAAGCCATAGTCATGAATGGATATTTAACATAGGAGACATGCAATATAAGGTACAACCAACTTATGAAGCAAGATATCATAGTATATATTATGTCAAGCACGTATAAAAACTAAGAATGTATAAACACAACATCAAGATCGCAGAACTATTCGTCACCCAAGATGCCTCAAACTATATTCTCATACTCTTGAATTACAACTTATAATTTAAATCCTAATTTAATCATGGGATCAAAACTTAAATTAGTAATTATATCAAAATCTAATTAATTTAATCAAAAATTAAAAAAAAAAAAAGATTAAAATATTAAAAAAAAAGAAAGAAAAAAGGGTGTGTGTGTGTTTTAGACCATCTCCACCGCTGGGTGCATAGTGGGTGTACCGCCAGCTGGATTGAAAAAGTACATTGCATTGTGCCGCCAGCTCATTTTGTGTTGCATTGTAATGCAACAATATGCAACGGTCCTTTCATTAAAATATTATATAATTTCTAGCCTTTGAGTTCAACGACTCTTTCTTTTTAATAATTTATTTGGTTATAAATAGAAGGAAATAATATGTCATGTATTTGAGATTAATTTTAATTATTATTCTAAATTTTATGTTTAATTTTAATTTTATTTATTTATATTAATTAAAATTTAAATAATTTAAATTATTATTTTAAATAAAATAAAATTTAATATAAAAAATATATTAATATATTAAGTAAAGTGGTGGAACCCAATATGAGTTCTTTAGAATTGCACTATTGAAATAAAAATTAAATGAGTTGCTTGAAAATGATGTGTCTTGATAGATTTCACAAAAAACCCAAAAGTGAATTGCACCCTTGGAGATGCTCTTAAGAAAATAACATGCCGGCCCAAGGCCCAATAAAACTCGTAAAAAAAGTAAAAAAAAAAAAAAATAACACCTAAACTGACCCAACACCAATACCACGCTCTGTCAAAAGAAAAGAAAAACATCCTCAGCATGTCTCCAACTCCCCTCTCTTCCCTCGTCCTTGTCCTCTACGTTTCCCTCCCGTTCGACCATGCCGGAGACTCGAATTTCCGCCGCGCCACCATCAAATCCAACACCCTTATTCCTTAAAGCCTTGCCTCACTACAATTTCTCATAATTCCTCTTCAATCCAACCAAACCCGTACGAACCGTAAATTCCACAATCAAGAAGAAATGCCAACAATTGCAGACGAATGCAACCATGGACACTGCGTACATGATCAATGTGATGCAAAAGAGAAGGTGACTTGAATTTTGCATCGTGTTGTTATTGTCGTGCGTGTATGTGCGTTGTTTTCGTGATACTGCTTAAAAACCGTGTTGTTCTTCCTCTTCCAATCATATATATCGTTGTGTACTGCTGCTTGTGTGATGCTTTTGGCCGTGTATATTTTGCTATGTCCCATGCGGCTGCTTGTTCTCCCTTTCCTCTCTTCTTTCAATTTTGTTTCTCTGCGTGTGAAAGTGTTGTTGTGATCGTGAATGCTTTGCCTCTTCACCGTGTGTATATTGTACGCTGTGATATGTATTTACTTTCTGAAACCGTGTTTGAAACTGTGTTGTGGATTGTGTGAGATTATGGTATTGTGGTGGTTTTTTTCTCTCCTGCTTGAGTTTTGTGTGTTATGATGCTTTTATAATCCTTAAGAATTTGAATTTGCTATCTGACTTGAATGACTTGAATGTTGCTGATTGAAAGCTTTCCTCGTACAAGTAGACATGTTTACAGAATGTTTTGGAAACAATTTGAATCTGTTTGGAACCTGCTTCTTATGGTTGTAATGTCGTTTCCTTTTCGGTTCAGACATGTCCAAACCTGTCCGATTTTTCCTTATTCAACTCAGCTTGCTGTATACTATTTTGGAAATTCATTAGACGAAATTTATTTTGGAATTGTGTTCTGATTATGATTAAATCCTTCTGTTGGCATTTTGAGTGGGAAGGACTGATTAATTCTAGATTTGTTTTGTCAGCTGTTTGATTTGGAAAGGAAAATTAATGCGAGATTTTCTGCCGATTTCAGTTTGGAAAGAAAAACAAGCTGCTGATTCTTATGCGATGGTATGAGGAAATATTCATGTTTTCATCTTGATTTCTTTCCCTTTTTTCTTATTGATCTCAATGATAAAGATTGATCGTGTCCGATTGTGGTTGTTGTTAGATAACAATAGTGATATTATTAAGGTTAAGTTTTTGGTGTAGATGTATGCATAAGACTTCTTGCGAGAAGCCCAACCTGCGTGAATTTCAAACTGTGCGTGGCTGATCTCAAAATCGCAGCATCGACAAATAATTCCGGAAATCCTCAAACAATTTCTGTCCACGTGCGTAATAAGCTACTTCGGCTCCATCGGGTAGTCCATTAACTTATGCAATTGCTGTGCTCTTTATTAATCCTCCACTAACTCTTATTTTTGAATTGGAGCAAATCTTAAGCTTGACTAACAGTTTCGATGCATTTGTTTTCTCCTTCTGTTGTCTCTTAGTTTGTGAAGAAATACTTATTTCAGAAGTACTAAATGGACTAGAGAACCGATATAGTCGAGGAGTCCTGACTCTTTTGTCAACTGCACAAATAGAGCCGTCTCCAGATTTGGATTCTGCGTAGATTTTGACAGTCCAATGAGTCGACATAGTAGCTTGAACGCCATTAGGTTCAGCAGGTAAGTCAATTTTCTCGTGGATCTACTTTGGTGGAGGAAACTTAACTTGGGACACTGAGTCCAGTAGCTGTAAACTATTTATTAGTTAAATCCGAATATGGATTCAAACCGAGCATGTAACTCTTGTTACCGGCATTATTAATCTTCTCTATGCATTCTAGACTCTCTTTGAATATCTTGAAATGCTTTTCCATCTTGAACTATTTGTGTATGCTATTCCATGCTTCATCATTTTTACCAATTCTGATGCTTGTGATACATTATCGAAAATTTCATGCCGTTTCCGCTTCCATTTTCGAATATTTTGATCCATATAATTCTGAACACGCTTGATTGTGTGTTGTAATTTGAAAACTTGCCGTGAATATTCTTTACTGTTACACTATCGATACCAGCTTGAATTAGTGTATTTACCATACTGAACTGTGGTTGTCCTGTACGACTTTTAGCACGCACATCCTAGCTATAACAGTGCGATTTTCATAAAAGCTTGCTTCACATTCTCATTTTAAGGAACTTTCATAAGGTGTATTTGCTAGGGATGTAACAGAATAGCTTTCAATTTTTGTGACCTGTAATTGCATGCTCTTTCAACATGGCTGACTCTCTACCCATGGCTACTATTTTCCATCGTAGCTACCATCCCATTACTTCATGAAGGAGTACGGACTAGCCTCATTTTATATCTTCAACTTTCATGAATTGTTTTGTAACCAAACCTCTTTGGAAGTAATTTGTGAATTATCAATGTGTAATAATTTTTTGAACTTTATCCAATCTTGTAAACTTCTCCTTTATATGAACTTGTGGAGGCTGGCTTTAAAATAATTGATCTGATACAGTAAAGTCCTCACATTTTGTGACACATGAAAACATACCCACATGTAATCACTAAGTATACGTCTTTAAAAGAACAAACAATGGAGTAAACTATCATGAGGTGTTCATCACACCAATGCCAAACAGGGGCAAATTGAAACACCAAGGCCAAATTTAGCATAAAACATGAGCCAAGAAATGAATTCACCGCGAATCACCAACCAAAACGTCCAAAATCGTCCAAAATCATCCGAAATGTATGAAAATCAAATGTGAGTAGAATAAATGGATATGGAGAGAGAGTTTTCTTGATATAGTTTGAATCCATTCTTGTAGTTGTGACATGAACTCTTGTGATTGAGTCTTGAAATTAACTGATGCACTTTGAATCCTTGAATTAAATTCCTTGAATATTGCAACTTGAACGAATCTAATCATATTTTGAACTTAAATTTTATAAGAACAACGAATATTCTTGCTCATGATGATTTGGTCTCACTAATGATCATGTTCAACACCAATGGAAGGAAAACCCTAATGAAGCTTCTGAGATATCTTAAGGAAAATGACTTTAATCCTTGATAAGAATATGCTTAAACCCTAGTTTCATGAAAGAACCAGTTGAGTCAATCTTAGAAAATTCAAACCAATAGGAAACCCTAGGATCTTTGAATTAGAATGGTTATACCCTAAAATGCTTGACTGTGATAATAAGTATCATCTACACTTGAAACCAATGTACATGCACACACTTGTTAGTTGTAATAAACATGCACACAAGATCCTATGACCTAATGATGTCAAGATGCTACGCATAGAGGTGAGATCTTAGGGTTAAAAATTAGGGTATGATAGTAGGCATAAGATTGCGAAATTTTAGTGAGCACACAAATCAAAAACTTTAGGTCAAGTACCTTCCCGTAAACAATAGAAAACCCAAAAACAACAAAACATTCTCTTAACCCTCCCAAAGGAGAAACTTTCCCAATCAATAGCAGATAAACACAAGAAAACATTTCAAATGGCAGAAATACATGCAAACGAAGGTTCCTATAGATTACTATAGATACTTTGGGTGTTAATAGCTTCCCTTTATATAACCAAACCCCGATCCCCGATCTCTTAGCATTTGTTAAAGAAAACACTTGCGTGCATGGTTAGTTTAAGATATCTTCCCATTCCTTTTAAGCTTCATAGGATAAATACAGTAAGAAAGTAGCACCAAATGCAGTAGGTGGTCACCAAAAAACCGACGCTACATAGAGGACGATTAATCAAAGTCACGTTACTAGGGTGCAACATACTGGGGTAGGATATGTCAAATCTTCATGATACCTCCTGAAGGCAGATTCCTTTATGGGTTATGTTGCATTAGAGCATTTTTTTGTCATATCACATATGCAAGATTCATGTTGATAGCTAACACGTGGCATCCCCCGTAGAGTTCTCCCCGTAAGAGATTGCTAAAGTTTTATCACCCTTAGCATAGCATTATGAAGATTCTGATTATTCTCTCCAGCAAGAGTTCAGAAGTTTGCTCTCCCCTAGTCAGGTTGGTGTTGTTTATTCCTCTCCAGCAAGAGTTCTTTTCCCCTGACGGGATAGCAGTGGTTTGTTTGTGTTTCCCGAGCTTATTTGCGTCTCCAGCAATGGTGTTTCCTTATCCACAACAGAGTAAGGGCAAAGGGTAATTCCCCCAACAGAGGAGTGAGCTCAGTATTGTCCCCTAGCAGGGTTGATATCATCAATCTTCATTCCCTAAGCAGATTTGGTTGTCAATCCCCTCAACAGTTAGAAACCATCGGTGGTTGATATGCCCAGCAGATTCGAAGCCCGATTTTCATTGGCACTTTTCTTCATCAGAATCTAAGATATGTTTCCCCGAAAGATGTATGTTGTTCCTACTTTCAATAGAATGGAAGTTCAGTTGGTCTTCTTCAGCAAAGGTTTTGACCTTGAAGGCAATTCAGTTTGTCTTCCCCAACGGGGTTGTTTTTAGGTTCCAGCACTTCTCCCGGTGGAAAGTATTTTTGCATATAGTAATCATCATTACATTAAATCCTCAAAAATGCGTAGCATTTCCATTTTATATGGAGTATTACGCCACAAATAAATTCAAACATGCATGTGGAGCATAGGCCAGATTTGGTACCTTCCACGAAAGCCCGAATCAACCCTTAATCAAGACAGTGACATATCCCCAGCAGACATTCCTTCGATCAGTTTTTATTCCGTCAAATCCCTTTGACGAAGTCAGTTTTCTTTTTGTCAAACCCCTTTGACAATGTGTTTCTTCGGTTCAGTTTTCTTTCCATCAGATCTCTTTGACGATGTGTTTCTTCGGTTAAGTTTTCTTTTCATCAAATCCCTTTGACGATGTGATGTTACTTCTCTTTTTGTCAAATCCATTTGACGATGTGTTTCTTCATTTTCTTTCTATCAAATCCCTTTGACGATGTGATGTTAGTTCTCTTTCCGTCAAATCCCATTGACGATGTGTTTCTTCGGTGCAGTTTTCTTTCCGTCAAATCCGTTTGACGATGTAAATTTAGTTCTCTTTCTGTCAAATCCCTTTGACGATGTGTTTCTTCGAGTAAGTTTTCTTTTCGTTAAATCCCTTTGACGATGTGATTTCAGTTTTCTTTCCGTCAAATCCCTTTGAGAATGTGATGTTAGTTCTCTTTTAGTCAAATCCCTTTGACGATGTGTTTCTTTGTTTTCTTTCCGTCAAATCCCTTTGACGATGTGATGTTACTTCTCTTTCCGTCAAATCCCTTTGACGATGTGTTTCTTCGGTGCAGTTTTCTTTCCATCAAATCCCTTTGACGATGTGATGTTAGTTCTCTTTTTGTCAAATCTCTTTGATGATGTGTTTCTTCGTTTTCTTTCCGTCAAATCCCTTTGATGATGTAATGTTAGTTCTCTTTCGGTCAAATCCCTTTGAAGATGTGTTTCTTCGGTGCAGTTTTATTTCCGTCAAATACCTTTGACGATGTGATGTTAGTTCTCTTTCCGTCAAATCCCTTTGACGATGTGATTTCAGTTTTCTTTCCGTCAAATCCCTTTGACAAAGTGATGTTAGTTTTCTTTCCATCAAATCCCTTTGACGATGTGTTTCTTTGGTGCAATTTTCTTTCCGTAAAATCCCTTTGACAATGTGATGTTAGTTCTCTTTCCGTCAAATCCATTTGATGACGTGTATCTTCGGTTCAGTTTTCTTTCTGTCAAATCCCTTTGACGATGTGTATCTTCGGTTCAGTTTTCTTTCCGTCAAATCCCTTTGATGACGTGTTTCTTCGGTGCAGTTTTCTTTTCGTCAAATCCCTTTGATGGTGTGATGTTATTTCTCTTTCCGTCATTGACGATGTATATCTTCAGTTCAATTTTTTTTCGTCCAATCCCTTTGACGATGTGTTTCTTTGGTGTAGTTTTCTTTCCGTCAAATCCCTTTGACGATGTGTATCTTCAGTTCAGTTTTCTTTCCGTCAAATCCCTTTGATGATGTGTTTCTTTGGTGAAGTTTTCTTTCCGTCAAATCCCTTTGACGATGTGTTTCTTTGATGATAGTATTTATTTCCGTCAAATACCTTTGACGATATGTCTCTCTAGCGGAGTTTGCTTCCAAACATCTGACGTTTGCCCCTGCAGAGTGGTTTGCCAAAGATTTCTCCCTCCCCAGCGGAGTTATCTTCTCTTCCCCTTTGGTTGTAAGTCCCACTTTGGCCGACATCCCTTTTTAAAGTTTCCCTTCGGTCGACACCTTTGGTTGTAAATCCATTTCCAGACTAGTACCCAATCGTCTGTTTCTTTCCCCACAGAGTACAAATTTCTAGGTTCTTTTGTATTCAATCCCCTTCTACCTTGAACGTCTGAAAAGTGTCCCTCTTCATCCCTTCAAGTTTAAGCTAATTGAATAGGGGCAGCTGTTGCACCCCAAAATTTGCCCTCCCTTTTTTCAACCTTAACTGGCTTTCGCTTCACGTTCATTTGCATTTTCATTAGGGTATAACAGTTAATCATGCATTGCATTGAGTGTTGAGACATTGGATCACTTTGTTTTTATGGCTCAAGACTTCTTGCTATTTCGAGTTTTTAAGTAGCAAGCATCAGAGGCTCCAGCATTTATTTTGCTCAGTGATTTGGTATCGGACCGTATTTTTCCAGCATGTTATTTTGAGTGCAAAAGAGAATTCATAGCTTATTACAGACATGATTCAGTTGCAATATCAAATGACAAGTTTCATAGGCAAAATGGTGTTCAGAACAAGTGGCAACGAGTGGTTTTCCAAGCTTTCCCTCCAAAAGGCGCCAAAATTCAAATTTTTGAGCTGTTAATCGATTAACACATTTTGCCTTGCAAATGGTTAATCAATTAACATGAGGAACTTTTTCCTAGAAAGTTCAGTTTTTAGCACTGTAGCAGTTTCAACTCATTTTGATCACTTGGTTTCACATTTGCATCAGTAGAAGAATCTAGAATGCTTCCAAATTTTGGTTCATTTCAAAATCAACTTCACTTTCCCTCAAATAATTCAAATAATTCCACTCCTAATTCCATTCCTAATACTAACCCTCATTCAAACCCATACTCCAAACCTAGAGCTTATTTAAGTAAATTTGCTCCAAACCTCACATAACTTCATTAATTTTTCTGATTTTTCTACACTTCACATTCCAATTCTCTCACACTTTTTCTCACTCTCCATTTTCATCTTCAACCTTCACTAAAGCTCCATAACCAAAAAGCTTCACAAATTGTACATTGCAATTTGTGTATTCTTGAGTTAAACCTCCATTACATCATCATCCATCATTCAATTATGAAGTTGAAGTGTTTTCGGATCTAGATTCAAGCGCTGGAAGTGTTTTCTTGAAGTGATTTTCTAAGCAATTTCGGTTTCGTTCGTTCTCGCGCGGATCTTTAATTTTCTTGCTAGGAATTCATTGGATCTTCGATTTTCTTTGCTTGATCTATCAAATTTCGTTTCCAACACTTACCAAAGCAAATCTCCACTTTGTAGGTTGGTAATTCTTAGATCTACTTCTCATTTTGGCTTATTTTGCGTTTTCACAATGTAGCTCTTGTGATTTTTGGTGATAATTGATCCATTGATTGCTTTGATTATTGATCATGATGTTTGATGGATTCAATTGGTGTTTACTTGTTGTTATATGATGTAATTTTCGTGATTAATTACATGCTGTAACATGTGGAGATTAAGTGATTAAGTTGCTGAAAAGTGCTTTTATGCTAAATTTTATGTTGTTGTTTTTTACAGTGTTAACAGATTAACCATTTGCTAGGAAAATCTGGTTAATCGATTAACCGGTCTATTTTGTGTGTTTTTTGTTGATTTTCGAAGGGTTAATCGATTAACCAGTTTTGTCTTGCAAATGGTTAATCGATTAACATTGTGGCAGAATGTGTTTTTTGTGCATTTTCAAGCTTGTTTTGATTTCTTTCCCCTTCTAAACTCCTTGGCTTTGTATGATACATATTTGTAGAATTTTCTTGTGCTATTTCACTCCATTTTGCAGCATGTATGCGATTCTTCGACACGCGACGCATTGATTTCATGATGCAAGTTCATGACTAATTATGTTGCATTCTTCATGTTGCTTGCTTGTTCATACTTGTTTGCTTGCTCTTGATGCCTATTGTGCTTGATTCTTGATACATGCTCATGTTGGCTTTCGATTCCGCAAATGTGTGTTCGTTTGAGATGATTAATTATTGATGAATATCCATGTTGTTCTTGTTGAATGCTTAAGTGTGCAATGTTGTTGAAACTTTCTTATGCTTAATGGTTGGTATATGTTTATCAATTGATCTTGTTTGATGCATGCTCACACTCGATCCTTGCAATTCATGTGCATTTGTTTAAATGTGGGAACATGTTTTGGTTCAATTCTTTTGACGCATGTTTATGCTTGGTTGTTAAACATGTTCATTGTTGATTGTTTAATCTTTGATGCATGCTTAACTTGATGTTGGAATGTTACATGTTCATCTTTGCTTGATGCGTGTTTGATGCATTACATGTTGCTGCATACACTGCTGATGTGTTGAATATGTGCTGTAAAATGTATTCATTTTGTTTGTTGCATTCTACATTTGTTTTGTTCAAACAATGCATGATGTTAAATGTTATGTTATGTTATGTTGTTGCTGGATTTTATCGTTGTTCTGAGCTGAAGCATTGTTGTTGCTGCTTTTTTTGGTTTATTTTCTTTGTTTTGGTTTGCTTTTGCATGTTCCCTTAAGGCCTCTTAGTCCTACTTAATTTTTGGTTAAGCTTGGAGTAGGATAAACGTTATGTGTTAATCCATGCATGATAACATTAGGTTAGCTCCCTTTCAACCTCAACCTTAGGTTCATCCTTGCATGCTAACATTAGGTTAGGCTTGTTGGAACAAGATTTGGTTCAGCAAGATATCTCTAAGTTTTGATAATAACAAAGTTGTATTTATGTGAGAACAATTTTGGTACTTTAAGGTTTATTTTCTAAAGTGTTGACAAACAAGTTCTGACATTGATAAAAATAATTCTGACTCTGATAAAGATAATTCTGACTCTGATAAAGATAACTCTGACTCTGATAGAGATCATGTGGAATGTTACTCTCAATTAATCAAAAGTCTCTTTTGCGAAAGAAGCAAGTTTGCTTCTGATCTACTCTACTTTAGAAAAATTCTAAGAAGATAATATGTTGTTGCTGCAATGTTCTCTTGGATTCTGGCTCTGAATATAACTTTAATATTTATCTTCGGAAGACTAAGCGCTAAAGACTCTGAAGACATGGTTCTGCTGAATAGCGTTCTAAAGACTCTGAAGACTTAAGTTTCTGAAGATCAAGTTCTGAAGACTCTGAAGACAAGGTTCTGCTGAACAACATTCTGAAGACTCTGAAGACTTAAGTTTCTGATAACCAAGGGTTCTGAAGATCAAGTGATGAAGACTCTGAAGACAAAGTTATGTTGAACAACGTTCTGAAGACTCTGAAGACTTACGTTTCTGATAACCAAGGGTTCTGAAGAAGGAGTGCTGAAGACTCTGAAGACAAGGTTCTGCTGAACAAGTTCTGAAGACTCTGAAGACTCAAGACTCTGAAGACCCAGTGATCAATTCTTCTGGTCATGCTTTAATCATATCAATTCAGAAGCCTCTGATGAATAGAAGAAGATGAAACATTTGCGAGGGAAAATAGTACATAGTACAGATCAAACACGTTTTTTTCTGCTACCATTCCACTACCCTTAATTGGTGGTACAAAGGAGAACTTCAGTGTATGATTTTCATCCTAGCATAACGACGTTATTTCAAGTCGCCAACAATTTTACTGATATTCCTGATCTGCTCTTCAACTGATCTTTTTCTGGCTATATAAGGATTTGATCACTCAAAGAATTTAGAGAGATACACATATACATGCAAGTCGACACTGAAATTCATGAGTGAAATACAAAATTGAAAACACTGATATGAGATGGAGAAATCCACGAGTGAACAGTAAGCACTACAATACAAAGAAGAAATTTTGTTCATATTGTATAGATTTTCTCTAAGTTAGTTTGAGCTAGAAATTGTGTTTATATCAGATTATATAGAAACATTTCATTGTAAACACCATATTTGATCAAACAGTTGTTTGTATTCCTTAAGGGACCAGTTAGGTCAGAATCCTTAAGAAGAGACGGTTAGTCTGTGTATTTTTAGTCACCAGCAGTTGCTAATGCAGTTGTAATCAGTTTGGTTATAGTGGATTAAGTCCTTGTGTATAAGGCGAAATCACCTTGGCGGGTGGAGTGGATTAACTTGATAGTTTTCAAGTGAACCATGATATATCGTGTGTCTTTCTTTATTGCTAGTTTATCTGTGATCTTTGTTTCAGTTTCACAAAAAAACTTTCATTTTGAAAACCCAATTCAAACCCCCATTTCTTGTGTTTTTCTCACACCTTCAATTGGTATCAGAGCCTGATTCTGATTATGATAAAAAGATTTATCAACACTTCACTGTGTTCAGTACCGATCCAGTATTTGTGTGAGATATCATGGCTACAACCAATGTTAATCCTGTTGTAGAAGAGAAAGATCATTACAGTGCCAAACCACCAGTCTTTGATGGTGAAAAGTTGACTACTGGAAGTATAGAATTGAAATTTTCTTTCTTGGTTATGATGTAGATCTTTGGGATCTGGTAGTCGATGGCTACACTCACCCAGTTGATGTTATAGGTGTTAAAGTGTCTAGAAGTGATATAACCAACCAACAAAAGAAAGATTACAAGAATCATCACAAGGCAAGAACCATATTGCTAAATGTTATCTCTTATACTGAGTATGAGAAGATAACAAATAAAGATACTGCCAAATCCATTTTTGATTCTCTGAGAATGACTCGTGAAGGAAATGCTCAAGTTAAGGAGACAGAGGCGCTGACACTAATCTAGAAATATGAGGTATTTAGAATGGAGGATGATGAAACAATTGAGACTATGTTTTCAAGGTTTCAAATGCTAGTCGCAGGACTTAAAGTTCTGGACAAAGGTTACTCAACTGCTGATCATGTTAAAAAGATCATTCGAAGTCGTCCCAAGAAATGGAGACCTATGGTAACAACTCTAAAGCTATCCAAGGATCTTAACAACATAAGTCTTGAAGAACTTGTTAGTTCTTTAAGAAGTCATGAGATAGAGTAGGAAGAAGATGAACCTCCAAAGAAAAGTAAATCTATTACTCTTAAGTCTAAACCTGAAAAGGCAAATGCTTATCAAGATGAGGAAGAATTAAAAGATTCCAATGAAGAATTAGAAGATGAGTTATCGCTTATTTCCAGAAGGATCAACAAACTCTGGAAGCATAGGCAAGGAAACTTCAGAGGATCAAGAAGAAATAAAGGTCGTTCTGAGTCATCATCTGGACAAAAGAAGCAGAACTCTGGAAAAGAAGTCATCTGCTATGAGTGTAATGAGCCAGGTCATTACAAGAACGAGTGTCCAAAGCTTAATAAAGACAAGAATCCTAAGAAGAACTTCTCCAAAGCGAAGAAGGGACTAATGGCAACTTGGGACGACTCTGATTCTGAAGAAGAAGACTCTAATGAAGAACAAGCAAACGTTGCGCTAGTAGCAACAATTGACGCTGAAGTTTCTAGAGAACCAAAAGACAAAATATCATCAGAACTAGAATCAGACTTTGACTCTGACTCAGAGGTATTATCTAAACTCTCTCGTTGTGAATTAGAATCATGTCTTTCAGAAATGCTGGAAAAGTATCAAACTCTTCAGAGTAAATACAAGGATCTTAAAAGATTACATGTAATTGCTTCTGAGGCAAAAGATAAGCTTGAGCATAATAATTCTTCTCTAAATGAAAACATTTTTCCTTAAAAAAATAGTAATGTGCTTTGAAAAGCAAAATGTCTAAATTAGAAGAAGAATTAATCTCCAATGTCTCTGACACAAGCTGTATCAATAAGTATGATAGAGCATTCCAATATTTTCTAGCTAAAAGCATAGATAGAACCAGAATAGCTTCCATGATCTATGGAGTTAGCAGAAATGGTAAGAAAGGTTTGGGGTGTACAAAAACATTTGATATTGACGAAAGTCTGCCTGTTAAACCAAAACCTCTCTATGACCATTTTGTGCCTTCTGGCACTGAGCTTGTTTGCCCTGAGTTTGCACAAGAACTCCCACCGACACAGAAATCTATTTCTAAAGTCAAATATCATGCACAAATTCCACTTGATTATCCTGTTGCACATAAGCTCAAAGTTGTTAAACACTTTGGGAAAACTAACAAGAGAAGACCCAGAAAGTGGGTACCTAAGGACAAGATAATCTATGTTGCAGATATTCTTAGCAGCTCAGTTGAAACACCAATCATGGTACCTTTAAACGGACCTAGGCACCTTTAAACACTTTGCTTACAAAATACATGGTCCACTCTTCTTTGTCCATCTCTTGGACGAGTACTGAACTCATCATCTGATTTGTGACTAAAAAGTAAATGAGTAATGGCGACCCCTCTTTTAGGAGAGTGAGGATAGACAATGATGTGATGAAAATTTTTATTCTTGAGAACACCTCCTTGCATTCCCTTGTCCACTTGAACTTCTTCTTTTTTTAAGGCAGTGAAGAAAAGAAAAACCTTGTCGCCCGCACAGAAGAGGAAGCAATATAAAGTGGTGAAGCGACCATTTATTTCTTGTACTTCTATGACATTGGTGGGGCTTTTCATGACAATGATGGTTTGAGACTTATCTGGGCCCGCCTCAATCCTCTTTTTGATAGACATAAAGCCAAGAAACTTACTTGCATGCACCTCAAAATAGCATTTGGCAGGGTTTATGTGCATATTTTACTTCCTGACTAACACCAAGACATCCTATATGTCTGTTGTATGACTCTGCCCCTCTAAAGTTTTTACTATCATGTCGCCGACATAAATCTCCAAGTTTCGTCCTATCTGTTAGGAGAATATTGCATCCATAAGTCGCTAGTAGGTGGCCCCTGCATTCTTCAAGACAAAAAGCATGATGTTATAATAATATTTATCATGGTTTAACATGAATGCTGCTTTAGGCATATATAGAGGATCCATTTTAATTTAGTTGTATCCCGAATAGGAGTCAGTGAAACTCAAAGTCATATTTTGTTCAAACTGCAGTAAAGCGACAAGAAGCAAAAATTTAGATTTGGAAGGATTCCCTCCGGGATCTATATCGTCTACATAGGGATCGGTGCGAGGGAATGAATGGCGTTCAACGGTCTCTACATTTCTAAGCTTGTTGTGAAAATTTTGGTTAAAAGATTCAAGGTACCAAAAATAAAAGCAGAAAATATAAAGACGGAAAATATAAAGACGGAAAATATAAAGTAAAGACTTAAATATAAACGGAGTCTTGTTGGGATTGAATCTCATCAATTTATAACACATGCATTCTTCTAATCAGTTAAACACAAATCAATCATTTGTCTAATATCCTCACGTATCACCCACAACCGAGGTTATGTCTAACACAAAGTCGAGAGAACAACTGTATTGCCTCATAGGTGATGTCTCACGCAACTCAATAACACAAAGCATTAAGAACTGATACTCATGCAAATTCTAAGCCTAAATCTATGTCTAGAGTCTAGAACCTAACAAGTATTCAAAGATGACACCCATATCAAATTCATGATTGATTCACATAAAATGCCATGATCAAAATATATACATACGCTTAACCCTTTTTACATGCATTCAACTAATTTGCCACATGTATGTAAACATAGTTCTTCATCTCTATTATCATGCATCCTCACAATACCATTCGCGTCAAAAACGTTATCATGGTCTTTACCGTATTGATCCTACTCATGCTACTAATCAACATAATAAAATAAAAGTGATACTAGTGAATATCAACTTACAAGACTATGTCAAAAGTTTGCTCATTGATCGATGAATATCTTAGATCAAAGATTTGAAAAGGTTTTGTCAAGACCCACAAATAAGAAATCAAAGACAACATCAATATTGAATCAAAACTAGTTTACAATACATAAATTAGATGAAATACATAAGGTATCAAAGGATTACATCCAAACCTAACAGGAGATTGAAGATCTTACCTTCTCCCCCTTAGGGTTTGTGTTTCTCTCTCTAAAATATACTTGGAATGAAGAGAGATAAAGTTCTGATCTATGTTATAAAAGTTGTACCAAAGTTGTGAAAAATTGTTTCTTAAAAGTAAGAAAAGTACATATATAGTAAAACAAAATTTTGTCCTATTCGCCTAGAGAACACCCTTTTCGCCTATCGAAGACTACTTTTGGGCACTTCAAGTGCCTCAAGAATACTTAAACCGCCCTTGGAAAATATACGAGTTCGCTGTGTGAACACTTCTTTGCACAGCGAACCTCTTCGCTTCAACTTCGCCCAACGAACTTTGGATCATTTTCCTACTGCCTATAATTTGGGATGGTTCGCTGGGGCTTCGCCAGGATCTCGCACAACGAGCATTTGCTTTTACCTCGCTGATGTTTGCACAGTGAACATGTTGATTCTTCATCAATTCTTTGGCTTCCTTGTCCAATCCTTTGTGTCTTATTCATTGAAGTTTTATGCCTAAATCCTGCACAATAACCCACACATCAAAGAATCCAAAGGTATTTGCAATATGTTGAAGAATCACACAAGAACAAGAAATAAATCCATTACAACATGAGAAATGAGTTGAAAAATGCCAAGAAAGATGATTCAATTTAAGTCAAAAACTGCACTTAACAGTAACCCAATGACCAATAATCATGTGATGAATATCCGACATAGGGTAAGGGCCCTTGAGACAGGTTGTATTGAGGTCGGTGAAATCCACACACATGTATCACTTGTTTTATGCTTTCTTCACCAAGAAGACATTTGCCAACCAAGTTGGGTATTTTACTTTTGTGATGAAGTCGACGTTTGCTAGCTTACTCACATCTTCGCTGATGGCGGCTCTCTTCTCCTCGTCAACTTTCTGCTTCTTTTGAGACATTGGTCTCACAAAGGGGTTAACAACGAGGCGACGTCACACGACTTTGATATCTATGACTAGCATGTCAGAGGTACTCTATGTAAATAAGTCGATGTTTCACTTAAGTTGGTTGACTAGCCAACACTCTTCTTTTTTGGAAAAGGATGTGCCTATGTTTGTCACTTGTTGAACTGAATGACCTATCTAAACCTCATTCAAATCTTTAGTGGGAGTAAGTCTTCGTTCTCCATGCTCAATCTGGGATCCTAACTCGCGGTGTCTGTGTCATGCGCCTAAAAAAGGATAACCTCGTGAACAATAATTTTTCACCTCATCGCCAAACTTTTATAATAACACTCTTGGTGCTTTCTTGATCTCTTCGGACAATCCTGAATCACCTGTTGGGTATTGAGGATTTTAGGATCAGGTAATTGGTGGATATAATCGCCATAACGAATTAATGGTCGGCCTCCCAACGATGATGTTATACGGAGATAAGGCGTCTACCACGAGGTAATTGACTTTAATTGCCTTGGCATCTAATCTTGTACCTCAAGTCGTTTCCAGGGTTATGTGACCTCTTACTTGTACATGTTTCCCTAACAAGCCTACCAGCAAGCTTTTGAAATGCCTTAATGCTACTGGGATCAAGCTAGAGCTTCTGGAAGGTGCTCTAGAATAATATGTCAGTTTAGTTTCCCAGGTCTATCAAGACTCACTTAGCATCCTAATTATCGTATTGAACAATGATGACCATGTGATCATTATCATGAGGATAAACTCTGATGGCATCACTATTAGAGAAACGATTCTAGCCGCTGGTTCTCTTTGCATGGCGAGAGGCATTGGGTAGCCAATACCTGCTTGGTGTATTTCCTCAGAGAGGAACTGGAACCTCATCTGCTTGTGAAACCTCCGACAATGGTGCTAACCATAAAACGTGGATATTCTGTGACCATTATTTAGAGAGAGCAGTGAAAATTGTGCTGATGATGGAAGGTGTGGCCCAAGTTAGTTTTATCAGGGCCCTAAAGCAGACACCAACGTAGTTGCTTAAAAAGTACATATGTGTGGGACTCCTATATTATTAGGGGTGGCTAGAGACGTTTAAGAGTTTGTGGTTATTTAGGGCAAGCTCACGGTTGTGAGAAACCCTGCTTATGAAACCTCCGACAATGATGCTAACCATGAAACTTGGATATTCTTTGACCATTTTTTAGAGAGAGAGAGAGAGAGAGAGAGAGAGAGAGAGAGAGAGCGGTGAAAATGATGTTGATGATGGAAGGTGTGGTATGTAACACCCCAAAATAATTAGATTATTTATTTAATTGATTATGATGAATTTTTGTGAATATTCCTTGTGAATATATGGTGATTTGCGGAATATGATGTGTTTTATATGTTGTGTTATGGGGTAGAACGAATTAAGATGAATATGAGGATTATTTATATTTTAGATAATTAGTTTTAATTATTTAGAATTGTTTTAATACTAAGATAGAGATAATATATGGTGTAGATAAGACTGGGGCAAAAGGGTAATATTCATGAGGATTATTAAGGGCAAGTTGGGAAAGACATAATAGGGGTCTAAGGGTTAAACAAGGAAAAGAGAGGAAAAGTGTTTCATTTTGTGCAATCGTGTTTTGAGAGCAACGGAAAAATGAGAAAGGCTAGGGCTCAAGGGAATTGCTGTAAAACTCAGAGAGGAAGAATCAATTGCTAAGAAAATCTAAGGTATGAGGAGTATTGCTTGTCATTGTAATTGATATAGGTTTTAGATGTATGTACGTATGTTGTTTGGGGTTTCGTGATGAAATTATTGACATGATGAATCTATGATGAAATTGGTGAAGTATTGGTGTGATGATTCTATGAATTGGTTTAGGTAATGAGTGTTAGTGTATGGTGTTGTTGTATGATGAAAACATGTTAAATTATGTGTGTTTTGGACTGAGTTCGTATTAGAATATGATGTAATTTAGGGTCTGGACTGATGCAGAATCGCAACTGAGAATTGCTCTTGCAATAGTTTTGTCAGGCGAACATCATACGTCGCTGGGCGAAGCAACTTCCCGCCAGCCGCGACGGGCGAGAGTAGAGGCGAAAGGAGGGTGGAAAAGAGGTGCTCCTGGAAATGTATGGGAAGGGTGTTTTCGCCCCCAGCTTCGCCGGGCGAGCTCAAGGCGAGCAGACTGGGACATAATTATTTCTAAAGTTCGAAAATTCATAACACGAGTTGTGAGTGTCCAATCGACGTATGGTTCGAATCATTGGAAAGTTGGTCAAACATACTTTATTTTAAAATTATTTCCAGCACCAGATTTCCAACTATTTGATACGTGGATAGGTACTTCGTACGCGTCGAGCTATGTCGTCTTACTGAATACATGTAGATACCTTGAATAATTAGTTCTTAGGAATATCTTGTTCTTAACGATGAATGTGACGGTCATTGGGAAATTACTATGACAAAATTGATGTGTGTTTGTGATGTTATACTATGGTGTTTATGATGGTGTATGACGATTATAATTAATGATGTGCATGACGATGCTTATACATACTATGTGAAGAAATATGATGGTTTTATGAATGATGATGCAACTTGACTAGCCGTGGGCGTGTCTAGTGTGACATTGCATAATTATGAGGTGAATGATATTTGATGATGTTGTGATATAAGTGATGTTTTGGTGATAATGATTGGTTGATGATATAGTGACGTTGTGAATGATTTGATAAAGAGACAGTGTGAGTATGTGTGTGATATATGAATCGTTAATAATTGTTGTTATGACTACTATATTTATTTCTTATATCTTTTGTAATGATTTGGGATTACTCACCCTGCCTGTTTGAATGTTGCTCCACGTGGGTAACATGCAGGTGATCAAGATTAAATTGTAGATGCATGGAGACTTAGCTTTGGAGTCGTTTTACCTTATTTCAGTCGATTAAAGGATGTCTTGCTTTGATATGTAACATCGGGGTCGGGAACGTTTGAGTGGAACCATATGTTCTTTATTTTTTTTGTTATGAAGTTAAGAAGTTGCCTTTAATTGCTGAGTGTTTTGAATCATAACTTTAAATGACAAAGTACGAAGAAGTTTTCTTGAAGTATTTTAAATAAAGATGTTTTGTGATTAAGATTTCCGCTGCGATGGTTGAAAATGTTCATTGAGTATATTGATGAAATAATTGTTATAAATGATTTGAAAACCTGTGTTACGGAGCAGGTCGATCCACATTAATGTTTTTATGAAGCATGTAACACCCTTGTTGGTGTTTTACTCTGATTTATATGTTAAATTATTCGTTGGGTTTAAAAGGGTGTTACATTAGTGGTATCCGAGCAGATCGGTCTATCTGGCCAGGTTTTTATATGATGTCAGTCCCCTGTTAGTCGACGAGTGGGTGTACACTAACGCGTTGGAATCACTTGCTCAAGTGATGGCCTAGAATGCATAGAACAATCAGAATTGAGGGGTTCCTGATGAGTTTCATGCTTTGGGAAAGTTCCAGAGGAACAATCCACCAACTTTTGTGGGCACTCATGACCTAGAGGGTGCACAGAAGTGGCTCAAAGTGATTGAGAAGATCTTCCTAGTGATGGCATGCACTGACGCTTAACATGTATAATTTGGTACTCATATGCTGTCAGAAGAAGCTAAAGATTGGTGGGATAATGCACACCAGAGATTGGAGGATGTTGGTACTGAGATAACTTAGCTTGTATTCAAGAAAGAATTCTTGGAGAAGTATTTCCCTGAGGATGTTCGTGGTAAGAAGGAGATAAAGTTCCTTGAATTGAAGCAAGGAAACATGATTGTTTTAGAGTATGCAGCAAAATTTGAGGCGATGATGAGGTTTTGTCTGCATTACAACCGCGTCGATGCAGAGATTTCTAAATATCTCAAGTTTGAGAATGGGCTGAGACCAGAGATCAAACAAGGTATTAGATACCAACAGATTCGTAGGTATGTTGAGCTGGTGGATAAGAGTGGGATCTATGATGAGGATAGCAGAGCTCGATTGGCTCACTACAAACATCTTAGTGAGAAGAAAGAGAAAGGGAAATTTTGAGGAAAACCTTATGTGACTCCAGTTGATAAAGGGAATCAAAAGGCTTCATATGGGAAGAAGACAAGTGGGGGAGCAGCTCCCGCTTCTATTAAGTGTTACATGTGTGGCGAGCAAGGTCATTGTGCTAATGGATGCAACAATAATGTGCTGAGATGTTACAGATGCGGTAAGAGATGTCATCGAGTCACTGATTGTAAGAATGAGGGTCTGACTTGTTTCAATTGTGGTGAACAGGGTCACATCAGTACCCAATGCCAGAAGCCGAAGAAGACTACTACTGTTGCTCACACTAATGGAAAAGTGTTTGCCTTGAGTGGTTCAGAGGTCCCTAAGAAGGATAACTTGATTCGAGGTACTTGTTTTATTAACAATACGGAGTTGGTTGCTATTATTGATACTGGTGCTACTCATTCGTTTATTTCACTTGAATGTGCTACTATGTTGGGTTTGAAATTGTCTGATATGAATGGTAGTATGGTGATAGAAACTCTTGCTAATGGTTTTGTTACTACTACTTTTGTGTGTTCGGGTTGTCCTTTAACTATTTTTAGAAAGAGTTTCGTGATGGATTTGGTGTGTTTACCCTTGCACCAAATTGATGTTATCCTTGGAATGAACTGGTTAGAATTCAACTATGTTCATATCAACTGTTATAATAAGACTGTGAGATTTCCTGAGTTTGGTGATAATGGAGAGCTGATGTTTTTGTCTGCTAAGCAAGTGGATGAACTTCTGGAAGACGAAGCCTTGATGTTTGCAATGTTTGCATCGTTGCAAGTTGACCTCTAAATTACAAGTGTTGAATTACCTGGTGTCTGCGAATTCCCAGATGTATTCCAGATGACGTAAGTGATTTTCCCCCAGAGTGTGAAGTCGAGTTTGTGGTGGAATTGATACCAGGTACGAGTCTGGTGTCAATGGCTCCTTGCCGGATGCGAGCTTCTGAGTTAAGTGAATTAAAGAAACAATTGGAAGAATTGCTTGAGAAGAAGTTTGTTCGACCGAGTAATTCTCCGTGGGGTGCTCCTATATTGTTAGTTAAGAAGAAAGACTGTAGTATGAGGTTGTGTGTTGATTACAGACAATTGAATAAAGTGACTATCAAGAATAAGTACCCACTTCCGAGAATCGACAATTTGATGGATCAACTAGTGGGCGCTTGTGTGTTTAGCAAGATTGATTTGAGGTCTGGTTATCATCAGATCCGTGTTAAGCCAGATGATATTCTGAAGACAGCTTTCAAGACGAGGTATGGTCACTATGAATACATTGTGATGTCGTTTGGTGTATCCAATGCACCAGGTGTGTTCATGGAGTATATGAAACAGATTTTTCATGAGTATTTGGCTAAGTTTGTTGTGGTTTTCATTGATGATATTCTGATATACTCGAAATCTGAAGAAGAGCATGCAGAGCATTTGTGTACGGTGTTGCAAGTGTTGAGAGTGAAGAAGTTATATGCAAAACTGTCAAAATGCGAGTTTTGGTTGAAGGAAGTGAGTTTCCTTGGCCATGTGATATTGAGTGGTGGAATTGTTGTGGATCCTTCTAAGATTTATGTTGTGTTACAGTGGGAGACTCCGAAGTCGGCTACAGAAATACGAAGTTTTCTTGGGTTGACAGGTTATTATTGCAAGCTTATCGAAGGTTTTCCTAAGTTGGCATTACCTTTGACTCAGTTGACTCGGAAGGTTCAAGCTTATGTGTGGGATGTTGCATGTGAAGATAGTTTTATGGAATTGATGAAGATGTTGACGACTGCTCCGGTATTGGTCTTGCCTAATCCGAGTGAGTCTTTTGTGGTATATTGTAATGCGTTAAAGATGGGTCTTGGTGAAGTGTTGATGCAGAATGGCCAGGTTGTTGCATATGCTTCCAGACAATTGAGGGTTCATGAAAGGAATTATCCTAAGCATGATTTAGAATTGGCAGCTGTAGTGTTCGTGTTAAAAAATTGGAGACATTACCTTTTTGGCTTTAAATTCGAGGTGTTCAGTGATCATAAGAGTTTAAAGTACTTATTAGATCAGAAAGAGTTGAATATGAGGCAGAGGAGGTGGCTGGAATTGTTGAAAGACTATGACTTCGATTTGAATTACCACCCTGGTAAAGCAAATGTGGTGGCTGATGTGTTGAGCAGGAAGTCATTGCATATGTCGATGTTGATGGTGAGAGAACTAGAATTGATCGAGCAGTTTAGAGACATGAGTTTAGTATGTGAGATGACTTCTGATAGTGTGAAGTTGGGAATGTTGAAACTGACAAGTGGCATTCTCAAAGAAATCAAGGGAGGTCAGAAATCAAATTTGAAATTGGTTGATCAATTGGTCTTGATTAACCAAGGTAATAGAGGTGAGTTCTGGATTGATGAGAATGACGTGATGAGGTTTAGAGATAGGGTCTGTGTTCCGGATGCTACGAAGATGTATCAGGATTTGCAGAGGTTGTTTTGGTGGCCAGGTATGAAGAGAGATATTGCTGAATTTGTTTATGCCTGTTTGACTTGTCAGAAATCAAAGATTGAACATCAGAAGCCTTTGGGTATGATGCAACCGTTGAATATTCCGGAATGGAAATAGGATAGTATTTCCATGTATTTTGTGTCGGGACTACCGAAGACTGCGAAGGGAAATGATTCGATTTGGGTGGTTGTGGATAGATTAACTAAATTGACTCATTTCTTGCCGATGAAGATTAATCATTCTATGCAAAAGTTAGCTGAGTTATACATTGAGGAAATTTACAAGTTGCATGGGATACCATAGAGTATTGTGTCAGATAAAGACCTGAGATATACGTCGAGGTTTTGGAAAAGTTTACAAGATGCTTTGGGTATTAAGTTGAGGATGAGTTCTGCATATCATCCACAGACGGATAGTCAGACATAGAGGACTATCCAATATTTGGAGGATTTACTGAGGGCTTGTGTGTTGGACCAAGGAGGATCTTGGGATAGCCACTTGTTGTTGATTGAGTTTACGTACAACAACAATTTCCATCCTAATATTGGAATGGCACCGTACAAAGCGTTGTATGGTATGAGGTGTAGGACTCCATTGTGTTGGTATGAGTCATGCGAGAGTGTTGTACTCGGACCTGAGATTGTGCAGGAGACGACCGAGAAGATTAAGATGATCTAAGAGAGCATGAGAACTTTGCAGAGTCGTCAGAAGAGTTATCATGGTAGGAGGAGGAAAGCACTTGAATTCCAAGAGGGAGATCACGTGTTTTTGAGAGTTATGTCGGTATCTAGAGTGGCTCAAGCTTTGAAGTCTACAAAGCTCACTCCACATTTTGTTCGTCCGTATCAGATTATGCAGAGGATGGAGAAGTAGCCTATCGAGTTGCTTTACCACCGTCGCTTGCGAACCTTCATGACGTGTTTCATGTATCTCAGTTGAGGAAATACATTCCAGATCCGTCTCATGTGATACAAATGGATGACGTACAAGTGAGAGATAACCTGATGGTTAAAGCGTCACCCGTGCGGATAGATGGTCGAGAAATGAAATAGCTGCAGTGTAAAGAGATTGCCTTAGTGAAGGTATTGTGGGGTGGACCAGCTAGTGAAAGTTGAACTTGGGAGCGTGAAGATCAGATGAGAGAGTCGTGTCCGACTCTGTTTTCCTCAGGTGATTTTCGGGGGCGAAAATTCTTTTAGTGGGGGAGAGTTGTAACACCCAAAAATAATTAGATTATTTATTTAATTGATTATGATGAATTTTTGTGAATATTCCTTGTGAATATATGGTGATTTGCGGAATATGATGTGTTTTATATGTTGTGTTGTGGGGTAGAACGAATTAAGATGAATATGAGGATTATTTATATTTTAGATAATTAGTTTTAATTATTTAGAATTGTTTTAATAATAAGATAGAGATAACATATGGTGTAGAGAAGACAAGGGCAAATGAGTAATATTCATGAGGATTAGTGAGGGCAAGTTGGGAAAGACATAATAGGGGTCTAAGGGTTAAACAAGGAAAAGAGGGGAAAAGTGTTTCATTATGTGCGATCGTGTTTTGAGAGCAACAAAGAAAGGAGAAATGGTAGGGCTTAAGGGAATTGTTGTAGAACTCGAAGAGGAAGAATCAATTGCTAAGAAAATCTAAGGTATGAAGAGTATTACTTATCATTGTAATTGATATAGGGTTTAGATGTATGTATGTATGTTAATTGGGGTTTTGTGATGAATTTATTGACATGATGAATCTATGATGAAATTGGTGAGGTATTGGTGTGATGATGCTATGAATTGGTATAGGTAATGAGTGGCAGTGTATGGTGTTGTTGTATGATGAAAACATGTTGAATTATGTGTGTTTTGGACTGAGTTCGTATTGGAATCAGAAGGAATTTGGGGTCTAGACTGATGCAGAATCGCAGTTGAGAATTGCTGTTACGACAGTTTAGTCTGGCGAACATCATACATCGTTGGGCGAAGCAACTTCCCGCCAGCCGCACCGGGCGAGATTAGAGGCGAAAGGAGGGTGGAAAAGAGGTGCTCCTGGAAAATGTACGGGAGGGATGTTTTCGCCCTGCTTCGCCGGGCGAGCTTCAGGCGAGCGGGAAGCTTCGTCGGGCGAGCCTAAGGCGAGCAGACTGGGACATAATTATTTCTAAAGTTCGAAAATTCATAACTCGAGGTGTGAGTGTCTGATCGACATATGGTTCGAATCCTTGGAAAGATGGTTAAACATACTTTATTTTAAAATTATTTCCACCACCAGATTTCTAACTATTTGATACGTGGATAAGTACTTCATACGCACCGAGCTATGTCGTCTTACTGAATACTTGTAGATACCTTGAATAATTAGTGCTTAGGAATACCTTGTTCTTGACGATGAATGTGACAGTGTTTGGGAAATTACTATGACGAAATTAATGTGTGTTTGTGATGTTATACTATGGTGTTTATGATGATATATGATGATTATAATTGATGATGTGCATGACGATGCTTATACATACTATGTGAAGAAATATGATGGTTTCATGAATGATGATGCAACTTGACTAGCCGTGGTCGTGTTTACTGTGATGTTTTGCATCATGCATTCATAGCATATCTTAGGACTTCAGTCCAGTGATGATGTTAGGACTTTGGTCCAGTGATGATGTTAGGACTCCGGTCCAGTGATGATGTTAGGACTCCGGTCCAGTGGTGGCCTCAATCCTATTGTGTGGATTGAGCGCGTTTTATGATGTGCTCCGGTTCCAAGTGGGAATCGATCCTATGGTGGGGATCTTTGGAGGGATATGACTAAATGTTCATCAAAGTTTTGGTACCATATGCGTGAGTCAGTGTTGTTGCATTTCATGTTACGTGACATTGCATAATTATGAGTTGAATGATATTTGATAATGTTGTGATATAAGTAATGTTTTGGTGATCATGATTAGTTGATGATATAGTGACGTTGTGAATGATTTGATGAAGAAACAGTGTGAGTATGTGTATGATGTATGATGAATATATGAATCGTTAATAATTGTTGTTATGACTACTATATCTATTTCTTATATCTTTTGTAATGATTTGTGATTACTCACCTTGCCTGGTTGAATGTTGCCTCCACGTGGGTAACATGCAGGTGATCAAGATTAGCTTGTAGATGCGTAGAGACTTAGCTTTGGAGTCGTTTTACCTTATTTCAGTCGATTAGAGGATGTCTTGCTCTGATATGTAACATCGGGGGTCGGGAACGTTTGAGTGGAACCATATGTTCTTTATTTTATTTTTTTTTTGTTATGAAGTTAAGAAGTTGTCTTTAATTGTTGAGTGTTTTGAGTTATAACTTTGAATGACAAGGTACGATGAAGTTTTCTTGAAGTATTTTAAATAAAGATGTTTTGTGATTAAGATTTCCGCTGCGATGGTTGAAAATGTTCATTGAGTATATTGATGAAATAATTGTTATAAATGATTTGAAAACCCGTGTTACAGAGCAGGTCGATCCACATTGATGTTTTTATGAAGCATGTGACACCCTTGTTGGTGTTTTACTCTGATTTATATGTTAAATCATTCGTTGGGTTTAAAAGGGTGTTACATGGTCCAAGTTAGTTTTATCGAGGCCCTACGGCGGGCACCAGTGTAGTTGCTTAAAAAGTACGTATGTGTGGCACATTTATGCTGGTAGAGGTGGCTAGAGGCTTTTTAAAGTTTGTGGTTATTTAGAGCAAACTCACGGTTGTGAGAAACCATATTTGGTGGTGTTTTCAATGAGGTTAGAGTAAGTTCACGAGGGTGAGAATCTTTGTATATCGAGGTATTTGGTGGTGAATTCAGAGTACCTCTTAACTCTAAGGTTAAGGTATTTATAAAGGCTTATGGACATGGTTTTAGGGTTTCTTGGGAAATGCAACCGCCTACCATAGTAATAATAGTGGACCTTTGAATTCATATTTCTTGGCGAGACGTGAGTTATTTCCTAGACTCATTTTCCTATTATCTCTAACTCAGACATAATGTTTCCCATGTTCCATATCCTTGGCGAGTGGGGTGATATCTCCCCTCATGGACGATATGACCCCGTCTCCCTTTGCGGGCGATAAGATCTCAATGTCCCTCATGGGCCCTCACAAATACACCAACATAATATCTTTTTTAGGTTTTCTATGGGAGTGAGCCTTTTGTTTTCTGCCCCTTATCTCAGATCCCAACTTGCAGCTCTACCTTTTGTGCCTCTGGCTGAAAAGTCGTGTTTGAGGCAACATGTTCCCTTCTTATTTCCAAGCTATTCGAATAACACTAATGAGAGACATCTTGGTCCCCCTGAACCACTCTAACTCGCTCGTTAAGTAATGGACACTTAAAGCTCAAACGAAGGATGGACAATACCGCCCTTAACAATTTCAGGGCGAGATGCGCTATGATTTCTTTTTACGAGGATATAACGTCCACTACAAAATACTTTACTATAATTATTTTTGCACTTGCATCCGCGTCAAATGTCGTTTCGAGCATTATGTAACCCCTCACATTCACATGTTCACCTGACAAACCAACAAGAGAACCTTTGAACACTCAAATGTCATATGGGTCAAGCTAAAACCCTAGAAATGTGCTCTAGAATAAGACATATATTGAGCTCATTGGATTGATAAATACTTGCTTTATATCCCAATCATCATATTGCACCGTAATGACCATATGATCATTGTTGTGAGGAGAATGCCAATGACTACTTGTTGAAGAAGGTGATTTTGGACCCTGGCTTTTTCTCTAGAGTTTCCTTGGTGCCGAAGGGTATGACACTTGCCGTCAAAACCTGTCTGGCATATTTTTTGAGAGAAGAACATGATTCTCCTTCGTTGGAGTTGTTGAGGGTGGACACATTGCTTCCCATATTTTCACAAGCAAGCAAGCAATCCAGTAAAAATGGCGCTCGTTACGATAAATGGACGAACATTATAAACGAAAGGCGGTCACAAGCCTTATTTTAGGCGACGGGCGTTACTCACTTGCATTTTAGGGATATTGTGTCGCCTCCCATATATTCCTCTCAAATATACCAGTACATCATGCAAGTAATTTATTAAGTTAATTTTACATCTCCCTCAGTCTATATAGTCTACATAGGAACACAACGATTAAATTTTAAAAATATTTCACTTTTATCATAATTTCTTTTTGGAATCAAATAAAATTAGCTTCGATTAACTAAAACAATTAAATACATAGACGATCAAACATGTCCAACCCCAAAATCAAAACAAAGAAAATAATATAAACTTCCCTAATCTACATCATCAATTTATAAATATCAGCTTTAAACTTAGGTTTTATCCCATCCCTGTAAATCAAAGTATCTATAATTTTTGACCCTACATCATCACCTTATTATTCATTACTATTATTCATTGTCTACTTAATAATATCAATTTTTGTTCATTGAAGTAAGATTTGCAGATATTAAATAAGATCTTTTATTAAAATAAAAGTGTTATAATATTTCCAATTATAAACTATATTATTTGGATTTAATTGAAATGCACTGACAGTGTAAAATGATTTTACACTGTCAGTTAATTATAACTGTTGGATGTAAAATGAAGTTTGACTTTTAATTTAATAATCTGTAAAATAATCCAAACGAATAATGATACTATATTAATAGTATAAAACTTTTTACACTATCAGTGCATAATAATTAATCTCATATTATTTTAGTTTTCAGGATTATAAGAAAATCAATGTTGGGGCCCATGTCCCGACAATTGGACACAACCAAACCATAGCAAAAAAACTATTTCTAATTTTACAAGCAAAACAAAATGGAAATCATTGCCAATTTGCCATTTACTCATTTTGTTACAAAATTTAGCTTCACCTTTATTATTATTTTTCTAAAAAAGCAAAAAAGTTGTCTCAAAATGAAAATCTAAATCTGACTGAGATACGATAACACTTAAAAAAAAAAAAAAAGAAAGAAAATAGTTAGTTAGGAGTATTAATTAATATAACGCATTAAATATATTTCTAACCAAATGTAACAAAAAATAATCTATCAGAAGAAAGAAGAAAAGGGAGGAGAAAGAGGTTGATGGTGGTAGCTGGTGGCGGAGAAACAGAAACGGAAGAACCCTAATCTGTCTCTGTTCAGAAACAAAAATGAGCGGTCAATTAACCAGGAGGCACAGTGGGACCCACAAAAAGGCTCCTTCCATGTCCAAAAGGATCGAAAATGGAACCGCCAGCGAACCTTCCAGCATACCTTCTTCTCCTCCTCCTCTCGAGTAATCTCTTTCTCCTCATTTCAATCTTCTTCAATTTATCATCATCGTTATTACCAGATTTCGTTTTAATTTTGTTGTATATATTATTTTTGTTTTTGTGCTTTTGAATTTTGATGAATTGTTTGTTGATTAAATCGTAGTTAATTGTTTTGTATAATTGTGGTTGTTGATGAAATGGTTTAGCTCTGATGGAGGAGAAAGGACGGTTAAGAAGCTTAGGTTGTCCAAAGCCCTAACTATATCTGAGGGGACATCAGTTTCAGATGCGTGTCGGCGAATGGCAGCGCGGCGCGTTGATGCTGTTTTGTTGACTGATTCGAATGCTTTGTTATCGGGGATCATGACTGACAAGGTTTGTGAATTTTCTGTGTGAATGACTGAATGTGTGTTTATTGAGTGAGTGAAGTGCATAACATAGTATGGGATTTAATTTTAATGTGTGATGCAAGGATGTGTGTTTTGTGTTTAGGATATTGCTACTAGAGTTATTGCCGAGGGTTTGCGACCGGACCAGACAATGGTGTCAAAAGTAATGACTCGGAATCCTCTGTTTGTGACATCGGATACACGGGCCATTGAAGCCCTTCAAAAGATGGTCCAAGGTTAGCTTCATTAGTTAATATCAGTGTTATTATTGGATGTTAGGTGTGTAAATCAAACTAGGATGTCATATATTCATGTTGTTGTCACGAGTTTTAGTTATTGCCGTGCTTGATATTGTAACTGTTTTTTTTTTGGCAGTCCCAATTAATTTAATACATTTTGTGAAGCATTTTTATTATGACTTGTTGACTTTCTTATATGTAATATTGTAATAAGAGATCTGATTATAATGCAACGAGGATTCATTAAATTAAATGTTGCACTGCTAATAGTTTGGTAATTTAGATGACTGTAAAAGGTATGCAGAGGGTGAAAAGAGCTCCATGTGTAGATTTCGTTTCTGGGCTTACCTTTAATAATTAATAGCATAGTAGACCCTATGAAGGAGAGTCATTACAACGAGGGCATATTTCTTTTTACTGTGATTTCTTGTAGGAGCCATGTCTAATGTATTCCAAGTTGTTTTTGTCTTGAAAAAAGTATTATAATAACATAATATAGGAAAATATTGTAATCATTTGGTATATCATAGTAAGTTTTTTTTGTTTTCAATGAAGTTTATCAGGGAAGCCTGCTGTCACTTGTGTTATTGAATCATTGGTGACTTGAGCTTGATCCAATGATCACTTCTTCATTTTCTTTCAGTGGCCTATCTCCGGGGCTTAGAATAGGTTGGGTGGTAATTGATAATGTTATCCCCTTGGACTATTAACAATTCACCGTGTTCAATAGTTGGAACTAAAAGCAACTAGTTCTTTCTCTTATTGTCTAGTCTTTGCTTTTTCTTGGTTCTAAATACATCTTTTTTTTGGGTGTACATTGCGGCTGTTCTCTGTCTTCATTCTTTGTTTCACGAGACTTTATGAGATGTGCTATCTCGGGAAAAAATATTTTCATTTTTATCTATTTAAAGTGCTTTGTTGTCTCTTTTAAATTCCGTGTTTTTGTCCTAAGAACAAAAAAATGGCATCTGAATCTGATTTGCAATAAAATCTGTACCTTTCTGGTATTTACAGCTATAGGTTGTATATTCATTTTACAATTTGTGCCTTAATATGTTTTTTCTTTCTCGCAGTATTCCTTTCCCAACCTTCGCCCATTTATTACTGTCTGTTTCTTTGAATAATAGTGCCTGATCGTGCAAGAATTCGGCAGCGTTTCTACTAGATTCAGTGTTTACTTCTTGTATAGATGTAGCCTATAGGTCTGTTTGGCAAGCACTATAAGCTAGCATATAAGCTCATATAATTAAAAATGACCCATTTGGCAACCATCATTTATTCACGAGCTTATTATTTATTTTTATTAGCTTAAAGGATCTGTTTGATTTGCAAAAAGACAAGTCCTGGAAATAATAGTACATGGCAAGCCTTTAAGATACTGGACAACTTTTTGTCTTGTACGACATTTGATGAAACAATGAACAACATAAATAAAATAATGTATTTTTTTATATATATAAAGGAGAGAAATGAGAATAGAAGGATAGAAAGAGAGAGAGAGAGGGAGAAAGAGAAGAGAGAGAGGGGGAAAAAGAGGAGAGAATTAATTAAATATATATATACCGATAATTTTACCAAACACTACAAATTCAATTAACTAGCTTATCCGTTATTAGCTATTCGTTATAAAATTCATCCGCCATCAGCTATCCGTTATAAACTCATCCTCTATAAGCTAACTTATCAGCTACTCACTATTTTTGACCAATTAGAGCCTAAAGTAATTCTTTAAATGAGGTATAATTTGATTATTTATTTTTAAACTGCTAGGTAAATTCAGGCACCTGCCTGTTGTGGAAAATGGGGAAGTCATTGCCATACTGGATATTACCAAATGTCTTTATGATGCCATATCTAGGATGGAGAAGGCTGCCGAGCAGGGGAGCGCCATTGCTGCTGCAGTTGAAGGTGTGGAACGCCAGCGGAGTAGCAATGTATCTGGTTAGTTATTAAAAGTATTCTCATACACTTCTTACAGTATTCAACTACCAACTGTATTTGAATTTGTAAGTTGCATCCACATACGGACATGTGTTTTTAATGTTTATTATACAGTAGATATCATTGTTGAGTTCTGAAGCATATATATTTTCAATTTATGAAACTTATGTATACTCTTAAGTTGATTGACTGTTTCTACAATAAAATTCAAGCTTTATTTATCTTGCTACTGAAATTAGAAACAAGGAAGCTGGTAGTTAATAGAATAAGATAGGTAGAAGCAGTGTTATCAAATTGCGGCGCCATGGCCGCTATGACCGGTATACATGGCGGTTTTATGGCTTGCCGCAATGATAAAAATTGGCCGCTATTGCGCGGTTTTCTGCCATAATCCGCAATAACGGCGCCGCAATGCGGCCGGTATGGCGGGATTTTAGCTCTCCGCCATGGACCGCCATCCGCCATCGACAACACTGGGTAGAAGAAAATTACAACTATGCACTTTTTTCTCCTTCAATATACATCTTTTTAATAAAAAAATGTCTGAGGAGTGGATACCATGTCAATCCTCTACTAACTTAAGTAATAACATGTGGTTAGTTATTCCCTAATTTGGTGTTATTTTTTATTGACATTCCTCAATCGTGATTTGTGATTCTCTTAAAAAATTCTTGACATTCTTGCTTTGACGACTTGAAGTTTTTATCTAATGGACTGGAAAGGTTTTATCTGTGAATAGTAAGCCGAGTAGATAGATGTTTTGAAGTTGTGGGATTTAAGGTAAAAGATGAGAGAAAAATATTATTGATAATTGATAATAGCTTAACATTTTCTTATACAAAAGATTCAATACTAAACCCTATACCCTATTTATATTGATACATAGGCTCAATCCTAAAACCAAAAATAAATCATGATAATAATAACTAGTATAAAATTTGATACTAATAGACACTCTAAATTAATATAAGAGATATAACATATTTTATAATATGGTATCACTCCCCCTTACTAAGCTTTTAAGCTTGTTACGAATATACCTTTTAAAAGAGAAAATGTAACAATTGAGGCAACAATCTGAGGTATGTGATTCAGATAAATCTTCAGCCTTCAATCTTTTTCTAGCATCACCAAAACACTGGCTTCAAAGAAATATTAACCCCAATTTGACAATGGACGGATGCCAAAATAGACAAATGGTTAACCAGTAAACAGAAGCAACTACTCAAAGCTTAACCACTTAACTGAAGTAAACATGCTTAGCAATAAGAAAAACCTAACACCAATGGTATTAGGCCAGTGCTCACTTTGGCATCTGAAGCCTTAATTGAAATGTGTCTCCACATCTCACCAAACCATATAACAACAGTGTGTCAGCCCTCACTCCGGCAGCTGAAGTCCAAACATGAAGGTTTCACAACTTCAAACAAAAAAAAGGTGTTAGGCCAGTGCTCACTCCAGCTACTGAAACCTTAACCTGGAAGTGTCACAACTTCAAAACAAACTTAAACAATATTAAGTCCATGCTCAATCCGACAACTGAAACTCTAGTTGAAATGGATTATGGTGGCACAACTTCAATGAAAACAAAATATGCAGTGGTTTTTATTTTTTTTTTACCAAGGGTGAAAAATACTTCAGGCGTGTGTAAACTAACCGAAAATGCTCATGAACAGTGGCAAATGCCGGACACTGATTAAATCACTGAAGCACAAGACAACAAGCCACCAAAAAACCAAAAAAAGAACAGCAGCAAAATCAAGAACCAGAAGCATGTTCATAGAAACTGGCGAAGGTTCAACTACCTATAATATTGAATAATAAGTCCTCTACATGGTTGTCCAAGCAAGACAGGCTATTTTTCTTACCCATCAATAAAATCTTAACATCTTGTGATTTACTCTCAAGATTATCAGCCACTTAACAAGAGCATCACTCTCACTCAGTCCAAGCAAAGGCAACATATATAGTAGGCAGAAAAGACACAGTATTGAGGCCAAACACCAAAACAGGGAGCTTGTTCTTAAAAGTGGGACCCACAAGCTGGATGGTCCCTAACAAAGCAGAATGGGCAGACGAGCTGAATGGGACTAAGGCAACAAGGACGTATAAAAGTTCCGAGTCTGACACCTAAAAAATCACGCCGGAAGGCCGGCAGAAGGTGGCAGCACATTTGACCGCGTGAATCTGTTTTTGGAGTTGAAAATTTTGGGATTGCGTAGATCAGAAGATTCAATACACAATAGATGTATGGAAAAACGTCAAAAAAAGAAAAGAAAAAGAGAGATCTATTATTATATTCCCAACCTCTTGAGAACTCGGAAGCGGAATAGTAGCTAGACTTTTCAAGGAGGATAGGCTCTAGATTCCATGTTGAAGTTGTGGGATTTATGGTAAAAGATGAGAAAAATACTTGATAATATAGCTTGACAATTTACTTGATACAAAATACTCAATACTAAGTCCTATTTATAGATATACATAATACATAGCACAATCCTAAATTAAGAACAAATCATGATAATAATAACTAATAAAAAATCTGATACTAATATATACTCTAAATTAATATAAAAGATATTATAAAATATTTTATAATATTATGACATGATGAATGGAGAATCCAATACGATTGAGAGTTGCATTAAAACAAAGCTCATTTAGGCATTAATATTAAATGTGTACCTTTAATGTATGCAGTTATATTTTATGTTTATTATTTTTAAAACTGATTTGAATGGTTTGTACTTTATGTTTCTTATCTTTAAAGTCGATTTGAGTGGTTGCCAAGTGTTTCAATGTTGTTAGCCAATGCCACTCAGTACATGTTTGGTATCACGGTGGGTTGAATTAGATTTAACTTCTTTTATTGGTCTTTCTGTAAATTGTCAACTTCTCTATCCTTGCTTTATCAGTTTATAGAAGTGCTGTATATTTTCCTTATTTCTCCTTCATATTCTAATGATGCTAATGTTCTGTTTCAATTGTTCCTATCTTTATCAGCTCCAAATGCTTTGTTAGAAACATTGAGAGAGCGGATATTCAAGCCTTCCTTGTCAACCCTAATCAGCGAAAATACAAAGTAATTTCCGCATTGTATTTTGTTGTGTATGAATGTATTGCCACATGATGCTTCCGCATTGTATTTTGTTGTGTATGAATGTATTGCCACATGATACTTATACGGTCAAGTATCATTGTTTTACAAAGTTCTGTAGCTTTATGTTTCTAGGGTTGCTATTGCATCAGCAGCAGATCCCGTGTATGTAGCTGCAAAAAAGATGCAGGAGTTGCGTGTTAATTCAGCTGTTATCGTATCCTTGTCAGGATCCAAGATTCAGGGGATACTCACGTAAGATAATTTTCAGAGGCTTTACTCTATTCTACTTGAGTTCTCATTATATGGAATGACATAATTTTTTTAGATAATATTTCCCTTTAATGATATTGGGACTGAGATTTGAAACCTCGTTTTTATACAATATATTGTTCTCAGGTAGGTGCCTAGTATTTTATAACAGAAAATAGGGATATTCCCATTTACTGAGATAAAATCCATGGATTACACACTCTCACACTTCCAGAAATAGATAATAGAGAATAACACTGCTGAATTTCAAGGGCCTGCAGGTTTCCCTTCTTTACTCAAAATCCCCAAACGGGAAAACCTTTCCGAATTCACACCCACTTCATCCTAGGAGGCTCCTAGCTCTTGCCTCTTTCTTTAATTGCCTCCCTACCTTATAATAAAACCCCTTCTTGATTTCCATCCCATCTTGCCAAGTGGATTGGTGGTTACATTGCCATTCAGTGCTGATAATCCAATCTTTTTCCTTTTCCGCTGATCCAGATCAATGCAGGCACTCTACCTCATCCTTCCTAATTTGCTCCTTTGTCGTTGTATGATGCCTAACACTCTATACATCTTGTATGCAGGTCAAAGGACATACTTATGCGTGTTGTGGCTCAAAATCTCTCTCCCGAGTTGACTCTAGTGGAAAAGGTTAACATTTTATTTTGATTTAAATATGTCATCGGTCTCTGCAAATATACCATATTTTGTCAGTGTAATTTGTTTGGTTTTGGTCCTTGCAAATATATTTTATTTTGCTTTTGGTCATTGTTATTTTGTTTTAGTCCTTGCAAAATTGATTTATATTGGACTTGGAATTAAAATCAAATATTCTACATATTACCGGGATCAATTCCAATATAAATCAATTTTGCTAAAATTAAAACACAAGAACAAAGACCCAAAGCAAAATAAAAAATATTTGCAAGGATCAAAGCCAAACAAAAAAAAACTACCAGGACTAAAATAAAAAAGTGGTATATTTGCAGGGATCAATTAAATATATAAGCCTTTTATTTTTCTAAAAATCAATGCAAGTGTAAAGAGTGTTGTTTTATTGTGAGACTATTTCTTCTGTTGCCTTGTTTTTGCTCGATATTGAGAACTGGTTTGATTTTCTTCTTGGTTCTTCCCTTTCTCACCTAGGTAATGACTCCTAACCCAGATTGTGCAACACTAGATACAACAATACTTGATGCCTTGCATATGATGCACGATGGGAAATTTTTACATCTTCCTGTGCTAGACAGACGTGAGCTTACTTTCCTAAGTTTGCTGGCAGATTCTAAATTCTTACTTTTCACTGACTATTATTGTTTCTGCAGATGGATATGTTGCTGCTTGCATTGATGTTTTACAAATAACTCACGCAGCAATTTCCCTGGTAAATTTCATTTTTGAGATACATGCAAATCACAGGTAGCATTTTGTGGACATATAAGAATGTGAGGTAGCATAACACAAGCGTTCTGTATTATGTACAGTGGATTTAAAAGTGTTTAATAGATCAGTTCAGCTGTCCATATAACATTCCTATTTCTGGCATCTTCATTATTTGCAATCCTTGCAGTGTTCACTTTTATTGAAATTGAAGTCTATATAGTGTAGAAAGAGTCATGTACCATTTTTTATTAACAGTTGATACATATGCCAATTTCTGATTACTAAAATGTACCCTAGGTTGAGAGTAGCTCTGGAGCTGTTACTGATGTGGCAAATACAATTATGCAAAAATTTTGGGATTCAGCTTTAGCTCTAGAGCCACCAGAAGATTTTGATACTCATAGGTATACCGGTTGTACAAATATTTAAACATGAGATAAGATCTCTTTTCTACTTTTTTTCTGATATTTGAATCTACGCTGTTTTATTCCAGTGATGCTTCTGGGCTTGTGACATCGGATGGGGCAGATACATCAAAGTATTCTACGGGTTTTGTAAATTCATTTCCCTTCAAATTTGAGGATCTCAATGGTCGCATGCATCGATTCAACTGTGGTAACTATCTTGGGGAAAACATTGGGAAGACTTGGTCTATATTTTGTTTGTTTTTGTGTTGTATGTTTGCCACAAACATCTTGTGCATTGAGTCTGAACATGGGTTATGTCATTTTATCGTCTTCTCTGCCCATTTTGATTCTTATAAGAACTCAGTTATTTATGTTTCTGTTTTTTGTAGGTACTGAACATCTAGAAGAGCTAGTAACGGCAGTCATGCAGAGAGTTGTTATCAAGGACAGAGAACTCCCTGTGATTATGGTGTGTTTTATGCTAGTGCAAATTCTTCTGCCTTAAGAGTTAGATGTCTTTATTTCTTTACATCAATTTTTTCTCATTTTATAGTACGAGGACGATGAAGGTGATAGAATTTTTCTTGGAACCGATGACGATCTTGTTTCTGCTGTCAGCTATGCTAGATCTGCAGGAGTGAAGGTGAAGTTATCTTCTTCTACTATCTTGTGTCCTTTGATGATATTGGTCTCTTGAATAATTCACTAGGATTTGATTAATACATTCTCATGTAAAAAGTATTTTTGTATTTCAGGCTTTAAAGTTGCATTTGGATTTCGGAAATTCAGTCAAACCAACACCACCACCTGATACAGCCACTAGACAAAAATCTAGTGTTTTGTCTTTCAAGTCCAGTATTTTTGCAGGGGCTATTGTTATAACAAGTATTGGCGTATTAGTCTATCTAAAACGATCCAAGTAACGTGTTTCGCAGTTTAAGCTGAAAAAAGCAATAATTGCTCTGTGAATCCCAGAGCTCTTTTGCATTTTAACTGCTCGTTGCAAAGGAAATGCTGAATGCTGAAATATGAGAGCTTCTCTAATATTGAGTCTTTTTATTTGGGGTTAGTATTTATCCCCATGAGACGAGCCTGAGTGATTAGTTAAAATGGTAACTTATATTTTTTTGGTTTCTGATGTAACTGTAACTCTTATTATTTTTGGTCTCCAATGTAATTGCCGTCCGTAATGGTTTCTCCTTAATCCTTCTAAGGGAGAATATATGTGTAGATAATGTCTTGTTATACAACAATGAGAAAAGCTGGGGTTCTGCATTTTTCATTGATTTCAAGCTTACTTGCAAATTGCAATGATGTCACGCAATGTCAATTAATCATTGGTAGAATATAAATGATTTAAATTTCTCTTTTATTATTCATATTGGTCTCTTAATCTAATGTGGTATATTTCTCCATTACTGTAGAGTTACCACTTATTTTTGACATAGTAATTTTCTCCTTGCAACGGAAAAATTTCATGTGTTGCAATTTTACAACATATTGTCACTTAGGTCTTTAAGAAGTTTATTGTATAAAATTTTAAGCAAGTTCTTTAACTTAATGTTTCGTTTTAATTTTTTAATTAGAAAACGTTATAAGTTAGTTTTTTAACTTCTCTTTCTTTATTCTATTTAGTCCTTTTTTGAAAAAAAAGTTAAGTTATGGTGGCGTAGATGTACAACAAAATTCAATGTGATTAAGCATTTATATTATAAAGTAGGGTTTTCACTTAAGTTTTTAAGATTAAAATGTTGTTAAGTTTCTAAGAAATTGAAGTGAAAATTTTATTTTACAGTATAAATGTTGAGTTACATTTGGACTTTAATCCTTGCTGTACATCCATGTCATCATAATTTAAATAAAATTAAGGGACTAAAGCCCTATTATAATTTTAAAAAATAGGTCTAAAAATTTTAATTTATATCGATTTTTTTTTTTAAAAATTGATAAAAGACATAGATTTTAAAAATAAATTAGTATTTTACACCTCTTTTTAAGATACAGGTGTGGGATAAATTTTGAAAATAAACTATATTTTACACCTTTGTTGAGAAAATAGGTGTAAAATGTATTTTTTAAATAAATTAAAAAAAAAGTGGACTCTCCAAAATTTTGGGCCCAGACCGCACCTGCACTGAGTCGGATATATATATATATATATATATATATATATATGAACTATTTTACATAAATTGTCGATGCAATTTTTTTTACACATTTATTTAAAAAAAATTATAACTTACATCTTAAAAATATTTAAACTGTCAGTTGAGATTGACAAGAAACAACTCTAAAGTTAATGGAATGCTCTTCAACTGATAACACTTGAGTTAATATAAATACAATTGATATGAGTAAATTGAATGAATCTTTCTAATATATTGAAATTTATTGTAGTTGCTATAACTCTAGACTCAATCAAATGTTAATAATGCTAATAACCGAAGGGAACGGAGATTGTGGAGTGATGAGTTGAGCAAGCTGCACATACAAGAATATAACATAACTGCAAGCTATGTTATTGGTGTAGCTTTGCTCATATTTGCCAAGAAAACCAACTTAGTATTGCTGAATATCAACAAGCTATGTTATTGGAGTTAGACTTCCTTTATAAAGACCGATTGACGACCTTGGCTAAAATCGATAATTCAAAATAGAAGATAGTTGATCTACAACAAGCGAGTCAAACTCAAGTGATTCACTAAAGGTGAGTAGGTTTGAAAAATTATTTTTTCAATTGGGATTAAAGATCCTATATTCGAAAAAATAGTTTTCAAACTGAGAAGGTCCCTTCATGATTAATAAGGGTCATAGCCGAGAAATTTATTGGCTAGTGACTCTGGAAGAATAAGAGTTTAATAGAAGCATCAATGATAATATTTAAACAAGTACTAAAATACCATGTAGAAAAGTATTAAAACTCATAACAAAAATTTCATTGATATATCAAAATATTGATAGTCACAAAATATTGATCCAATTAAAATTAAAAGAAATGGGTTCAGAACGCCTCCTCAATTTCTTATAAAGGCAACCACACCCTATTATTATATATTAGTTACATGGTGCATCTTGCCTAGTCCTATCAGAGCAAGAAGACAAGCAGGGTATGAGATACTTGTAAATAAGACACCTTGTGTTGAAGGAGAAGCTTTCATGTATTTCGACAGGAGACAAGCATGCAGTCGAAGTTTGTGCACATGCTAATGCCTTATTGTTACATACTGTAGTCGAAGTCTGTTCTAGTATGTATGTATTGTCGAAATGTTATTCTGTCGAATTGGGCTTTGTGTTAAGGATCCAATTGTTTAGGTTTCTTGGGCTGCAAGTTACCTAGTTAGTCTATAAATAGGCTAGTACACTCAGTTTGTTGAGTGTGGCAAATTGTGATATTCACTTGTAATCATTTGTGACTTTAATGAGAAAGTGAATAGTAAACAAAATTTATATTTGCCAAATCCTTGCTGTTTTTCTTCTTCTTCTTCTTGTGTTTCCTTTCTTGGTTTTTTGCGTTAAACCCTAACCCTTATTATTGGTTCTTGATCATCAAGAAACCGTTTTATACTTTGCTTAAAGATATCGTTTTTCACAACGAATTGGTGCGGTGAGCGTGAAGAAGATGTCTTCAACAAAGTATGAGATTGAAAAGTTCACCAGAGTGAACGATTTCGGTCTGTGGCGCTTGAAGATGAAAACCCTACTGGTACAGCAGGGTTGTTTGGAAGCGTTGAAGGGATTGGCAGCCATGGATGCTGCGTTAACGGAAAGAGAAAAGACGACCATGATCGAGAAAGCACACAACGCGATATTGTTGAGCTTTGGTGATAAGGTTCTCCGGCAGGTATCAAAGGAGACGACGGCGTCAGGATTATGGGTAAAGCTTGAAAGCTTGTACATGACCAAATCGTTGGTGAATCGTTTGTACCGGAAGCAAGCTCTGTATTCATTCAAGATGAGTGAAGACAAAGCTTTGACTGAGCAGTTGGATATGTGCAACAAGCTGATTCTTGATCTTGAAAACATTGATGTGAAGATCGATGACGAAGATCAAGCACTGTTGCTGTTATGTGCTTTGCCCAGATCGCATGCTCACTTCAAAGAAACACTCTTGTATGGAAGAGAGTCCCTGACCTTTGAAGAAGTTCAAGCAGACTTGTATTCGAAGGATTTGAACGAAAGAAAGGAGAAGAAACCTTCATCAGTTGGCGGAGGGTTGTCCGTGAAAGGAAGATCGTCGAAGAAAGATGGTAGGTTTGACAAGAAGAAAGGAAAGGTTCAGCAGAAGTCTTATGGTGGTGATATGTCTGGTATCAAATGATATCACTGTAAGAAAGAGGGTCACACAAGAAAGGTGTGCCCTGAGCGCCTGAATAATCATGGAGGTAAGGACAATGGGAATGCAACTATTGTGCAAGATGGTTATGAATCATCTGATGTCCTTGTGGTGTCGAGCAACAACTCTTGCGAAGAGTGGATTATGGATTCTGGATGTACTTGGCATATGACTCCAAACAAGAATGTGTTTGAAGAATTATGTGATCAAGATGGAGGATCAGTGCTGCTGGGGAACAATAAAGCTTGCAAGATTGCAGGTATTGGATCTGTTAGATTTAAGCTCCATGATGAGTCAATACAGTTATTGACTGGGGTTAGGTTTGTACCTGACCTTAAGAGGAATTTAATTTCTCTTGGTGAATTCGACAAGAAAGGATATGTCTTCAAAGGAGAGCAAGGTATCCTGAAAGTCATGAAGGGGTCGAAGGAAGTCTTGAGAGGCGTGAAGAAACAAGGCTTGTATACCCTTGAGGCTGAGGTTGTAAGTGGTTTGACAAATGTTGTATCCAAGAAACCTGTGTCGAAGACAGAGTTATGGCACATGAGATTAGGCCATGTCAACGAAAGAGGCCTGATTGAATTGGGGAAGCAGAACCTGCTAGGTGGTGACAAAGTCGAAAAGCTGGAGTTTTGTGAATCTTGTGTATTTGGTAAATCCTGTAGGGCGAAGTTCAACAAAGGCAAGCAAAGAACACATGGATCCCTTGATTACATTCATGTTGATCTTTGGGGGACCTGCAAGGAATCCTTCACACTCAGGTGCAAGGTACTTTCTATCCATTGTTGATGACTATTCCAGAAAGTTATGGGTATTCATTTAGAAGACAAAGGATGAAACTTTTGAGAATTTCAAAAGTTGGAATGTTCTGGTCGAAACTCAAACTGGCAGAAAGGTTAAGAGGTTGAGAACCGACAATGGCCTTGAGTTCTGCAACGAAGCGTTCGACAGTTACTGTGTTGAGTCTAGGATTGCAAAGAATAAGACTGTAGCAGGTACTCCTCAACAAAATGGCTTAGCTGAGAGATTCAATCGAACAATCCTTGAAAGGGTTAGATGCATGTTGGTTAGTGCTGGATTGAAGAAGGTGTTTTGGGCAGAGGCTGTTTCGACAGCAGCTTATCTGATAAATAGATGTCCCTCGACTGCGCTGGGAATGAAGACACCTGAAGAAGTTTGGTCGGGTTATCCACCAGATCTCGACAAACTGAGAGTATTTGGCTGTTTAGCCTATGCTCACATTAGGCAAGACAAGGTCGAACCTAGAGCTCTGAGATGCATGTTCCTTGGATATCCCGAGGGAGTCAAGGGTTATAGGATGTGGTGCCTAGAACCAGGTCACAGAAGGTGTATCACAAGTCGTGATGTAGTTTTCAATGAGGTCGAAATGGCTTTCAAGAAAACTGGTGATGTTGGTCGAAGTGCAGAAATCTCTGAAGAGGAGCTGGAAGAGGTAGAGATGCCTGTTGAGGTGGAGCATAGTGATGCTGAAGTGCATAGCCCAGTTCGATCACTGTGTTTACTTCAGATTTCGGCCTGGAAACTCACTTGTTATGTTGCTGCTGTATGTGGATGATATCCTCATAGCTAGCAACAGTGTTGAGGATGTAACGAAGGTGAAGGCTGAACTCAGTAAGGAGTTCGAAATGAAGGATCTGGGAGCTGCAGCGAGGATTCTTGGGATTGACATCCGGAGAGATAGAAAACAGTTGAAGTTGTGCTTATCTCAAGAGACATACCTACAAAAGCTTATCGACAAGTTTGGTATGTCGAATTCAAAGCCTGTTGTGACACCTACAAATCCTCAGTTTAAGCTTAGTACTACTCAAAGTACGAGTACTGAAGCTGAAAGAATCTATATGAATATCATCCCATATGCTAGTGTAGTGGGTTCTTTGTTATATGCTATGGTCTGTACAAGGCCAGACATAGCATATGGAGTGAGCCTTGTGAGCAGGTATATGGCCAATCCTGGAAATGCACACTGGCAAGCTGTAAAGTGGATTCTCAGGTACATAATTGGGTCTCTGAAAAGAGTCTTGATTTATGGTGGAGCCTGTGATGGTGATAGCATAGTCGAAATCGAAGGATTTGTTGACTCTGATTATGCAGGTTGTATGGATTCCAGAAAGTCTATTTCTGGATATGTTTTCACAATGTTTGGCACAACAATCAGTTGGAAAGCGACGCTTCAGAAGGTTGTTGCCTTATCAACCACTGAAGCTGAATATATTGCCCTAACTGAAGCTGTGAATGAAGCATTGTGGCTTGAAGGTTTTGCAAAGGAGCTGAAACTTCAAGGTTGAAGTATCACTGTTAAATGTGATAGTCAAAGTACAATACACCTGTCGAAGAATTCAGCCTATCATGAGCGAACCAAGCACATTGATGTGAGGCTGCATTTCATCAGAGAGATAATCGAGCGTGGTAAAGTCCAGGTGCTGAAGGTTTCGACTGAAGACAATGCTGCTGATATGATCACTAAGACGTTGCCAAGTTGCAAGTTCTTCCACTGTATGCAGTTGATAAAGCTGCATGATGAAAGCTAGTTGATTCTCTTGTTGCTGAGTTAGATCCAAGGTGGAGATTTGTGAGATTTGGGTCGAACTCATGCTGTGTCGAAGGAGAAGCTTTCATGTATTTCGACAGGAGGCAAGCATGCAGTCGAAGCTTGTGCATATGCTGATGCCTTATTGTTACATATTGTAGTCGAAGTCTGTTCTAGTATGTATGTATTGTCGAAATGTTATTCTATCGAATTGGGCCTTGTGTTAAGGATCCAATTGTTTAGGTTTCTTGGGCTGCAAGTTACCTAGTTAGTCTATAAATAGGCTAGTACACTCAGTTTGTTGGGTGTGGCAAATTATGATATTCACTTGTAATCATTTGTGCCTTTAATGAGAAAGTGAATAGTAAACAGAATTTATATTTGCCAAATCCTTGCTGTTTTTCTTCTTCTTCTTCTTGTGTTTCCTTTCTTGGTTTTTTGCGTTAAATCCTAACCCTTGTTTTTGGTTCTTGATCATCAAGAAACCGTTTTATACTTTGCTTAAAGATATCGTTTTTCACAACATATTAGTTACATGGTGCATCTTGCCTTAGTCCTATAAGAGCAAGAAGATAAGAAGGGTATGAGATACTTGTAAATAAGACACCTTGTTTTTATGGTAAATGTATCATGATTCCTATTTCCTAACATATGGATTGAAGGACAAACACTGTTCCATAGAGATTAAGACAAGAAATAATGGTTAAAGAAAAATAGATAACACCCAACTTGTTCATAACTAAATGCTGAAGGTAGTTGAGATGAAGCAAGAAAATTTCTAAAGATAGTTAGGCTGACAAAATTTCTAGTGTATAAATTGGACTGACATGAGTCAAAGATGGACTCAACAATTTGTAAGTCGAGACATAATTTATAATGACTAGACTAGTTTTCTGTTTAAAGGTGCCAAAATTCCCAATATTACTAAGTGGTTTCTATTTGCCCTGAAATTCTGGTATCAGACGTGTGATGTTAAGTGCGATGTCACAACAACACACTCTGCACAATGGACAAAATAAATAGCAGAATAACACACAGAATTGTTCACCCAGTTCGGTCTAACTACCTACGTCTGGGGGCTACTAAGCCAGGGATGAATTTCACTACTTGTAGAATTAAATTACAGACTCAACAACCCAGTTGACAATCTCCTAATCTTAATTCCTACTAGCGACTTTCTACCTAAGAAACCACTTAGATATGAGAACACTACTCAATCCCTTAAACCTCTCAAAGAACAACCTCTTTGAGAAACCTTGATTCTGCTTCACAGCTTTGATCAAGTTACACAGCTCTCTTTCGCTTCACAGCTTCTAAGAGAGGACAGAAAACAACTCACCAATTCAACCTAGAATGGTGTATACAAAACTCGTACAAAATACTTAAGACACTCAGCCTATGCTCTTGATCTTCTCTCTGTATTTCTGTACCTTTTCCTTTGGTTTTGTACGCTTTATATAGCAACCTGAATTGGGCTTGGACTCCTGCAATATCTGACTTGATTTGTTATTTAAAACTGAATCTTCAAAACAGATTTTCTCCTAAAATCTTTTCAAATCTTCAACCTTTTAAATCTCCTACAAATCTGCACCAGATCTCCTATGCAGCGAAGAATATCTAACCCAAGATATCCACATCCAATGAGACAGCTGCTCTCCACAATTCCAGCTAACACGCAAACCCTAACAACATCACAACCTGATGTTATTAATTCTGCAGATCTAATGTCACAACATCGCTTGTGACATCAGACATCCAAACTTCAGTAACTTAAACACTTAACACAGCCCAGTGTTAAGACACAATGTTGTGACATCACCATCTTGACATCAAACATTGATGATACTTTGTTTTGCCAAAATTCTAGCCAATCCAAGAAACTAACAATCTCCCCCTTTGGCTAATTTTGGCTAAAACAATCTCTGCACCTTCAGAGACTTCAGCAGCGGAAAAAGACTTCAATAATTTTTAAAACCTCAAGCAGCAGCATCTTCAATACATAAAGACTTCACTATACACAAAACTCTGCTGCAGCACCAACTTCAACAACAACAATCTTCAAACAGCTGCACATATTTCAACATTAGCAGCAATGAGCACTCCCCCTCAATGCAACAACCAGCATAGCAGCTGTTCAGCAGTTACTCCCCCTTAATTTCTGCACTTCCTTTGACAGCATTTGACATTTGTACTCTTGGATACTCTTGGCTACTTCTCCCCCTTTTTAGCCATAATTTGACAACCTCATCAAGTCAGTCTAACTACAGTTAGTACTACCCTAGCTCTCATTGTCAGTCTCACAGTCAGCAAAAAGACATAACAAATCATAGAACAAAACCATAAAGGGTGCATATAACAGCACAATATTCAAATTACAAACCGAGCACAACAGTGCAGAACAAAAAAAACTAAACTACTAACTAAGCAAAACATTAAAAGCTTTAATCATCTGAGCTGAGATCATCATCTTCTTCTGAACCTGGCTCTTCAACATCATCATTTTGTTCCAAGGATTTGATTGTCTGCTCAATTCTCAACTTCCTAGCAGTGCTAGTACTGATGACCACATCAAGATCCTTGCATGTTGCCTTTAATTCTTCAATAAACTCACTTTTTGTACTGGACTTTTTAACACCAGAACTTGATGTTACAACAATGTCTGGAACATGATGTCCAGCAAACAACTTTGGATGTAATGACAAGACTGACTTCCTCTTGCAAGCTATATCTGAACTTGTTAAAGTTTCAGGATGTTGCTCCATGATGATTCCACAAACAAGGGTTGGGAATGCTATAGGTAACTTGATAGCATTTGTTTCAGCATGTTTCACCACTTGCTCAAAGATGTAGCTTCCAAAGTCGAACTTGATCTTCTTCCCAACAGCATACATAAACCTCCCCAATCCAACAACTATTGTTATCTTGTGGTTTGTTGGCACCCAGTTGGCTGCTCCAATTCTGTGAAGAATGGCATACTTGATGCTAAGTTTACTAGCCTTCAATTTCTCTTTCAAAGGCCAAACCTTTACCTGACCAGCTGTAATCTCTTTACATATTTCATTATCAGTCATCTCAAGTTCACTGTACTCTTCATCATCTCTTCCCAGATACTTATTGATAGTGCTTAGAGAGAAATTAATGCACTTTCCTCTCACATAGACTTTCATGAAATCAATGCTCTTTTTATCATCAATTTTTCCAGAAATGTTGACAACAAATTCTTTAACCAGACCCTCATAGCACTTAGGAAGTTTGGTCACAGTCTTCACCAATCCTGCCTCATTAATCGGCTCCATAATGTCCTTTATCTCTAAAACTTCTTTCCCAAGCTCCCTCTCAAGGGCTAGTCTTCTCTGACATACAAATTTCCACACAGATGCACTGCTGGCATAATGAAAAGAAATGTTGTCGACTGGTACTTCAGGGACTTTGTCAGAGATTCTCTTCAAAATTGTTCTTCTGACAAGTGTGATGTCATGAGCATCATCCTCAACATCAAAGTCAGAATCAAAATCTTCCCTGATCTTTCTCTTTTTGGAGGAAGTAGCAACCTTGCTCCAGGGTTTTGTAGGACCCACAACAGCAGACTTCTTTGGAGAGGATTCAACAGTTTTTCCTTTCCTTGTCTTTAGTCTCTTAGCAATACTTGGAACGGCTTTACCGATGACTTCATCATCAGATAAATCAACCACATTGATCACATCCTCATTCTTCTCTTCACCATGAGTGGTTTCAACAGGTGATGTTCTGACATCCCCCTTGACACTTGCTTCCTCATGCACAACCCCTTCTTCTTCCACTCCCCCTTCAGAATCTTCAATAACAGACATAGCAAGTCTATGAAGATTTGTAGCTGCACTTTGCATGTCCTCCTTTTCCCTTTCAGAATGTTCAGCAGGAATTTGCCTTAGAGGTCTAGATATACCCTTTATAGGAAGCCCTTTCTCAAAGACCTTATCGACAATCTGACTTAAGCTTTTATCAACATCTACCCTTTCTTCAACAGTTTGAGAAGTGGATGACCTAGGTGCTGTTTTATCACTAAATAGAACACTAGTAACAAGCTTCTTTGTTTCATTATCTTTAAAGATAGTCCCAGCCCTCTTTGAAACCAGTTTAGAAGGTCTAGATTTACCTGATTCTGGGAGCATCATAGAGATGGGTTCTATATTCAACGCTTCTTCTGCAGACCCCTCTTCTGAAGAAACCCTAGCCTTATCTCGCGAAGAGCTTTGAGAAACAAATTTCTTTGCTGGAGAAGACATCTGGTTAGACATGGTTCCCTTTAGGCAGTATGAGTTCAGATGATTTTTCTTGTTGAAATAGACGAACAGTCGGGAGATATGATCCTTGATGAAACGTGATATTGCTACAAAAGGGAATGATGGTCTAAGGTATGGTGCCTGAATTTGTGTATCCCTTAATGACTAATCAGTGAGTTTCTCCCTCCAAATTAACTTTCCTTTTAAAGGATTCTCATTAGAACTCATTAACTCTGATTGACCTTTCAGCATCTCTTCACACTTGATGTCACAGTCTAATGTTAAAACATTAGGCTTAACATCAACAGTTGAGCTGACTTCTATAGGAATCCATAGATAACAATTATCTCTGGATCTGACTCCTTTCATGACTACTTCATCCTTTTTATTCGTCACCAGACATTTATCCTTGGAATAGCTGACTATGTAACCTTCATCACATAGTTGACTTATGCTAATCAGATTAGCCTTCAAACCTTGGACAAGGATCACACTATCAAGAGTAAGACCATCAAGATTCTTCACTCTTTCAACTTCTTCTACTACTCCTTTTTCTCCATTGCCAAACACAACCTTATTTGTATGGCAAGGGTTGAACTCCACCAACTTCTCCTTGGATCCAGTCATGTGCATTGAACATCCACTGTCAAAGTACCATGCATCCATGGAAAAATATCCATCTGAGGTATGAGCCAATAGACATGTGACCTGAGCTTTAGGAACCCATTGTTTCACCACCTTGGGCCTGACCTCCTTCTGTCTGGGTTGAGGAGCAGAATTTGGATAACCATGAAGCTTGAAGCACGAGGACTGTATATGTCCAAACTTGCCACAATGGAAGTATCTGACTCTGTCATCTCTACAGTGGTTAAATCTTCTGCCACTTTGATGATACTGCTGTGGCTGCCACCCATAATGTTGTCTCCTTCTTCCATAGTTGGATTGTCTTCTTCTGTACTGAAAATGCTGTCTCCTAGGCTGTCTCCTATGGTGATGAGGCTTCCTTCTTCCATAGTGATGAGGCACATCATTGTTGTATTCATATCCATATCCATACCAGTTACCTTGATGTTGAGACATCTGATGAAACTTGTTCTGATTAGACCTAACAGCCTCCATGCTCTTGTGATATTGAGGAGGCATATACTGACTAGCTCCTTGAGGCTGCATCTTCCTATGACGAGGACCATTCTTCTTCTCAATATTCTGAGGCTGAACCACCTTCTTAGGGGTAGGATCATGTCTTTTTATTTGATGAAGGGACATTGGTTGGGACACCTCCTTCTTTGCTCCTGAAGTGCTTGCTTCAGCAGGAACCTTTTTCTTAGCCACAAATCCTATACCTGACTTATCACCAGCAACCTTTTCTGTCTGAAAGATCTTATCAAGTGTGTCTGTACCACAGCTCAGCATCCTAACGGATTTTGTCATCTGATAAAGTTGAGATTTAACTAGTACAACTTCAATTTCCAAATCAGCTTTCTCATTCTCAAGCTGAGCAATCTGTTGCTTGTGACACTTGTTTTCTTGGCAAATCTTAGCACTTTTTAAACACAACTCTTGATAGGTAGATGCTAACTCCTCATAAGTTATTTCTCCATCACTATCATCATCAGAAACAACAATTCCTGTTAAGGCTCTAACATACTTTGCTGACTCACCTTCACTTTCACTATCAGATTCAGACCAGGAAACTGACATTCCCTTCTTCTGCTTCTTCAAGAATGTGGGACATTCTTTCTTGACATGTCCATACCCTTCAAATTCAAAGCACTGAACACCTTTATCCTGGGCAGTCTTCTCTTCATCTTTCTCTTTTGACTTGCTGATATCAGAAAGGATGTTCTTGACATTAGGCTTGTAGTTATTGTTCATCCTCTTGATTACTCTGTTGAACTGCTTTCCCAACATAACAATGGCCTGAGATAGATCCTCCTGGGATTCAGAGCTATTCCCTTTCTCTTCTTGATCATTTGACACCAAGGCTATACTCTTTGGCTTCTTTTCTGGTTCTTCCTCATTCAACCCAAGCTCAAAAGTTTGAAGAGATCCAATGAGCTCATCAACCCTCATCTTGCTGATGTCTTGTGATTCTTCAATGGCAGTTACCTTCATCTTGTACTTCTTAGGAAGGGACCTAAGGATCTTCCTTACAAGATTTTCATCTAACATTTTTTCACCAAGAGCACTGGATGCATTAGCCAGCTCAAGAACATTCATGTGGAAGTCATGAATAGTCTCATCTTCTTTCATCTTCAGACTTTCAAACTTCGATGTTAGAAGCTGAAGTCTAGACATCTTAACTCTAGATGTACCTTCATGAGTAACCTTCAAAATATCCTAAGTTTCCTCAGCAACTTCACAGGTATTGATTAGCCTGAAAATATTCTTATCCACTCCATTGAAAATTGCATTTAGGGCTTTTGAATTTCCAAGGGTAAGCTCATCTTCTTCCTTGGTCCATTCTTCTTCAGGTTTTAGCTTTGAGGTGCCTTCTTTATCTTTCCCAGCATCATCTTTTTCAAACACAACAGGTGCTTTCCATTCTTTAATTATAGCCTTCCAAGTCCTGCTGTCCAAGGATTTCAAAAACGTGATCATCCTTGGCTTCCAATAATCATAATTCGAGCCATCCAAAATAGGAGGTCTGTTGACAAATCCTCCAACTTATTTGTCCATCTTTACACCAGAAAGTAACTTCCCTAGATCTCACCCAGAGACAGACAGGAAACCAGGCTCTGATACCAATTGAAATTCTGGTATCAGACGTGTGATGTTAAGTGCGATGTCACAACAACACACTCTGCACAATGGACAAAATAAACAGCAGAATAACACACAGAATTGTTCACCCAGTTCGGTCTAACTACCTACGTCTGGGGGCTACCAAGCCAGGGATGAATTTCACTACTTGTAGAATTAAATTACAGACTCAACAACCCAGTTGACAATCTCCTAATCTTAATTCCTACTAGTGACTTTCTACCTAAGAAACCACTTAGATATGAGAACACTACTCAATCCCTTAAACCTCTCAAAGAACAACCTCTTTGAGAAACCTTGATTCTGCTTCACAGCTTTGATCAAGTTACACAGCTCTCTTTCGCTTCACAGCTTCTAAGAGAGGACAGAAAACAACTCACCAATTCAACCTAGAATGGTGTATACAAAACTCGTACAAAATACTTAAGACACTCAGCCTATGCTCTTGATCTTCTCTCTGTATTTTTGTACCTTTTCCTTTGGTTTTGTGCGCTTTATATAACAACCAGAATTGGGCTTGGACTCCTGCAATATCTGACTTAATTTGTTATTTAAAACTGAATCTTCAAAACAGATTTTCTCCTAAAATCTTTTCAAATCTTCAACCTTTTAAATCTCCTACAAATCTGCACCAGATCTCCTATGCAGCGAAGAATATCTAACCCAAGATATCCGCATCCAATGAGACAGCTGCTCTCCACAATTCCAGCTAACACGCAAACCCTAACAACATCACAACCTGCTGTTATTAATTCTGCAGATCTAATGTCACAACATCGCTTGTGACATCAGACATCCAAACTTCAGTAACTTAAACACTTAACACAGCCCAGTGTTAAGACACAATGTTGTGACATCACCATCTTGACATCAAACATTGATCATACTTTGTTTTACCAAAATTCTAGCCAATCCAAAAAACTAACATGCCCCACATCATCCCATGCATCAAAGTTAGTCAATAATGCAACACAAAGGGACATTTGGTTACACATAAAAAAACAATTAGTGTTAGTTGAGATTGGAAAATATATGATTCTAGGGTTAGCTTGTTCCCCAACCGATAACAAGTTAGGCGAGTACAAACACAAGTCAACCAAACATTTATCAACTCTACTGGGATCTATCATGATCTCTAAGACTCAATCAAAACATATTAAAATTGAATAATTAGGTTTCATGACCACGTTTTGTGTTAGGGTGAATGTTATGTAACCATGAGTTGGAAAAGGTGCAAACACAAAGAGAGAATCAACTGAACACACTGATAGAGTTTGTTAGGGTTGATCCTATTTTCAAGCTCTGAAAGATATACCATCATCCTTTATATAAAGGTATGTCATGTGTCATAAAAAAATAATAGAATACAACATATTTTTCAAGTTAACTTTCTATTATGACACCTGAGTCTGATTTTGATTCAGAAGAGATATTGGAGAAGAAAAATACCTCAAAACCTGAAATAAAGAACATAACTAAGAATACACAAGCCTTCCATCTAAACAACTCTGATAATTCTGGAACTCCACTCATGACAACATTTCTTAATGGAGAAAATTACCGTACATGGGAAAGATCGATCAAGATGGCTTTACTTGCAAAAACGAAACTGGGTTTCTTGGATGGAAGCATCAAGAAACCATAAAGTCAATCTGAAGTGTACCATGACTTGGAAAAGGCAGATTCAATGATGACAACTTGGTTGATCAATGCGACATAACCAAATCTACACAACAACATCTCACATGCTTCAACATATCGAGATATGTGAGTGGATCTTGAAGAACACTTTGCTCAGACCAATGCACCACGAATCCATCAACTATGGAGAAACTTGTGTTTAATGCAGAAATAACCAGAAATAATTGCAACAAGTTACTACACTCAATTCAAAAGTCCTGTTGACAAATTGAGTGAATTACAAACCCTATCTTAATGCAGTTGCGGAGCTGTTAAAGTATTGACACAAAGGGAAGAAGAACAACGAGTCCATCTTTTTCTTGGAGGCTTTGATAGTGAACAATACTCTCATATCAAGGAAACCATACTTAATACTGATCCACTACCCTATCTTAGGCGTGTCTTTAATCAAATGTAAGAAAAGAATCTCGTTTTCCAGCAGATAAGGAAAGAGATTCCAAGGTAGAAAATGCATCTGCGTTTTGCTCAGGTGCATATAGGAAAAGAGGAAAGGAATATCACTAAAGATTAAAGTGTGATCATTATGGAAAAATAGGACATATCAAGGCAAAATGCTTTGATATTGTTGGATATCCAACAAATTGGGAAACACGAAGAACTCAAAGGCAAGAACCTAACAAATCAGGAGGGTAACAAGAAGCAAATTTTGCTCAGGCCACTAAGAGAAAATAGTATCCAGAAGCAGCAACATCAAGACACGCCTTGCACAAAGTTCATGCCAAAAATCATGCAAACGCACATGAAAATATGACTGGTAAATTTGAATATTATTTCAATTGGATACTTGATAGTGGTGCTTCACACCACATGACTCATTTGACCTCAATATTGAAAAAAAAATTTAAAAATTAGATAAACCTTTCTACATAACTACACCAACAGGGATTTTAACCTTAATTGAAAATATGAGATATGTGAATTTATCAAGTTCCCTTACGTTAAAAGATGTGTTATTGGTTCTTAACTTAAAATCAATCTGATTTCAATTTATAAACTAACATATGATTTAAATTGTTATGTGATTTAGGATCAAAATTCTTGCACAATATATGACCAAGTCTCGAAGAGGAAGATTGGATCTGGTGACATACATGAAGAGGTTTATGTGTTCACAAAGCAACATCAACAAAGCTTCATGGGTGAAGTTAAGAAGGACATGGAAACCTTATGGCAAATAAGAATGGGACATTCTTGAAATCAAGTTATCTAACATATTTACGTTTAGTCAAATGAAATTTTGATAGATCAAACTATTGTGATGTATGCCACAAGGCAAAACAATGTGGAAACCATTTCCCTTTAAGTATTAATAAAGCTGAATCACCTTTTGAATTAATTCACTGTGTCTTATGGGGGAAATACCATATTTCCACAAACAATGAATCATATTACTTTCTAACCATTGTAGATGACTACACTCGTGGTACATGAGTATATTTAATGAAACACAAGACAAAGACTTTACATCTTTTGATTAGTTTTAGCAATCAAATCAAAAGGCAGTTTAGTATGTGTCGTGGCGAGAATCGGATGCCAAGCTATTTGATTAACTTGAATCACAAATCTTGAAGTTCACCACCGGTCTTTTATTTATCCAAAGGAAAGGTTAAAGATCGAAAAACCTAAGTTAAGAGAATCTAGGTTCGGGGGTTGGTTACGCCTAGGGAAGGTATTAGCATCCTAAACGTCTGTAGTACTATACAGGAACCTCTTGTTTATACTTATGTTATCTATTGCTTGCTTGCTTAAGGGTACGCGCTAAGGTAAAGACCTAGGGGTTAGTATCTAAGTATACTCGCCAAGACATCGCATCTTGTACCTACGTATCCTGACGGGAGTGGAATCAGAGTATCCGTAGTTCCCCTCAAAGAGGGTGAGGAACTCTTGACTGTTGTCAAGGTTCCAGGGACGAAGCAAGCATCCATGGCAAGACGCTTACATGGAGTGAGGTGACTCCAGAATTAAGGTTAAGTTTAAAGGTTAGAGTACGATTTCCAAAATCCATGGTAAAACCTATGATGTTTGCAAGATAACTCCAAGTTCCTTGAAAGGTTAGAAATGGTGCATGAATGCATGGATGGATGAGTGAATGTATGCACAAACACAGGTGTACACAGATTCACAGGTTCACATATATTAATGCGAACAATCATGGGCCTAGGTTTGAAGATCACGAGCATGGAGCCATGGTCTACCCATCCCAAGAGGTGCGTACTAAGGGTTCATTTGTACCTGTACAACGGGTTCTACAAAGTTCCCAGAGTCTACGTAAATCCTTCGGATATTATCGGCCTACGTGACTACTCACGTAGGTTAATAACATTCTCAAGATAAACTCGTCTGAGTGTAGTATCGCGTATCAACTATTTGGGGCTACTCCCTCATAGCCATCGCACTACGTCCTAAGAGGCTAAGTGGGGGTAAAGGTAACTACGGTCCTCAGTCTTATTGACATTCATCGAAATGAGTGACATCAATATGACTACTCGCATCAGACATCAATCATCCCAAAGGGCCCTCGACTGAGCGTGGTCATCATATGCCAAACTCTGTTAGGACTAATCCCAACAACCGACTATTGATTACACCACAATCCTATCATATGTGTGCTCTCAAGTCCGGGTTAGGACTTATCTCACCACTCAGGATAACCCTGCATACAGAAAAAACCAAGCATAGCAAATATACATGTACAAGTATACAAATAAGCAAGCAATATAAGAACAAAAAGCAAGTAGATAACATGGATAATAAACAAGTTAGGCCTAACCCTCTAAGTTATTTTCCCCAGTGAAGTCGCCATTTCTGTCGCGGTGAGAATCAGATGCCAAGCTATTTGATTAACTTGAATCACAAATCTTGAAGTTCACCACCGGTCTTTTATTTATCCAAAGGAAAGGTTAAAGATCGAAAAACCTAAGTTAAGAGAATCTAGGTTCGGGGGTTGGTTACGCCTAGGGAAGGTATTAGCATCCTAAACGTCTGTAGTACTCTACAGGAACCTCATGTTTATACTTATGTTATCTATTGCTTGCTTGCTTAAGGGTACGCGCTAAGGTAAAGACCTAGGGGTTAGTATCTAAGTATACTCGCCAAGACATCGCATCTTGTACCTACGTATCCTGACGGGAGTGGAATCAGAGTATCCGTAGTTCCCCTCAAAGAGGGTAAGGAACTCTTGACTATTGTCAAGGTTCCAGGGACGAAGCAAGCATCCATGGCAAGACGCTTACATGGAGTGAGGTGACTCCAGAATTAAGGTTAAGTTTAAAGGTTACAGTACGATTTCCAAAATCCATGGTAAAACTTATGATGTTTGCAAGATAACTCCAAGTTCCTTGAAAGGTTAGAAATGGTGCATGAATGCATGGATGGATGAGTGAATGTATGCACAAACACAGGTATACACAGATTCACAGGTTCGCATATATTAAAGCGAACAATCATGGGCCTAGGTTTGAAGATCACGAGCATGGAGCCATGGTCTACCCATCCCAAGAGGGGCGTACTAAGGGTTCATTTGTACCTGTACAACGGGTTCTACAAAGTTCCCAGAGTCAACGTAAATCCTTCGGATATTATCGGCCTACGTGACTACTCACGTAGGTTAATAACATTCTCAAGATAAACTCGTCTGAGTGTAGTATCGCGTATCAACTATTTGGGGCTACTCCCTCATAGCCATCGCACTACGTCCTAAGAGGCTAAGTGGGGGTAAAGGTAACTACGGTCCTCAGTCTTATTGACATTCATCAGAATGAGTGACATCAATACGACTACTCGCATCAGACATCAATCATCCCAAAGGGCCCTCGACTGAGCGTGGTCATCATATGCCAAACTCTGTTAGGACTAATCCCAACAACCGACTATTGATTACACCATAATCCTATCATATGTGTGCTCTCAAGTCCGGGTTAGGACTTATCTCACCACTTAGGATAACCCTGCATACAGAAAAAACCAAGCATAGCAAATATACATGTACAAGTATACAAATAAGCAAGCAATATAAGAACAAAAAGCAAGTAGATAACATGGATAATAAACAAGTTAGGCCTAACCCTCTAAGTTATTTTCCCCAGTGAAGTCGCCATTTCTGTCGCGGTGAGAATCAGATGCCAAGCTATTTGATTAACTTGAATCACAAATCTTGAAGTTCACCACCGGTCTTTTATTTATCCAAAGGAAATGTTAAAGATCGAAAAACCTAAGTTAAGAGAATCTAGGTTCGGGGGTTGGTTACACCTAGGGAAGGTATTAGCATCCTAAACGTCTGTAGTACTCTACAGGAACCTCTTGTTTATACTTATGTTATCTATTGCTTGCTTGCTTAAGGGTACGCGCTAAGGTAAAGACCTAGGGGTTAGTATCTAAGTATACTCGCCAAGACATCGCATCTTGTACCTACGTATCCTGACGGGAGTAGAATCAGAGTATCCGTAGTTCCCCTCAAAGAGGGTGAGGAACTCATGACTGTTGTCAAGGTTCCAGGGAGGAAGTAAGCATCCATGGCAAGACGCTTACATGGAGTGCGGTGACTCTAGAATTAAGGTTAAGTTTAAAGGGAGCAAAACGTCTATGGCAAGACGTAGAGCGCGACGACTCTAATGCTTATGCTAGGATAAAAGGGTAGGGACCTAATGTTTAGACTAAGCTATGACATGGTAGTCAACGAGGATGATCCCTTTCCTTTGGAATGGTGTGAGCAACTAGTACGAGAAAGTATGATCAAGTACAAGACGCAAAAGTGGAACTATCCGTGAATATTGATAATCACAACCTAATGAGCAATGGCATAATCAATGCAAATATCACGATTAAACTCAATGGAAAGAATCACAATTTAATAAGATAATGGTCCAAAAAATTTAAAGAAATAAATGAAAGGAAAATTTATCTACAAAATTGCTTAAGAAAATATTTTTTAGGTTTTTATTAATAACTAGACTAATATCTCATTAAAACTTAAAATCATAAAAATAAATAAAATAAACAAAAAAAATAATAATAAAAAAACACAACCTGGTTGATAGTATCATAATACGTAACACACATTCCATAGGCTAACATCATAGTCATTTTCCTCTCATTCAAAATCATTCGATCAAAGTGGTTAGCATATAAAAAAATGAAACTAAAAAAACAATTCTTTAATCAAGAGCAAAGTCCATCATTTTTTTCATCAAGAAACCAATATTTACAATGCTTAAACTACTCCATATTAAGATTTGAAAAAAATGCCAGGACCACAATACTATTATTCTGCTACTGCAAATACAAAGGAATGATATTCACGTGTTATCACAACTTTCATTGTCCATGCGAACCAAAAGTAATACACTTGCGGCAAACGACCAAGCTATAGCAGCACATCAACACAACATTAAGTAGCAAGGAAGCATATCAAGATTTAGCAACAGCAGCAACATGATATTCATGACATTTCCAAGTTGAAATTAAATACTACAGCAGCTTGCGCTTACACAAAAGCTTGATCAAGAGTTTACCGCAAAGTCGACATAAACCACTACTAATCAATAGCGCAACACTCTTTAACAAACACTAACAGAAATGCGAAACACAATATACCTCTAACCTCACAGAAGAAAAGAAATGGATTTGAGTCGGTACATCAATCCAACAACAAACATATGAAAATCTACAAGTATCATTCTATATTCATAGCATATAATCCGTACAGGATGGCCTTCAAATTCAAACTATGAAATTGCAGCAACACTACAATGTGTAAAGTTTTCAAAAACCTATATCAAACCATGATTACTATACCCACAGGACTCATTAACATGTTAACTCAGTGTTGTATACAGACTGGCAATCAATTGGATGCTTTTCAAAAAACAAAAAAAAACATACCGCAAAACCAAATCAAGCCTCCAATAAACCATATTTGTACGCAAACAGCAGCAAATGATTTGAACTATAAATGCTTAAATCACGTTGTATAAGAGACCTAAAGCCAAAGGATCGAAATGTTACCAAGCTTGTCGAATCTTTCGTCGTCTGGAAGAGTTGCTGCGAAATCAAGGTTTATGCTGTTACCGTTGCGCGAAATTGAAGCGTGACGTGAGGAAGGTGGTCGAAACGGAGAACTGGTGCGGTAACTGGTTTCTGGTGTGTGAGATTTTCCTCTGCAGATGCGTGATGATTGTGGTGTGTATGTGTGCCGTCTGCTGAACAAAGTGTGCGATGTTTTTTTGGTCCTCCACTGTGCGTGGATTGTATGATCTCCGATACTTTTCACTTCTGTGTAAGACTCAAAATGCAATCAATTTCCGATTTTGAATCTTTGAAAATGAATGTGAGATTACCGTCCAATTCGATTTCGGAAAGGGATTGTAACTAATTGTGATTTCTTGCCTTTTGTGATTGTGTGATTAAAGATGATTCAAAACTTTTCATTTTTGGTTGATCACGTTTGAATACTCTTGATGAAGTGATGATTTTTTCCATTTTGATTCAAACACATTTGAGCATATCTCAATTTCTTTCCTTGTTCGATTTTAAATGCTAGAATGTGTTTTTGATTCTTTCTCTTTTTCAATTTAACATGTGCCATTGTTTAGAAACTTTCCATATTCAACTTGTTCATATTTAGAGGCTGATACTTCTCATGACGGTGGGGACCAGCTTTTTATTCAACTTAATTTTATATTGATGATGATGATTCAATGAGTGTTGCTTTTTTTTGGAAATTGTTTTTGGAAAAGGAGATATGAACTTTAATACTTTAAACTCGTCTAGACAAGTTATTGATGATGATTGTTCAATTATCCTTATGCAGGCCCTTGTTTTTGGAAAGAATGGATTGACTTTGATGAGCTCTTTGTGTTTGAAAACTTAGTAACTGAAGACTTCTTGTATTGTTTTGCAACGGATCAGAAGAAGATTAATAGGTAGATTTATCCTGTACAAACGGGTGGATGCGTATCTTCTTTTTCTGCAGCGTTTATAGCTTGTATTTCCAACCCCCGACGATTTTTGAAGACCTTCAAGGAAACCTCATAGCCAGGGAAGCAATTCCCTTGAAAGGATCAGCCACGTCTCCACTTTCAGAGACTTCATGGCCAAAGCACATGTTTTTCTCATCAACACGTGTCCAACAACAGTAGTAAAGTTTGTAGATTTCTTCAAAAGCCAATTCAAGTTTCTGCACTTTTATTTAGCTTTGTAAAAGACCTTTGTATCCAATCTTTGTACCTTGGCATGGAATTTTGGATGGATTGTTGTAGATTATGGCTTGTAATTCATGGACTCCTGTAGTGAACCTTTGTGAATTCTTTTTGAAACTTTTGAATTTTAACAAAAAATGCGAATTTCCTCACTTGTTCATAGAATCCATATGGAGGTTTCGTATACAGAACCATGGAGGGCTTGTAACATTTGAATGAAGATATGGATTTATGGATCTTCACTTAAAATTTGGATTTTGAAACACATAAAGGATGTTGGGACTCTTGCACCTCTAGTTATGATTTTGTGAATCTTTAAGCACTTGAACTTCAAGATATGAATTATCAATTTGAGTTTTATCAAATCAAACCTCTTGTAAATAACAAATCACTATGACCTTTGGTAAGGAACACGGGTGTCTTATAATGACTTAAATTTGAGTTTTGTGTGAATGAAGCCTTTTGAATCATACGAAACCAAACACGAATAGATCTTGAATTTTGTACTTTGTAGAAAATAATAAATCACATTTGAATTCTTATATAAAGAACATATGATCCTTGAATTTCATCCTAGGAATTCTTTGCCAATTGCCACTTCAAAATAAACTGATCACAAACTGTCAGCAAGAAAATCCAACTGTTCATTAAGATCGAAAGAACTTTAAACAATGATCCACTTCACGATTAAGAACCAAAATCTTGTTTGACCTTTGTTGCCCACACAGTTTCACAAGAAAACACGCCCTATACAAATCATAACACAATTCGCCGCACAATCAATGACTTGTCTTTAAACGACCACGCTCCACATTAGAAAACTAATCCTCCTTGGGGAAACTCCTGAGGAGCTTTGAGAACAAAGATTTGTGCTGACTGAGGGACCATAAGAATGAGAGCATATTCTTTCTCCATCTTCACAAGAATCTAACACGATTTGCAAGGGACTAGAATCACCATGAGCACACACACAACTTCCATGACCTCTGAACCTTCTGCAACAACCTTAAATTCACGAAGGAAAACAAACAAACACAAGACTGGTAAATCGGTTAGTTATACATGGATGATTGACCTAGAAATGCTGTGATATGTTATGCAGACGATGCGAAACGAAAACATAATCTTAAGGTCAAAAATTAGGGTATGACAGATACCCCTATTTAAGTTTCTTCTATCCGGAGATATGGAGATTGAAATCTTCGTCTCGACGAGATAGGAGAGACTTAAATACAAACATGCACAATTTTTGGCCCTAAGATGCCACAAGATGCACATGATATGATATGATATGATATGAAATGCAAGACAAAAGATCCTGTGAAGAATGATGTCACAGAGGATAACTGTATACAGAAAACATTGAAACACAGTTAAAGAATGGAAGACCCGACGAGGAACAACTTAGCAAGACTCTATGGGGAAATATCCAACTCCACTGGGGATGAAACCCAACTCCATTGGGGAAGAGACTACCCATTGACAATCACAGGGTAGCTTAAACACAAGGTATCTCCAAATTTGTTATGTATTGCCTACTACCAAACGTGTGGTAGCCTAAGCAAATAGACTTGAAAGGAGGGATAACTTACTACCAACAGATGGTAGCCTAAGCAAAGGTATCCAATTGAAGTGAAAGGACGTATATTACCTACTACCAAAACATGGTAGCCTAAGCAAAGGTAATAAGCTCATAAGGAAAGATGACCTACTACCGAACAAATGGTAGCCTAAGCAAAGGTATCTGACCAAAATCGAATAGATATATTATCTACTATCAAACATATGATAGCCTAAGCAGAGGTAATAGACTAGAAATGAGAGATTACCTATTACCAAACACGGTAGCCTAAGCACAGGTGTCCGACCCAAAAGAAAAGTGTGTTACCTACTATCAAACATATGATAGCCTAAGCAAAGGTAGTAGTCTTGAAAGGAGAAATCACCTACTACCAAACATGGTAGCCTAAGAAAAGGTGTCTGACAAAAATAAGAGGATGTGTTACCTACTATCAAACATATGATAGCCTAAGCAGAGGTGAACACAAAAGGAAAGATGACCTACTACCAAACATGGTAGCCTAAGCAAAGGTATCTGACCAAAAGAATGGACATATTACCTACTATCAAACATATGATAACCTAAGCAGAGGTAATAGACTTGAAAAAAAGGATCACCTACTGCCACCTTGTGGCAGCCTAAGCAAAGGTGTCCGACCAAACATAATGTGCATTACCCACTATCCAATAAGATAGCCTAAGCAAAGGTAAATACAAAAAAAAAGATGACCTACTACCAAACATGGTAGCCTAAGCAAAGGTATCTGACCAAAAAGATACGGTATATTACCTACTATCAAACATATGATAGCTTAAGCAGAGGTAATAACTCGAAAGATAAGATCACCTACTACCCAACACGGTAGCCTAAGAAAAGGTGTCTGACCACAAGAATGATGTGTATTACCTACTACCACACATGTGATAGCCTAAGCAAAGGTAAACACGCGAGGAAAGATGACCTACTACCAAGCACGGTAGCCTAAGCAAAGGCATCTGGCCCAAAAGATAGACACATTACCTACTATGAAACATATGACAGCCTAAGCAAAGGCAATAGACTTGAAAGGAGAGATCACCTACTACCAAACACGGTAGCCTCAACAAAGGCATCTGGCCTAAATGATACCGTATATTACCTACTATCAAACATATGTTAGCCTAAGTAAAGGTAATAACCAAAATAAGCTTCCGATGATCAAAATATGATTCAACTTCTTCTTTAACTAAATGTTCCATTTAGAAAGGGTAAATAAACCTCCCCACGCTTCGAGGTTGTATGCCATGAACGGGTCTTTTGAGCAAAGTCTTGAAATAAAAGCTACGAGGTTGTCTGCCTCGAGCAAAGTCTTGAAATAAATGCTGCGAGGTTATCTGCCTCGAGCCAAGTCTTTGAAATAAATGCTGCGAGGTTGTCTGCCTCGAGCAAAGTCTTGAAATAAATGCTGCGAGGTTGTTTGCCTCGAGCAAAAGTCTTGAATTCCTCCTAGAAAGATGAATACTTGTTGGAAAGTAACTTCACAGGGGATTGGAATTTCACTGGAGATTGAGGGAAGCCATAATTCATTGGAGATTAGGAAAATTCCCCGGGGATCTTCAAAAGGGATACAGGCCGGCTGACTTGCAAAATAATGTCTTCTCAAATAAAGAGAAAGATCATCTGAATCTTCACCAAACTTCTCAGAGAGATGCCATCTGATGGGAGTAAATTGTATAGTGGACTCACTGGGAGAATATCACTGAGGAGCAACATTGCTGTAGTTTGAAATTGCAGAAGCAAACAAAATCCTTGTAACAAGAATTCTCAAATAAAGAGAAACACTTGTAAAATCTTCAACAAACTTCTCTGACGGATTTCCGGAGATATGCCATTTGATGGAGAACAAGTTGATAGTCTTGATAATATACGGGGATAGATAAACTGTCTTAAAAAGAGACTGCCATTTGCCATCCAAACTGAAAACCTTAAAACAAAACAAGCTGCTCAAATAAAGAGGCTGCCACTTGTTGTCTGGGTATAAATTCTGAGAAAATATTGTAACAACACTGCTGGAGAAATATTTCTGTCTTCCATGGTGATCTTCAAATAGATTCTTCCCGGGGAGACAAAGTGCAAAATAAATGCACACTCGATCTAGGTTCAATGGCCTAGAGAGATTCAAAATTGTGATTGTCAGAGACCAAAGTTCAATTCAGGAAATAACTGAAAAGAAAAGGTCAAGCAAGACTCTATCCAATGAGGAATAAACCCAACTAGGGTTTATCCTTATCCAAAAATGGAAAAGAAAACTAAAGCAACCATCTTCCACGAGGATCAAACTCAGTGGGGAACTTAGAAAGTATGTGCTCTTTCTGCTTAGGGCTGACGACTCTATTTGGAGGGAGAAGACAAACCCTATCACTTGGGGATAAACACAACCAAAGTGAAAGAACAAACAAACATCACAAAATGCAAATGCACAGATGCTATGTATCTAATATGAATGAATGTATGTCATGTTATGCTTATGCTGACAAAACAGACAAAGAGAAGTAAACTGGAGATGGAATAAACATCTCGACACTGATACTCAGCCAATCTCTACAAGATAGAAGCATCACTGGGGATGAATGGAAAACCACATATGGGACCACAATCCTGTTTCAGGGCTTCAAACTTCTCTAGGGGAAAAGAGAGCACTTCACTTGGGATGAACATCATGACTTCACTTAGGGGATTGTCAAGACGAATCCGGTTACTCTGTTGGGGATGAGAAAGATCCACTGGGTAAAGAATAAAACTCATGACTGGAGAGACTTCATGGGGGATAAAATAAATATCCACTACAAACCAAAGTAGTCTGGAAGGAAGTTATAATTGGGGATGCTAGAGCTGAGGCCATACAGGGAATAAAATGAATATCCACTTCATTGGGGGAAGCTCAGATTAGAGTTGCAAACTGAAGATGTCAGAGTTGGGACTTCATAGGGATAAAATAAACATCCAATTCGCTGGGGAAGGTCGAAACCAAAGGAATTCACTAGGGATTCTTAGGTTGCCAACTAGGGAAATCTTGCATCAAACATGCCATAACTACTCGAAGTAGAGATTCACCGGGGAATTGTCATGACCGCTGTAGTAGAGACTTACTGGGGAATCATCACACCACTTGAGACAGAAGCTCTTTGGGTCATGGGTGAAGAATGTTGTGAGAACAATGTAGCTCTGCATTGATGAACTGTGTAGTAGTCTCTATTTCAAACAACGATTGTCGTGAATGGATAAAGAGTCTTCAATTCTCAAATGCCCCAGATCACATGGTTTATGAGAATAAGTCATCTCAAGAGGATTTTACAGAAAACTTGGCATCCAACTGTTTCAATGTCTTCCAACTCTTTGAGAGATTTTTCAAATCTCGACGTAACTGCCCCAGATTGATGGTGTTCTATACAAGTCGTTCCAAGAGGATTTTACAGAAAACTTGGCATCTAAGATGTTCCAACGTCTTTCAACTCTTAGAGAGATTTGTAGAATCTCGACGTAATTGCCCCAGATTGACTGTATTATGTATACCCGAGTCTTCAAACTTGCCTCCTTGTGGATGGCCAGATGATGAAAGCAACAACTGAGAAACAACTTGCCCCTGTTCAGTAGAGTCTTCAGGAAATATGCCCCTGGATATGATCATCTTTTTGAAATAATTTTCCATTTACTCATCAGAGTTTTAAGTCTAAAAAGACCGAGCTCATTACTGATGCTCATATGCAAGCTTCTATGATGTCGAGCAATGTTAGCATGCAGAAAAATGTTAATTCTGAAATTGCTAATGCAACACACATGTTTGTCTAGAAGTTTTTTATTGAAAAGATATCGCAATAAATTATGACCAAATTAATTTTCTTTTACAAAGCCAACACAAACTTTGAGCATAACTCATAGGAGTCAGGAAACGTTATCTCATTGAGTATGCTTTGGAAATACACCCTGCTTCAATTAGGTCTTTTAAGGGTTGTATCGTGGCTTGGTTCACGATTAAAAAATAAAGGACATAAGGCTCAAAGTTTATTTGTACCCACCTATTCTTCGTGTTGTTCTTCAGCCCTATATTCAGTTAACCTGACACGAGCACTCATCTTTTAATAGGATTTTGATATGGTTGAGAAACCACATGGCAGTCACTCACCTATTTGCTTTTTGTGTTTGATCACACGACTCTGTTCTTTACTGAGGTTTTTTCTTTGTGATCCTTTGTTTTCATTTTTCGCGTTTCATTCCCTAACTTTTGCCTGGACGGAATCTTTTGGATTTGAATTTGAAGTCCAGCGGGATGCCCCAGTTTTGCCTAAGTCTCCTTCATAGGTTTTGACTTAGCGGACTTTTTCTTTTTTCTTTTTCGATTTATGAACAAGCCGTGTGACTCTAAGTCATTTTGACCTTTTTGAAAGGATTGTGACTGCCTCACTCTTTGGCTAGTTGAGGGATAATCATTGTGGATTCGACTTCCAGCCTCCTAATGTGTGAGATAAAGTGGATTCTTAGATGTTCACTCCTCCTTTTCCCTTTTTTTTGAAGGTCTGGGCGCTCGATCAACTTAACTGAACACTACCCTGCCCCAGGTTAAAATTGAGGTTTTTTTATTTGGAAAAGAAAACTCCTACTTCAAGGCTCAAAGGGGTTAACAAAGGTCTATCTCCCTTATATCTCCAGTGTTTGGGATTTGAAACAATGCCTTACATCATCAGCAGGGTTTTATTTAAAAGCATACAACAAGAGATCTTGCGTTTTTGATTTCGTCATCCTCCCTCCAATTCTCTGCCTAAACAAGAGATTTGGGTAGCATTGGCATTATAAAATAGAAAGAGCATTTAAAATGAGTGAAACGAATGGATTTCTTCAAAACAAACATATTTATTGCACTAATCATTCAAAACAAACAAGTTCTTGCAACGCCAAACTAAATGCATTAACGTACACAGAAAATTACATATGAAAAACAACAAATAAGCTTAAAATCTGACAAGACATATCCTAAGGAACAAGTCTTTTGCATTAGTCCACCATGTGCAAAGAGAGGACCGCTTCTTGTTCAAGCAAAGATTGATCTGAACCTGGGGTTTGCACCTTTTTGAAAGACATGACCCTCTTTTGAATCATCTTCTTCACTTTCTCCTTCAAGATATAACATTCCTCGATATCGTGGCCAGGTGCCCCTTGATGAAAGGCACAGAAGGTATCAACTGTGAAGTAGCTCCTGTGGGTCATTGGGATAACTGGTGGAGTTTCCTTCTTGATCAAACCATTTTGCAAGAGGATAGGGAACAACTCGGCGTTGGGCATAGGGATACCCCTAGAATCACTACTTTGCTCAACTGGCCGATTGGTGGAGGAGGAAGAAAAACCATCCTGGCGTTGGGATATGACCAATTCCTTGACCAAATTTGTCAGACTCTTCCTAGCAGCAGCCGTCAAGTTTGCAACTTTGTCACAGAGCTCTTGATTTTCCAACTCTTGAGTGTCTATCAAATTCTTCATCGTGGTGGAAAAAGTTTCCATGTTAGCTTTCAAAGCGGCAATCTCTGCTCGAAGTGTGTGGTTTTCTTGTTCCAAATAATCCATCTTCTTGGCTTGAGTACCGTGCTTATGATGACTTGGTTGCAGTAGAAGAAGCAAAAGTGAGGACTTGGAATGCAAAGGATGCGATGCTAATGATGTATGCACATGTATAATGCAAATGAATTTCAAGGAGCCCAAAAGTTATGTTTGCAAACACCATAAAGTGGATAAAACTTTTGAGTGACTGAAAAGGTCTCATTTCATTGAATTTCTCTTTTTTTTTGAAGGATTACAAAATAGAGTACAATTTCCAAAATCCACGGTAAAACCTATGATGTTTGCGAGATAACTCCAAGTTCCTTGAAAGGTTAGAAATGGTGCATGAATGCGTGGATGGATGAGTGAATATATGCACAAACATAGGTATACACAGATTCACAGGTTCACATATATAAATTCAAACAATCATGGGCCTAGGTTTGAAGATCACGAGCATGGAGCCATGGTCTACCCATCCCAAGAGGTACGTACTAAGGGTTCATTTGTACCTGTACAACGGGTTCTACAAAGTTCCTAGAGTCTACGTAAATCCTTCGGATATTATCGGCCTACGTGACTACTCACGTAGGTTAATAACATTCTCAAGATAAACTCGTCTGAGTGTAGTATCACGTATCAACTATTTGGGACTACTCCCTCATAGCCATCGCACTACGTCCTAAGAGGCCAAGTGGGGGTAAAGGTAACTACGGTCCTCAGTCTTATTGACATTCATCGGAATGAGTGACATAAATACAACTACTCGCATCAGACATCAATCATCCCAAAGGGCCCTCGACTGAGCGTGGTCATCATATGCCAAACTCTGTTAGGACTACTCCCAACAGCCTACTATTTATTACACCACAATCCTATCATATGTGTGCTCTCAAGTCCGGGTTAGGACTTATCTCACCACTCAGGATAACCCTGAATACAGAAAAAACCAAGCATAGCAAATATACATGTACAAGTATACAAATAAGCAAGCAATATAAGAACAAAAAGCAAGTAGATAACATGGATAATAAACAAGTTAGGCCTAACCCTCTAAGTTATTTTCCCTAGTGAAGTCGCAATTTCTGTCGCGGTGAGAATCAGATGCCAAGCTATTTGATTAACTTGAATCACAAATCTTGAAGTTCACCACCGGTCTTTTATTTATCCAAAGGAAAGGTTAAAGATCGAAAAACCTAAGTTAAGAGAATCTAGGTTCGGGGGTTGGTTACACCTAGGGAAGGTATTAGCATCCTAAACGTCTGTAGTACTCTACAGGAACCTCTTGTTTATACTTATGTTATCTATTGCTTGCTTGCTTAAGGGTACGCGCTAAGGTAAAGACCTAGGGGTTAGTATCTAAGTATACTCGCCAAGACATCGCATCTTGTGCCTACGTATCCTGACGGGAGTGGAATCAGAGTATCTGTAGTTCCCCTCAAAGAGGGTGAGGAACTCTTGACTGTTGTCAAGGTTCCAGGGAGGAAGCAAGCAATCATGGCAAGATGCTTACATGGAGTGCAGTGACTCCAGAATTAAGGTTAAGTTTAAAGATTAGAGTACAATTTCCAAAATCCACGGTAAAACCTGTGATGTTTGCAAATAACTCCAAGTTCCTTGAAAGGTTAGAAATGGTGCATGAATGCATGGATGGATGAGTAAATGTATGCACAAACACAGGTATACACAGATTCACAGGTTCACATATATAAATGCGAACAATCATGGGCCTAGGTTTGAAGATCACGAGCATGAAGCCATGGTCTACCCATCCCAAGAGGTGTGTACTAAGGGTTCATTTGTACCTGTACAACGGGTTCTACAAAGTTCCCAGAGTCTATGTAAATCCTTCGGATATTATCGGCCTACGTGACTACTCACGTAGGTTAATAACATTCTCAAGATAAACTCGTCTGAGTGTAGTATCGCGTATCAACTATTTGGGACTTCTCCCTCATAGCCATCACACTACGTCCTAAGAGGCCAAGTGGGGGTAAAGGTAACTACGGTCCTCAGTCTTATTGACATTCAGCAGAATGAGTGACATCAATACGACTACTCGCATCATACATCAATCATCCCAAAGGGCCCTCGACTGAGCGTGGTTATCATATGCCAAACTCTATTAGGACTACTCCTAACAGCCGACTATTGATTACACCACAATCCTATCATATGCGTGCTCTCAAGTCCAGGTTAGGACTTATCTCACCACTCAGGATAACCCTGCATACAGAAAAAACCAAGCATAGCAAATATACATGTACAAGTATACAAATAAGCAAGCAATATAAGAATAAAAAGCAAGTAGATAACATGGATAATAAACAAGTTAGGCCTAACCCTCTAAGTTATTTTCCCCAGTGAAGTCGCCATTTCTGTCGCGGTGAGAATCGGATGCCAAGCTATTTGATTAACTTGAATCACAAATCTTGAAGTTCACCACCGGTCTTTTATTTATCCAAAGGAAAGGTTAAAGATCGAAAAACCTAAGTTAAGAGAATCTAGGTTCGGGGGTTGGTTACGCCTAGGGAAGGTATTAGCATCCTAAACGTCTGTAGTACTCTACAGGAACCTCTTGTTTATACTTATGTTATCTATTGCTTGCTTGCTTAAGGGTACGCACTAAGGTAAAGACCTAGGGGTTAGATCTAAGTATACTCGCCAAGACATCGCATCTTGTACCTACGTATCCTGACGGGAGTGGAATCAGAGTATCCGTAGTTCCCCTCAAAGAGGGTGAGGAACTCTTCACTGTTGTCAATGTTCCAGGGATGAAGCAAGCATCCATGGCAAGACGCTTACATGGAGTGCGGTGACTCCAGAATTAAGGTTAAGTTTAAAGGGAGCAAAACGTCTATGGCAAGACGTAGAGCGCGAAGGCTCTAATGCTAATGCTAGGATAAAAGGGTAGGGACCTAATGTTTAGACTAAGCTATGACATGGTAGTCAACGAGGATGATCCCTTTCCTTTGGAATGGTGTGAGCAACTAGTACGAGAAAATATGATCAAGTACAAGACGCAAAAGTGGAACTATCCGTGAATATTGATAATCACAACCTAATGAGCAATGGCATAATCAATGCAAATATCACGATTAAACTCAATGGAAAGAATCACAATTTAATAAGATGATGGTCCAAAAAATTTAAAGAAATAAATGAAAGGAAAATTTATCTACAAAATTGCTTAAGAAAATATTTTTTAGGTTTTTATTAATAACTAGACTAATATCTCATTAAAACTTAAAATCATAAAAATAAATAAAATAAACAAAAAAAAAAATAATAAAAAAACACAACCTGGTTGATAGTATCATAATACGTAACACACATTCCATAGGCTAACATCATAGTCATTTTCCTCTCATTCAAAATCATTCGATCAAAGTGGTTAGCATATAAAAAAATGAAACTAAAAAAACAATTCTTTAATCAAGAGCAAAGTCCATCATTTTTTTCATCAAGAAACCAATATTTACAATGCTTAAACTACTCCATATTAAGATTTAAAAAAAATGCCATGACCACAATACTATTATTCTGCTACTGCAAATCCAAAGGAATGATATTCACGTGTTATCACAACTTTCATTGTCCATGCGAACCAAACGTAATACACTTGCGGCAAACGACCAAGCTATAGCAGCACATCAACACAACATTAAGTAGCAAGGAAGCATATCAAGATTTAGCAACAGCAGCAACATGATATTCATGACATTTCCAAGTTGAAATTAAATACTACAGCAGCTTGCGCTTACACAAAAGCTTGATCAAGAGTTTACCGCAAAGTCGACACAAACCTCTACCAATCAATAGCGCAACACTCTTTAACAAACACTAACAGAAATGCGAAACACAATATACCTCTAACCTCACAGAAGAAAAGAAATGGATTTGAGTCGGTACAGCAATCCAACAACAAACATATGAAAATCTACAAGTATCATGCTATATTCATAGCATATAATCCGTACAGGATGGCCTTAAAATTCAAACTATGAAATTGCAGCAACACTACAATGTGTAAAGTTTTCAAAAACCTATATCAAACCATGATTACTATATCCACAGGACTCATTAACATATTAACTCAGTGTTGTATACAGACTGGCAATCAATTGGATGCTTTTCAAAAAAATAAAAAAAACATACCGCAAAACCAAATTAAGCCTCCAATAAACCATATTTGTACGCAAACAACATCAAATGATTTGAACTATAAATGCTTAAATCACGTTGTAAGAGAGACCTAAAGCCAAAGGATCTAAATGTTACCAAGCTTGTCGAATCTTTCGTCGTCTGGAAGAGTTGCTGCGAAATCAGGGTTTATGCTGTTACCGTTGCGCGAAATTGAAGCGTGACGTGAGGAAGGTGGCCGAAACGGAGGACTGGTGCGGTAACTGGTTTCTGGTGTGTGAGATTTTCCTCTGCAGATGCGTGATGATTGTGGTGTGTATGTGCGCCGTCTACTGAACAAAGTGTGCGATGTTTCTTTTTGGTCCTCCACTGTGCGTGGATTGTATGATCTCCGATGTTTTTCACTTCTGTGTATTTATAGACTCAAAATGCAATCAATTTCCGATTTCGAATCTTTGAAAATGAATGTGAGATTACCGTCCAATTCGATTTCGGAAAGGGATTGTAACTAATTGTGATTTCTTGCCTTTTGTGATTGTGTGATTAAAGATGATTCAAAACTTTTCGTTTTCGGTTGATCACGTTTGAATACTCTTGATGAAGTGATGATTTTTTCCATTTTGATTCAAACACATTTGAGCATATCTCAATTTTTTTCCTTGTTCGATTTTAAATGCTAGAATGTGTTTTTGATTCTTTCTCTTTTTCAATTTAACATGTGCCATTGTTTAGAAACTTTCCATATTCAACTTGTTCATATTTAGAGGCTGATACTTCTCATGACAGTGGGGACCAGCTTTTTATTCAACTTAATTTCATATTGATGATGACGATTCAATGAGTGTTGCTTTTTTTGGAAATTGTTTTTGGAAAAGGAGATATGAACTTTAATACTTTAAACTCGTCTAGACAAGTTATTGATGATGATTGTTCAATTATACTTATGCAGGTCCTTGTTTTTGGAAAGAATGGATTGACTTTGATGAGCTCTTTGTGTTTGAAAACTTAGTAACTGAAGACTTCTTGTATTGTTTTGCAACGGATCAGAAGAAGATTAATAGGTAGATTTATCCTACACAAACGGGTGGATGTGTATCTTCTTTTTCTGCAGCGTTTATAGCTTGTATTTCCAACCCCCGACGATTTTTGAAGACCTTCAAGGAAAACTCATAGCCAGGGAAGCAATTCCCTTGAAAGGATCAGCCACGTCTCCACTTTCAGAGACTTCGTGGCCAAAGCACATGTTTTTCTCATCAACACGTGTCCAACAACAGTAGTAAAGTTTGTAGATTTCTTCAAAAGCCAATTCAAGTTTCTGCACTCTTATTTAGCTTTGTAAAAGACCTTTGTATCCAATCTTTGTACCTTGGCATGGAATTTTGGATGGATTATTGTAGATTTATGGCTTGTAATTCATGGACTCCTGTAGTGAACCTTTGTGAATTCTTTTTGAAACTTTTGAATTTTAACAAAAAATGCGAATTTCCCCACTTGTTCATAGAATCCATATAGAGGTTTCATATACAGAACCATGGAGGGCTTGTAACATTTGAATGAAGATATGGATTTATGGATCTTCACTTAAAATTTGGATTTTGAAACACATAAAGGATGTTGGGACTCTTGCACCTCTAGTTATGATTTTGTGATGAATCTTTAAGCACTTGAACTTCAAGATATGAATTATCAATTTGAGTTTTATCAAATCAAACCTCTTGTAAATAACAAATCACTATGACCTTTGGTAAGGAACGCGAGTCTCTTATAATGACTTAAATTTGAGTTTTGTGTGAATGAAGCCTTTTGAATCATACGAAACCAAACACGAATAGATCTTGAATTTTGTACTTTGTATAAAATAATAAATCACATTTGAATTCTTATATAAAGAACATATGATCCTTGAATTTCATCCTAGGAATTCTTTGCCAAAACTTGATTCAAAATCTTATCCCAAAATTGCCACTTCAAAATAAACTGATCACAAACTGTCAGCAAGAAAATCCAACTGTTCCTTAAGATCAAAAGAACTTTAAACGATGATCCACTTCACGAATAAGAACCAAAATCTTGTTTGACCTTTGTTGCCCACACAGTTTCACAAGAAAACACGCGCTATACAAATCATAACACAATTCGCTGCACAATCAATGACTTGTCTTTAAACGACCACGCTCTACATTAGAAATCTAATCCTCCTTGGGGAAACTCCTGTGGAGCTTTGAGAACAAAGACTTTGTGCTGACTGAGGGACCATAAGAATGAGAGCATATTCTTTCTCCATCTTCATAAGAATCCAACACGATTTGCAAGGGACTAGAATCACCATGAGCACACACACCACTTCCATGACCTCTGAACCTTCTGCAACAATTTTAAATTCACGAAGGAAAACAAACAAACACAAGTCTGGTAAATCGGTTAGTTGTGCATGGATGATTGACCTAGAAATGCTGTGATATGTTATGCAGACGATGCGAAACGAAAACATAATCTTATGGTAAAAAATTAGGGTATGACAGTATGCATATCAAGAGGATTAAGAGTGACAATAGGACAAAGTTTACAAACTCTGATTTCAAGTGTTTCACTAAAAACGAAGGGATCATGCATGAAACTTCTTGTGTTGTCACACCTCAATAGAATGGACGTGTGGAATGCAAGCATAGACAAATTTTGAACATATCGAGCCTTGCATTTTCAAACAAATATCCCATTGTATTTTTGGGGAGATTGTGTATTAACAGTAGTGTATCTAATCAATAGAACCCCTACAGTGGAAAATAAGGGAATCACGCCATACGAGTTACTTTTTAAGAGGGCACCATACTTTGAGAACTTGAGAACTTTTGACTGCTTGTGCTACATGAAGAACGACTCAAAGAGAATCAGTAAATTTGACCCCAGAGCTGAAAGGTGTGTATTTTTATTGGCTATCCACAAGGACAAATGGGATGGAAAGTTTACAATCCAAATACTCGTGAATGATGCATATCGAGAGATGTAATGTTGATCATTGTTAGAATTGCAGATAAGGGGGGTTATTATCGTCTCCACAAGGATTGTTCTGATATGGGATGCTTGCCGTTCAATAGTTTACCATTTCAAGAAAAGGGTTTTCAAAGTTTGTTTCATAAATTCTCACTATTTAGTAGCAAAGCTTTAAATTATAAAGTTGTTTGATTAACAAAGTATATCAAAAGTAATTTTCATCTACCCTAACTAATACATATTCTCTTAATCTTGCATGTGAAGTCGAATCCGATTAATATCATCACGTATTATCTCAATACCGTCTATGTTTAGAGTAGTGTCGTGAGAAATACCGTATTCATCGCTACACGATCTCTCCATATACCAACCAATATAGTAAGCTTTAAGTTGAACACAAAGAAAATGTCAACCACAGACTAATCTCTCCAATCTATGAATTGATAGATGAATATTTTAGGTCAAGTTCCATAAAATCTATGTCTAGAGTTTTACAAAAAAATAATGGATCATTAAGAATAAAAATATTCATCATATATTAATCATCACTTGTTCACATACAAGTCCAATCAAAAGAAATACATAAAGCAAAGGTAGACTACCTCTATCTTTGATACAAAGGAAATTAGCTACCCATAACCATGGTAGCTTGATTTACAAGTAATGAGAGAAGATGAATGAGCATCCATGTCAAAGAATCGATCTTGGATGTGAATCCAACTTCTATTTTCAAAATATCACTCTTTGGTGAAGAAATGCAGAAAATAAGGTTTCTATGTGGAAAATGGGGTTATGTTCCCAAAAAGGTGTGAAAAGTACATATATAGTACTTCCAAATTCTCTCAAGTTCGCCTAGCGAACACCTTCTTCGCACAACAAAGACCCTTTTTAGGCACATGAAGTGCCTCTGAATTCTTAAACTACCCTTGGGAAATATCTGAGTTCGCAGTGCGAACACTTTCGCACAAAGGACTTCTTTGCTACAAGTTCGCACATCGAACTTAGGGTCCTTTTCATACTGTCTCTAATTTGAGATGGTTCGCTAGGGCTTCGCCTAAATCTCACACAACGAACATTCACTTTCACGTCGCTGGTGTTCATACAACGAACATGCTGATTCCTCTTGTCTTCTTTGGCTTCCTTGTCAATTCACTTGTGTCTTAATCTTTGATGTTTTATGCCTAAATTCTGCACAATAGCACACATATCATAGCAACCAAAGGTATTTGCAACATAATCGAAGAATCGCATTGAAACATTAAATAAATCCATTGAAACATAACAAATGAGTTGAAAAATGCCAAGAAATATGGATCAAAATAAGACATGTTTAGCATTCAACAAACTCTCCCCAACTAGATGTTTGCTTGTCCTCAAGCAAAGTATGCCTCTCATTGAAAACAAGAGGATTTGCTCAAGCAATTAATTCAACCAAGAATGGATTTATGGCTAAAATTAAACATACAAATGCGCACAAGCAATGTTCACCACGTCCTAGAATTGAACAATGATAAAGAATTTAGTTCTTAAACAAATATCATGCAATGTTTCAAATAACAACTAAATTCTCATGCTTGAATTACTCTAACACTCCACTTCAAATAAGAATGAAGAAATTAACGCGATAGCAACTGCGGGGCAATTTTACTCACCTGACAAACAATGGTAATAACAATTCAATTCATACATTCTTCTAATCAATAAAAAATGAAATCATGGAAGCAAAAGATTACTAAGGGATTTTAAGGTTGTAGCTTGGTTAGGTTCACAACAAAGGGACATTTCTAAGGCCATGGAATCAAAGTTGCCAATTTAAAAGAAACATTCACTATACAAGGTTATGTACACACTACAACTTCATCCACATTTTTTTTCTCAATTGTTCACCCTTCCAAACTTCCTTTATGCACATTATTCATTCTCTATTTTTCTCTTTCAAACAAGCATGCTTTTTCTTTTTCACATTCTTATTCACAATTTTCTTTTCTATTCTTATTTGAAATTTTTCAAAATTTTGAGTAACCTACGACTTTTCTTTTCACTCTCCTCAACCTGAATTCAACCAAATCTCAAGTGAATGCTCCTTACTTTTTATGGCAAGTAAAACAATTTAGAACAATGTTCAAAGGTTCAAGAATTTTTTTTAGAATCCCACAAAATTCAATGATGAACTATCTTTTAACTTATGTACATACACCATGTTCATCACTAAATTAGAATATAAACTATTAAGCTGAAATGGGTTAGCAAATTCTCACTACTCACGGGTAAGTTACTTTTTTGGGATATGGTTGTGCTCAATATCAACAAATGCCTTGATAATTTCTAATGCTTCCATAAAATCAAAATAATTAAAAGATTAAGCATGAATCAAACGCATTAAACAAAGTTTATCAGTCATCCTAAGCATATAGTAAACAAAGGAGGTTTCTCACAATTTATGGTTTTTGAAACCTAAGTGAAACAAGCATTTAAACAAGTTGTACAATGAAACAAAGATACATTTGCACAAAGAAAAAATTTCTTAAACATTCTAGGATTCTAGAAAGCAATAACCATGTACCTTGCTTAAATTCATGGTATTCAAATACTATCATCACCATCTAAACTTGGGAGAATCTTCATTGTATACTTTTAGCAAATAGCAACCAATCTAGAAGTTATCATATTCATTCATCAAAGAAAGAAAACATTAAATTCAAAACAACCATAAAAGAAACTAAAAACTTCTATAACTGCCCCCTCATTTTCAAAAAGCCCTGTCCTCAGGTCAACTACAAAAAAGGCAATACAACAGCACTACACAATACAACATAAAAGTGTTGTAGCATAAACTCACCAACAATCCAAATTTTGCCATGTTCGCAGTGCGAACAATTCTTTGCACAGCGAACTTATTCGCCCCAGGTTCGCACTGCGAACCGAGGGCGAACATGACAGTAACTTCAAAAATTCTAGTTTCTTTAGTTTTTGGTTTATCATAACACTCTTTCACAATACCAACACTACCAAATGCAATAAAAAAATAATACTCACAATATTGGGGTGCCTCCCAAGAAGCGCTTTGTTTAACGTCGTTTGAGCTCGACGGTCGAAAGCGACTCAAGGATCGCCAAAAGAAATTGTTCCCGCATCCGTAACAACTTCACCACCAAGGTACACTTTCAAACTTTGCCCATTAATGATCCAACTTTCTTTTGATGAAGGGTATTCGATCACAATGGCTCTGTAATGCTTGATTTCTCTAATCCGAAACGGACCGAACCATTTTGACTTCAACTTACCCGGAAACAATTTTAATCTTGAATTAAACAATAAGACCAATTACCCTTCATGAAAGTCTTTACTCACAATCTTCTTGTCATGATACTTTTTTACCTTCTCCTTGTAAAGTTTGTTGGAGTCATAGGCTTGAAGTTGCAATTCATCCAATTCATGAAGTTGCACTTTATCCAATTCATGAAGTTGCACTTTCCTCTTTTCACCACTTAAAGTGGGATCAAAGTTCAAGAATTTTAAGGCCCAAAAAGCCTTATGTTCCAACTCTTACGACAAATGACAAGTTTTGCCATAGATCATTTTAAATGGTGTGAGACCTATCAGAGACTTAAATGCGGTCCGATAAGCCCACAAAGCTTCATCAAGCTTGTGTGCTCAAACCTTCCTAGAAGAAGACACAATTTTCTCAAGAATCATCTTGATCTCACGATTTGATACTTTCGCCTGACCATTAGCCTGAGGATGATATGACGATGTCACTTTGTGTTTCATACCATAATGCTCCTGTTCTGGACTGGGCCGTGGTTTCCTATAATCAAACAGGCCCAATCCATACAACTTGAAGAAGCCCAATAAAGTCCTAGAGAAGGACACATGACTGCCATACGTGAGGCCAAAGATATGTCGGGCACCTAGCACCTTGACAGTATCTAGCATCTGAGGACAAACAGGAAAGGTACGATCATCACACTATGATGAAATGGACCTCCTCGATAGATTAACTTCTCCCCGCGAGAATACTCCTAATCTCATTGACTCATAGGTCCTCGACAAGCATGGTTCTCCTCTGTTAGGTCATGTCCAGACCACGACCACCATATTTCCTCGACATTGTAGACTCTCCCCCGAGGAGTCTACTAACGGTCTTATCTACACAGTTACGTTTCATGTAACCGTCTACTAATGGCATTAAAGGGACGATTACACTAGGGTGTTAACCACGAGCTGGTCATTATTACTACACATAAGCCCTAGCAATTACTTGGAATGGGTCACACGTTGGTCCCACCCGTTGCAAGTAACCGTTGGCCACGCGCTGGGGGTCTCCTATAAATACCCTCTCACTTGAGAGGGTCAGGATAGTTAACTTCTTACTCTCACCCACTTTCTCTGTATTTGCTGCGCCCTCACTAACTTAAGCATCGGAGTGCCCTGCAGGTACAACCCCCCCGGACGTCTTTCATCATCATTGAAGTAGCAATAATTCCAGACGTCGTTGGTCATCTTCAAACTGTCTGATCCAGGTACGATCAGCTCCAAAGCTTTTTGTAAAGGAGCTTTGCAAAAGTGGGATCCTCTATCACTTATCAACACTCTAGGTGTACCAAAACGCGAAAAAATGTTTTTCTTCAGGAATTTTATCATGGTTTTACCTTCTGCTTTAGCACAAGCTATCTCTTCCACCCACTTGGACACAGTCCACAACAACTAAAATGTACTCACAAGAAAATTAAGGTGGAAATGGACCAACAAAGTCAATTCCCCAATAATCAAATACTTCCACCTCAAACATACTTTGTAACGGAATCTCATTCCGTTTAGTAATTCGTCCACTCCATTGGCAATTGTCACAACTTTGAGCATGCACATGAGCATCTTTAAACAAAGAAGGCCAATAAAAGCCCGATTGAAGGACTTTCATTTCCGTTCTTAACTCGTTAAAATGACCACCATAAGGTGAGTTGTGACAATGCCAAAGAATGCTCTTTGACTCCTCAATTGTAACACACCTTCTCAAAAGGTTATCAACACCAAGTTTGAACAAATAAGCCTCATCCCACACAAAAGACTTGACATCATATAAGAATTTTTTTCTTTGATTCCAAGTTAGGCCTTCCGGTATCACTTCGACGACTTTGTGATTTGTAATATCTGCAAACCAAGGCCTAACTTGAACCATAAACAACTTCTCATCCAGAAATTCTTCCTTAACCTCAAATTCATTTTTTGTTACTTCCACATTCACAAGACGAGATAAGTAATTCGCTACCAAAATCTCGGATCCCTTCTTGTCGTGAATTTCAAGATCAAATTCTTGAAACAAAAAGACCCATTTAATAAGCCTTTACTTAGAATCCAGTTTGGTTAACAAATACTTAATCGCTGTATGGTCCGTGTAAACAACCACTTTAGACCCAATGAGGTAAGGCCATAATTTTTCTAATGTATACACTATCGCAAAAAGCTCTTTTTCCGTAGTGGCATAATTTATTTGAGCTTCGTTTAAAACTTTGCTTGCATAGCGTATAACATGAAAAATTTTTGTTCTTCTTTGACCAAGTACTGCACCAACGACATAATCATTAGCATCACACATGAGTTCAAAATCAAGTTTCCAATTGGGAGCCATGATTATGGGTGTGGTAGCAAACTCTCTTTAAAAGAATTAAAAGTAAGCATGCAAGTGTCATCAAATTCAAAAGGCTTATCTTTGTTGAGCAAATTGCTCAAGGGCTTTGCAATCTTTGCAAAGTCTTTAATGAACCTCCAATAGAATCCCGCATGACCGATAAAGCTTCTAATTCCTTTCACATTCAAGGGTGGTGGAAATTTCTCTATAACCTCCACTTTAGCTTGGTCAACTTCAAGGCCCTTTGAAGAAACTTTATAGCCGAGCACAATTCCTTCCGTAACCATGAAGTTGCACTTTTCCCAATTAAGCATGAGATTAGTTTTCACACACCTTTCCAACACAACATCCAGATTTTTCAAACAAAGATCGAATGACAACCTAAAAACCAAAAAGTCATCCATGAAAACTTCAATGGAATTTTCAATCAGGTCATAAAATATTGCTAGCATGCACCGCTGAAAAGTAGTCGGTGCATTACACAACCCAAAAGGCATCCTCCAATAAGCAAAGACCCCAATTGGACATGTAAAAGCAGTTTCCTCATGATCCTCCAGTTAACAATAATTTGGTTGTAACCCGAATAACCATCAAGAAAATAATAGAATTTCTGACCAGAAAGCCTCTCATGTATTTGGTCCATGAAAGATAAGGGAAATTGATCTTTCCACGTAGCTTTGTTTAGCCTACGGTAATCGATACACATTCTCCAACCGGTCACGGTTCTTATTAGTATTTGTAGCACGATTTTTGTGGTTTTGAATCACTATCGCTTTGGTACTATAGTTTGATTCATTTTTTATCCTATTGAGCTGATTAAGGAAGGGAAATAGATGTCTCCAATTAACCCTGCTTGCAAATTGAGGTTAAACAGTCAAAACTGTTGGTTTACAGATGCTATCAAAATATGGGGGTTCTCCCTTAGGGTTATTTGCTTAAAAACAGTGTCTAGGCTATTGGTAAGATGTTAGGACTGATGCTTTTTGATTGATGTATGAAGGTACGAGATTTTGGGTTTTTTGATTAGTATGCTCGCTAGGATTTTTCAATCTTATGCCTACGTATTCCCGTTTAACGAAACAGGGAAATCAGAGCGATCGTAGTTCCTCCTATTCTATGGGAGGAAAAAGGTTGTTTTGGTGTCTTGTTCAAAGCCCAAGATGTGAAGCTAAATGTGGTTTGTATCTTGTTCAAAGCCCAAGATGTGAAGCTGAAGGGTCTATTTGTATCTTGTTCGAAGCCCAAGATATGAAGCTAAATGGTTTAGACTTTAGAGAGAATTTGTCATCTCTAAAAGGGGCTATTTGGTCTGTTTGTCACAACTGTTGGGTGACTGGTTATAAAGGAGAATTACTTTAACTGGGATATGTGAATCCAGCAATGCCATAATTTCCTTTATAGGGGATTTTTAACCTGAAGGAGGAGATTTCAACTCAGTTTAGAGCAATGCCATCTTTCCTTAGGAATTTCTCATGCTAAAAGAGGGACAGTGGCGTGGATGTAAATAATCCAGAGGCTTGCCGCTTACAGCAATTTAGATGAAGGAAAAGGAGTTGTTGATGTTTGTACACTGTGAGCAAAGCACAGATTTTGATGCTAAAAGGTTGATTGACTCAACCGGGGTTTTCTTATACAAGGCCTAAGAGGAGGCTATTGACCCAACAAGAGGGTGCTTTTCATGTGTCTCGTACGAAGCCCGAGAGAGAGGCTAAAAGGGGTTGACTCAACAAGAGAGTGCTAACAAATGACTGACTTAACAAGAGAGTGCTTCTATATATGTCTTGTACGAAGCCCAAGACGGAGGCTAAAAGGTTTTGACTCCACATGAGGGTCTTCTATACTCAACAAGAGAGTGATTTTGTATCTCATACGAAGCCCGAGGTGGAGGCTAAAAGGGATTGACTCAACAAGAGAGTCTTTTATACTCAACAAGAGAGTGATTTTGTATCTCGTGCGAAGCCCGAGATGGAGGCTGAAATTGGGTTGACTCAACAAGAGAGTCTTTTATACTCAACAAGAGAGTGATTTTTATCTCGTACGAAACCTGAGGTGGAGGCTAAAAGTGGGTTGACTCAACAATAGAGTCTTTTATACTCAACAAGAGAGTGATTTTTATCTCGTACGAAGCCTGAGATGGAGGCTAAAAGTGCTGGTGACTGTTTCAGTTTATTGACAGGTCCAGTATGTTGGATAAAAGAGAAAATCAATTCTTATAAAGGGAAAGATTAAAGGTATTGTTGTGCTTTGGCACTGATCAGAGGATCACGTTTATTTCCTGTTCTTTAAGGAAACAGGGAATCCAAAGGGTATTGAGACTGTCCAAGTCTACTGGTGTTTTGGAGAAATCGATTCTCGGATAGTGAATGATCTTTGTATAATGCCCAAGAGAAGGCTGATATGTTAAGGGATGAAGGTCAACTCATTAACTGGTCTGACACTTGACTCAGAAAGACAGCTCTAGCAAATTGATGACTAGGTTCTGTTCATATACCTGTAGAGGTCTATAGGTCCTTGTACTAAGCCCACGAGAAGGCATGAGAGCTTTGAAGAAGCCGAAGGGTCCTTGTACAACGCCCAAGAGGAGGCGAGAATGCTTTTAAGAAGCCCATGGGTCCCCAAACCCCGAGAAGTTCAAGACATGCCATTCACCGAGAATAGATTAAGCCAGGAAAGTCCGAGAATTTGGAAGAAACTCAAGAGATGCCATTCACGGAGAAAAGATCATCTCTGGGGAGTTAGAGTTTCTTTGACAATGTCTAAGGGTGACAGTCTGAGAAAGGGTTCACTGAGAATGCTGCCTTTCACGTCTCCATATTGTTTAACCCCAAGAGGAGGGAATACTATGTCTGGTAATCATGTGGGGATCTAGCTTTGTTTGTATTTACGAGTGACCAACAGGGCTTTACCTAGTGCTAGACATAGTTGCCGGGGAAAACTCTAAATAACTATACTAGTATTACACAGTTGATATTTGACAAGTATATAAAAGTTTGTGAAAGAAGACTTACAGTGAGCAACCCCACAATACAGTTATATATATATATGAAAGCAGATAAAGAAAGCGGGTAAACACTTACTCGGTTGTAGAGCTTCCATGCTGTTTTGTTAGTTTGTTCAACAAAGAAAGCTTTGATAACAATATTATATTCAAAATTAAAGGAGAAAGTGCTTTGAATAGGTTGTTGGGGCTTACAGCTCAAGGAGAGGCCCAAGGATTTATCAGTGATTGCACTGTTGTTTTGTACAGGGACTTATACAAGTGACTGAGGTCCAAAAAGGTTTTCTGTACAAAGGGATGGGTCTTACACTCTCTCAAGAGGCCCAAAGGTGTTTAAAGAAAAGGAATGGGGCTTATAACACGAGGGTAGGCCCAGATGATCTGTTTTTTGAACTGGCGATCGCGCCGAGGTTTCTTTACCGTACTGGGTCTTATACAATGCATTGAGGCCTAAAAAAGTTTTTGGTTAAAAGGGGGTTGGGTCTTACACTCTATTAGAGGCCCAATGATTTATTTTTGTACAAGTGGTGGGGCTTCCAGCTCAAGGAGAGGCCCAAAGATTTATCTAAGAAAGGCGACGATCGCGCCGCTGTTTTTGAAAATACAGTGGGACTTATACAATGGCTGAGACCCAAAAAGTGGTATATTTACAAAGGGGATGGGTCTTACACTCTAATAGAGGCCCAAAGGTGATTTTAAAAGAAAAGATGGGGCTTATAACTCAAGAAGCGGCCATGATGATTTTATTTTAAACTGGCGATCGCGCCGAGATTTTTGAAAACACCGTGGGTCTTATACAATGACTGAGGCCCAAACTATTTTGGTTTCAAAGAAGGATTGGGTCTTACACTCTATTAGAGGCCCAAAGTGTTTGAAAAAGTTTGATGAGGGTTGAATTAATCAAAAACCCTAATTTGTTTTCAATATGTATTTTAATTGAATAAAAATTCAATCAAAATGATCAAAATTGTTAAACATGTTTGGAAACAAATTGTGATCTTGGATTAATGTTTCAAAAATTATGTTTCTATCCACAAAATGATTGGAAATCACAAAAATTTGAAGAATCAAGAGGGAGAAAATATTTTAAATGTCAAAAAACAATTAAAATATTAATTCTTTACAAAAATATCAAGTATATGAAATAAATAATATTTTTGGGATTTTTTGGGAAAATAAATATTTTAACATTTTTGTGAATTATTAAAAAAAAACCCAACTCAAAATCATTCAAATTCAGAGAGAAATTAATTTTTGAATCAATTAAATAAAATCACAAAATTCAAATATTTGAATTTTCAAAAAGGGCGCCAAGAACATGGCAAGAATATGCGCCACCCTCTGTTTCTGCAGATTTGCGTTTTCTATCCAATCTCACTAAATACATGATGATAACATGCAATCTACATATCAATCTACTCGTTTTCATCTCACGGTCATGTCTATGGTCTTTAATTTCATTTATTTTAAGCATGGAACAAGAAATCAAAGAGAAACCTCAAGAACCCTAAAACTTGCATGAAGGCTCATAAATTCCATACACGATTCAAACAAAACAATTGATTGAGGGTAAACACTCTATGCATGATTATGAACATATGGCCAAATTATTGTGCAGCAAAAATTGCATGGATCATAGAGTTAGAAGAGCTCATGCTTACCTCTTGCAGCTGGTGATCGTGTTTTATGTTAGAGGTGTTATAGATTAGTTCCAAGAATATAGACAGCTTCCCTAGGTGCTATGGAGTGTGTCTGGGTGCTCTGAGTGGATTGAATTGAGCTGGAACTTGATTTGGCACCTCAACTGCAAATCTGTCAAAGGCTTGTGCAGATGGCTGGTGATTTTGAGAATCTGGTGTTCCAGATGTTATGTGAGTGTTTGGATCACCTCTATATGATGTTTATGAGGTGTGTGTGTGTGATTGGTTTGGTTGGAATGACTCTCAAACTTAAAACCCGATAGTGACTTGCTTTGGAAGGCAATTTTGGAGTGAAGAAGGAGATTTTGAGGAAAGCATCTGTTTGATGGCTTTGGTGTACTCAAACTGATAACAAATGAGCTCTATTTATAGTGGAGCAAGTTTGTTTCGCAAGGAATAGTGAATGGCAACTGCTGCATAGGTTTGGCCAATGTTGATCAATGAGAATCCAAGTCTCCTCTAGCCATTGACTAGAGGTTAGGGCACAGGCTGCTGGTTCCCTTGGTCTTGGATAAGTCTTGACTGAATTCAGTTGGAAATGGCTCAGTCCATGCCACCTTGGTGCATCCATTGAATGCTCCAAAACAAAATTGGAGTCTTGTCCCTCTTTAGGGATTTCTAGGTTTGGCATGCTATTTTTAGCTCCAAGGACTTGGGAGGCTTGGGATCAGAGTTGGTTCCTCCTTGGTCTCCCCTTGAGGTGTTCAGATAGATAAGTGTGTTTGTCATTTGCACAAATTTGGCAAATCGAGCAAAATGCACGAATCTGCATTGCTTTGACAGTTTTCAGCAAGGCATATTGCCATTGTCATATCTCATGGCTCAAGTTAAGTTTGGTGAAGTTCTTGGTCATTTTGGAAAGCCTTCATATGATACAACAACTGTTTGATCATAATTGGTTTTGATACTTTTTGGATCCAAGTGAAAAATGCCCTTACATTTTGAAAAAAGTAAGACAGATTATGACTTAGTGAAAATTTCACGAAGTGTTGGAAAAAAGTGACATTTTCACTTTTTGTGATTTTGATCATTCCATAACTTAAAATCCATGAGGAATTGGAATGAGTTGTAGTTGAAGCTATTGTAGAGGGCCATGAAAGCTACAAATCCAGCTTTGAATGGGGAAAAATGGCCTTGTGGTTTAGGAGTTATAAAAATTTCTAAGTTTTTATGGTTACCCCTTTTACAAGTTATCCCATTTTTCTTGATTTTTCTTGATGAATGATGATTCTAATCACACATTAACATCATTTTAGGGTTAAGGAACCATAATTGTGAAAAATCTCAAAAAGTCAAAGTTGACTTTTGTGCACAGTTGACTTTTTATCACATGAATTCCAAACTGTGCGATCCTCTATGAAATCAAGTCCTTGAGCTAAATCAAACTTAATGGATTGATTTCATAGGAGTTATAAGGTGTATTGAATCATGTCCTAGGGTTTGGGAGCATGTCCTGGTCAAAAGTCAAAGGCACAATTGACTTTTCTCGCGAAACCCTAATTGTGGTTCTGATGAATTTGAAACTTGTTGCTCAAGCTTCTTGGCTCAATCCATTGTTGCAAATGGATCAATGTAGTTTATTAGAGACCCTCAAATCCTCCTTTGATATCTTGGCTCATATTTTGTCCCAAAAGTCAACTTAGGGAGGAATTAGGTTAAGAAACCCTAATTCCTGATTTTTAGTGAATGCATCCCCTGAGGATAAATTGACTTGATGATTGGGTCCATGAGGTTCCATGGGGTATCTTAGGTTATGCTTTGAAGCATTGGCTCATGCCCAGAGGAATATTTCCATCTGGAGGCCCTGGTCAACCAAAACCCTAATTTGGTGACACTGGCGATCTTGAGGCTTAATCTACTTGGAATGCTGCAACCTTGTGCTTGATCCTTGAGGTGGGAGTCCTCTTGATCCATTGGGGATGTTTGAGAGGTTTATAAAAGTTGAAGATCATGTCATTCCTTGATTGATCCTTTGTCTAAGGCTCAAAGAGGGCATGAAACCCTAAGTCTGATTGTAGTGGATGCTCACCCATCCTTGGGGAGACTAATGGTTCATCCATATTGTGATGATGATTTGCACAATAATGGGAAATCTTAGTGGTCAAAATTTGGGGTATGACAGATGCCCCTATTTAATCTTCTTGGACCCAAAGGTGTGAATGGCGAAGGTATTCGGGCATTCGGGGTGCAAAAGGATTAAATATCGGAATACCCGAAATTTTGATGGTTTGCTGTGAACGGTAGTTTGCTCGTCCATCTTCTTTAGCTAAGCAATGATGCTTAAAAAAGGTAGAAAACTTTCCCTCGACCCTAGTTTTCAGCCAAGGAACTGGTCTCAATTTTCTTTTGAAATAAACTTCCCCTCGATCCTGGTTTCCTACCAAGGAACTGGTCTTAGTTTCTAAAATAAACTTCCCCTCGATCCTGGTTTCCTACCAAGGAACTGGTCTCAGTTTCTGATGTAAACTTCCCCTCGATCCTGGTTTCCTACCAAGGAACTGGCCTCAGTTTCTTTTGTCAATAAACTTTATTGACAAAGGACGCTGTTCGTAGCGGTTTTCCTCAAACTTCTCGCCGAATTTTCCTGTGGAGATGCCATTTGATGGAAAAAGTTTTGATGTCAGACTTGCTGGGGAACCCAGTCGTCTGAGTTGTAGAGGTGCACAAACTTCTCTGTTGGAGACGCCATTTGTCGACTCTATTGGGGAAAACGAGTCTCTTGAGAGACTGTTTCCGCTGGAGATATTACATCATACTTTTCTAGGAGATCTTCTCGGAGAAATGCCATATGATGTGATCCAATTTTGAGGTGTTGATGACTTTATTAACATCGACTCTCCGGAGAGCAAAATCAATGTGTTGCTGAAAGTCTTTAGTTATGAGGCTTTTTCTGGGGATTTTCCTTAATCCGGGAAAGCGAAGATATCATCTTCAATGCCGAAGAGTGACATTTGCCAAAAGTTTCTCTGGTCTTCTCAGAGGTTCAAGTTATCAAAGTGGTCAAGGGCCAACTCTAATCCAGAAAAAAATTGGAGGAGAGAGATTGTTTAGACGCAACATTTCCTGACGAGGAAAGAACATACAAATCGATTGTGAAGACTTTTATCACTAGGGGACAAGACCGACTAGAGTGATAGTGATGCAATATGAATATGAATGTAAATCAATAATGCATGATGCATGTATGTATATGCTGACAAAACTGACACGACATACAGACTAGTAGATGAACACGACTGGATACTCGGCCACAGTGGGAGATAAAAAGTATCGCTGGTTCAAGATAGCAATTCTTCTTTGCTTAGGAGAAGTAGTCCCTGTGGGGGAACAACCGTTGGTCGGGCTTAGGAGATGAGAACTCGGCCGAAGATGTCAGATGGAGTATTCGCATATGACATAACTGATCCTTCGTTCAGGCGCACTGGTTTAGAAGGAGTACTTTGATTCTGCACTTTGAAGTTCATTTACTTCTAGAGAAGCGTTCGATGTTCTTTCGATGTTCAACAGTCGAAAGAAATTGTCATCTTTATTTTAAAAGCAGAAATTTTTTACAAGTAAATTCATTTTTGTTTTATTTCAAGAATCGTTGATCATATAAAAAAAACATCATTCTGTAAAGCTAAAACAAATAAGAATTGCAAACAAAAGCACAAGGGCTCAAATTTTATTGATAGGATGGAAATCAGCCAAACGCGTGATTCCATAGAGTATTTACAAAGTTAGAAAATGGTGATTTAAGGGAAAAGGGCTAAATTGAAACATAACAACCAATATCCTTCTACCAACTTTGAATTTGGGACATCCTGAGCTTCTGTCAAAGATGACCTTAACTGGAGTTTTCTGATGAATGGCAGGACTGCTACTAGGGGATTTGCCCCTGTTGGACGTAGTTACTTGCCATTATCCTTAACTTTTGCCTGGATTGTACTTTGAGATTTCCAATCCACCGGGATGATTTTTTTGATTATGTCTCTAATTTTTGCCTGGACCGCCTTTTCAGGTTTTCAATCCACCAAGACATTTTTTTTAGGCAAAGTATTTCTTGATTACATCAACATTTATGGGGTAGGAAAATTTTTCTCCATCCATGGTTGCAAGTCTCAAGGCGCTGCCTGAGAAAGCTTTCTTGACCACGTAGAGGCCGTCATAATTCGGAGTCCATTTGCCCCGAGAGTCAGTGAGAAATGATTGTATCTTTTTGAGCACAAGGCCTCATTTCCTGAAGACGCGAGGTCGAACCTTTTTGGCGAAGGCCTTCTTCATTCTTGGTTGATATAACTGTCCGTGGCATAGTGCCGTCATTCGCTTTTCTTCGATCAGATTCAGTTCGTCGTGTCGACTTTGACACCATTCAGCCTCTGTAAGCTTAGCTTCCATCAATACCCAGATTGATGGGATCTCTACTTCTATGGGGAGCACTGCTTCCATGCCATATACTAGAGAGAAATGGGTTGCCCCTGTGGAAGTACGGACAGATGTGCGATAACCGTGAAGAGCAAAGGGTAGCATCTCGTGCCAGTTTTTGTAGGTTACGACCATTTTTTGGACAATCTTCTTGACGTTCTTGTTAGCCGCTTCTACCGCTCCGTTCATCTTGGGTCGGTAGGGAGATGAGTTATGGTGTTCGATCTTGAACTCAGCACACAACTCTTTCATCATCTTATTATTCAAGTTAGATCCATTATCAGTAATGATCTGGCTAGGAACACCATAACGACAGATGATATTGTTTTTGATAAATCGGACCACCACCTGTCGGGTTACATTGGCGTATGACGCCGCTTCGACCGATTTGGTGAAGTAGTCAATGGCTACCAGGATGAACCGATGTCCGTTCGAAGCTTTGGGTTCAATCATGCTAATCATGTCGATTCCCCATATGGAAAAAGGCCACGGGGAAGAGAGAACTTTGAGATGTGTAGGCGGTACATGGATTTTGTCTGAGTATATCTGACACTTATGACACCTTCTCATGTACTTGTAGCAGTCAGATTCCATGGTCAACCAGTAGTACCATGCTCTCAGAATTTTTCTCACCATTGCGTATCCATTGGCATGAGTGTCAAAGGATCCTTCGTGAATTTCTTTTATCAGCATGTTTGCTTCTGGTCTGTCTACACATCGAAGCAAGACCATGTCGAAATTTCTCTTATAGAGTGTATCACCGCTCAGGAAGAAACTGCCTGCCAGCCTTCTGAGGATTTTTCTGTCTTTCCTTAGTGCCCCAGGTGGGTACTCTCGTTTCTGAAGGAAGCATTTGATATCGTGAAACCAAGGTTTGTCGTCTATGACTGCTTTGATTGCGAAGATGTAAGCGGGCCGTTCAAGGCGCATTATGTCGATCCTAGGTAAGTCAGTCCATTGACCTACACTAATCATGGAAGAAAGGGTGGCTAAGGCATCAGCCATGTGATTCTCTTCACGAGGGATATGATGAAACTTGATTCTGTTGAAGAATGGTAACAACCTTATCGCATAATCTTTGTAAGGAATCAATCCGGATTGGTATGTGTTCTAATCTCCTTTGATCTGATTGATGACCAAAGCTGAGTCGCCATATACATCCAAGTTCTTGATCCTAAAATCAATTGCTTCTTCGAGACCCATAATACAAGCTTCGTATTTGGCCTCGTTGTTTGTGCACTTGGATGTAAGTCTGGCAGTGAAAGGAATGTGGGTACCCTGAGGTGTTATGATGATTGCCCCAATTCCATTTTCATAATGATTGACAGCTCCGTCAAAAATTAGTCCCCATTGGGAACCTGGTTCTGGCCCTTCACTGGGTAGTGGTTCACCGCAGTCTTTCATTTTTAAATACATGACATCTTCATCTAGGAAGTCAAACCAGATTGATTCCTGATCGTCAATCGGTTGATGAGCCAAATGATCGGCTAAAATACTCCCTTTAATGGCTTTCTGAGCATGGTACTCGATGTCGTATTCTGATAACAACATCTGCCAACGGGCAATTCTTCCCGTGAGAGCAGGTTTTTCAAAGATATACTTGATTGGATCCATTTCTGAGATCAACCAAGTAGTGTGATGAATCATGTACTGGCGAAGACATTTGGATGCCCAAGCCAAAGCACAACAAGTTTTCTCGAGCATAGTATACCGAGTTTCACAGTCCGTAAACTTCTTGCTCAAATAGTAGATGGCAGACTCTTTTCTTTTTGTTTCGTCTTGTTGACCAAGCACACAACCCATTGAGTCTTCCAAGACTGTGAGGTAGATGATCAGTGGTCTTCCTTCCACTGGAGGTGATAGAATCAGTGGGTTCAACAGCCATTCCTTAATACTGTTGAAGGCGGTTTGGTAGTCTTTTGTCCAAACGAAGTCCTGATTTTTTTTGAGTAACTTGAAAATTGGTGCACACGTCGCGATCATGAGGAATATAAATCTGGAAATGTAGTTCAAACGTCCCAGGAATCCTCTGACTTGTTTTTCAGTTCGCGGAGAAGGCATTTTTTGAATGGCCTTGACCTTGTCAGGATCGACCTCAATTCCTTTCTGGCTGACGATGAACCCTAAAAGTTTCCCTGAACGGACACCGAATGTGGACTTATTAGGATTCAAGCGGAGTTTATACTTTCTCAACCGCTCAAATAGTTCTGACAGGTGGGTCACATGCTCCTCTTCCGTCTTAGATTTGGCAATCATGTCATCGACATATACCTCGATTTCCTTGTGTATCATGTCATGAAACAGAGTAGTCATGGCCCTTTGATAGGTTGCCCCGACACTCTTCAAACCGAACGGAATTACCTTGTAACAAAAGGTACCCCATGGGGTAATGAACGAAGTTTTCTCCATGTCTTTCGGCGCCATTTTGATTTGATTATAGCCCGAGAACCCATCCATGAAGGAGAAAACTTTGAACTTTGATGTACTGTCAACCAACATGTCAATGTGTGGTAAAGTAAAGTCGTCCTTTAGACTAGCCTTGTTCAGATCTCTGTAATCGACACACATTATGACTTTTCTGTCCTTTTTTTGGAACGGGTACGATATTGGCTAACCATTGAGGATATTCTGACGTGGCGAGGAAACCCGCGTCAATCTGTTTTTGTACCTCCTCTTTGATTTTGGCGGCCATGTCCGGGTGACTCCGTCTCAACCTCTATTTTACTGGCGGACATTTCGACCTTAACGGTAGATGATGTTCCATGATGCGGGTATCCAACCCTGGCATGTCCTGGTAGGACCAAGCAAACACATCGGGAAATTCTTTGAGAAGCTTTGTCAAACTCTCTTTGGCAGTGGGACTGAGCAGTGTCCCAATCCTGATTTCTTTTCTCTCTTTTTCTGAACCCATGTTGATCGTTTCCAACGGCTCTTTGTGAGGTTCAGTGGACCTTTCCTCTTGTCGGAGTAATCGGGAGATCTCTTCTGGAATTTCGTCATCAACTTCTTCTTCAGCCCCAAATACCGGGAACTCAAAGTTGGGAGAAGGCATTGGATCGTATGTTTCAACGGGGTTTAAAACAAGCAATCTGCATGATGTGATGATTTGTGTTTAGAAGAGATAGAGAAAATTCAAGTGTGTGCAGTGTATTTTTTTTGAAAAACTGCTTATTTATTTTGAATTGTTTTTTAGGATTACCATTTTCTTAGAAAAGCGAAAAGAGAAAACAACAATTAATGCGGAGATTACAGAACGACGTTATTTTATTTATGAACAAGTCGACTCTTGAAACTACAGCCCTATAAAACAAAACTCTGTCGCTTTGGGAAAAGCGAAGAGGGATATTTACAGAAAGTGAGCCCTATCAAAACATCCGTTTCACCTGGGCAGGGTGAAAGGTTAAAGACGACAATTACTTTGACTTATGAACAATCTTCGGAACATCGACAACAACCCATTGGCGGCGAACTCCTCGGTGAATCACAAAGTCTGGTACCTTCCTTGATTTGTCTTCAGAAATGACGCTGATTTCTGGTGGAGCAGGATTGTTGGAATCTGTCTCCTAGGCAGAGTTGTCATAGGAGGATTCCTCAGTTGTATTTTGCAGAGTATTTGTGCTCTTAGGCAAATCTCCCCATCCAGTTGGCTGGATATCTTCAAACCTGATACGAGAGCTTTCAGGAGCGGTGTACTTGACCATGAAGTCAAATTTTCCACTTGGTTGTCCTAAGGTATCCCACACTTCTTAGGAACTGGAGGAGTCATCTCTCTCGATGACGTTGACCTTGGGAAAAGCGTAGTTGATGAATTCTAATCCGGAGAACTTTACGAATTCATCGTCGTGCGGGATATTTTCTGAATGACCTGAGTGTTGATCCCATGACATGGTGGGGACGCAGATATTCTTTCTAATGACGCTCAGCTGATTTTCATTGTTCGATTGATTTTCTTGCCCCAAGTCTCCTAGGTACGGCTGCCAGATAGGCAGGCCATCCATTGGGCCATAATAGTCGTGGTCAAAGTTGTCCTTCATCAGAGTGTCCTCCTCTAATGAGTTTGGTGGAGCTCGGCATCCTTCTGGATCACAATCTCCGTATATCATTTCAACATCTGACCTCGGTATAAATCTCAGACTCTGTGCGGGATAGCAAAATGGCGTATGCACCTCTTCCTGAGACATATAACCGTCCTCGTTAAGATAGGACTTCCACTCTTCATCTGTATCGGAGGGATCTCCCTCGTTGATGGTATGGACTGTTTGAGGCACTGGGTGAAGGAAACCTCCATTGTGGAAGAAGTCCTGAATGGGATGAAGAATTTCATCATTAGCAGCTGTCTGGACGCAGGTTGCAAAAAAACCAAGACCCTTCTTTGTTTTGTTATCAGTAGGAATGACAAGCTGTCCCTATCCTTTTGTATTGTTATTCTCGATCACTTCGAGAGCATCTATGTATGAGGAAATCGAGGTTCCTTTCTCTAATTGATTCTTAGTGCTCACCGAAAGTGCTTGGAATTGAGTCCCAACAACCTCCTCGGGTTCTACACAAGTAGATAATGACAGGTTACTCACGATCAAGTCTTGTTCTCCACAGACCGTGACGAGTTGATCATTCTTGACAAACTTCAGTTTCTGGTGAAGTGTCGAAGTGACTGCCCCAGCCTGGTATATCCAAGGTCTTCCTAATAAACAGCTGTACGCTGCCCGGACGTCCATGACCTGGAAAGTGATTAGGAAAGTGTGAGGACCAATAGTTATGGGAAGGCCGACTTCGCCGATAACTGCTTTCCGAGACCCGTCAAATGCTTTGACGATGACCTCACTGCCCCTCATTGGGGGTCCTTTGAATGATAGTCGCATTAAAGTGGACTTCGGCATAACGTTGATGGCCGATCCTGTGTCTACCAGTACGCTGGCTAAAGCATCGTCCTGGCAGTTAACTGTGATATTAAGCGCCATGTTGTGACTTTTGCCCCCCTCTGGCAAGTCCTCATCACTGAATCCTAAGTTGTTGCAAGAAGTGATGTTAGAGATGATACTATCGAACTGTCGTATTGACACATCCTGTTCCACAAAGGCCTGCTCTAAGACTTTTTGTAGAGCCTCTCTGTGGGCTTCGGAACTGAGTAAAAGTGATAATACTGAGATCTTTGAAGGAGTTTGTAACTGTTGATCAACAATGTTATATTCACTCCTTTAGATGAGCTTCAGCATCTCATCATTGTTTTTAGAAAGGTCGGGATCACTGGATTGACCGACTGGTGGATTAGGAGCTTCTGTCTGAAGTTCCTTTTCTCTGTTAGGTTCTCCAACCCCTCGGTTGAAGATTCGACCGCTCCGTGTTACTCGACTGATGTCTGCAATATTCACGACGGAGGGTAATGGAATTTCCCTTCCATTCTCAATTATTGTTGCACCGTATTTGTAAGGGATCGCCTTAGCTGATTCATACGATAATGGTCCCGGTAGATAAATAACTACAGAAGCCTTCTGATTTTTCTGACTGTCGTAAGTAACTTCAATCAGTTCCCGGCTAGGAAATTTTGATTCGTCAAGTAGAGGGATGATGGCGCAAACATCCTTGTTTTGTTAATGATCAGAGATTATGACAATGTCTCTGATTTGATCAGCGAAGTAGTCCGGCGTCCAGTTGATTGGCTCGGGACTCGAACACAGGTGAATCTCTTTACGATCCAACTGACCTTGAAGGGCTGCTTGCACGAGGTAGCATCCTTGATTATTTTTCGAGCAGACTCTACAGCGTTCATAGTTGTGTGGTGGCACCTGGCCACGTCCGCTTTGAATGCAGTGTAACCTCACTAGCACACTGATTTATTGCGTGTCTTCATCCATATAGATCGGAAACCACTAGTGGTTTAACAAGTGTTGTAAAGTTATTTGAACGAGAGCGCACCCTTGGTTACTCTCACAACATCCTTTATAGCTCAGATACTCGTGAAAAGTGAGAAAACTGAGTTGAACCTGCTTGGCGTGTAACTCCACCAAGCTGGTATTCATCAGACGAATATCAAAGATTTGAATCATGTTGATCTGATAAAGATTTCTATCATGGTAGTCCTGGATCCATCCAAGATCCATCTGACGCTGGAGGGCCTCTTGTACAAAAGAGCATCCCTGTTTGTTTACCGAGTAAGTCAGACAGAAATTATAATCGTGCCGCGGCAGATTATGATACTGGCTTTGCCTTGAGTGCATCGCCACCAAGTTGACATTCATTGCATGAATGTCATGGTTCTGAATGATGTTAGAATTCGTATAGGTCATGTTGATTCCACGAACTCGATGCTCTTGGATCCACCTGAGATCCAATTTTTCCTGTAGAGCTGATTGCACCACAGAACATCCTTGATTGTTTTTAGAGCAGATATCACACTGGTGATAGTTATGAGGTGGCACATGGCCATATCCACTCTGTCTACAATGCATCTTGACCAAGTTGGCCCTTAATAAGAGTACATCATGAATTTGATAGATGTTGTTAGACACTCCTCTATCAAATTGACTGTAGCTTTCTCGTGTTGAGGCAACGGGTTTGTGAGAACATTCGGATTCGTATCTTTGAAAGATAAGACCCCGCTCCTAACAAGCTTTTGCACATCGGACTTGAAACTGAGACAGTTTTCTATGTTATGCCCTGGTCCTCCTTGATGGTAAGGGCAAGTCTGATCCCTTTTGAACCAAAAAGGCGGATTTTCCGGTACTGTAAGAGGAGACTTGGTTTGGACGTGCCCCTTGACCAGTAGTAACGAAAACAGTTCTGCGTACAACATGGGTATAGGGTCAAACCCTGGAGGTCGCGTTGTACGGTTGTTGTTGTACGGGGGACGAGCCTAGTGAAGAGGCTGTTGTGTCCTTTGTTGAAGTTGCTGTTGATTCAGTTGGCTCTGCGCAACCTGAGGTTGATACGTAGGAACAGGCACGGGGTTGATAGCAGGAGTTACGGCTGCTACTGGTTGATAACGTCGCCTTTGCTTTCCGAGAGAGATATTCCTAATATCATGCTCTTTTTTATTAGGGAGAGCACTATTGTATCGTTTTGTACTACTTGATGATCCAGCGTCTTTTACTAAATGTCCTTCTCGGACGGCTTCCTCAAGACGAACTCCCATGCCCACCATCTCAGTGAAGTCACTGGGCATACTGGCGACCATTCGGTCGTAGTAAAATGAGCTTAAGGTCTTTAAGAAGATCTTTATCATCTCTTTTTCCTCAAGAGGTGGAGAAATCTGAGCGGCAATTTCACGCTATCTCTGAGCGTACTCCTTAAAGGTTTCCTTGTCCTTTTGTGACATTGATATGAGTTGATCTCTGTCCGGTGCCATGTCCAAATTGTATTTATATTGTTGAACGAAAGCAGCACCAAGATCTCTGAACGTACCGATCATAGCGCGGTTTAAACCCATGTACCATTTTAATGCGGCACCAGTTAAACTATCCTGAAAGTAGTGAATCAGTAGCTCGTGGTTCTTTGTCTGAGTTGACATTTGTCGAGCGTACATCACCAAATGGCTCTGAGGGCAAGAGTTACCCTTGTACTTTTCAAAGTCGGGTACCTGGAACTTGTGTGAAACTTTCACATTGGGGACCAAGCAGAGGTCCGCGGCGTCCTTTCCAAATAGATCCTAACCGCGAAGGGCCTGCAGTTCTTTCTGCATCTCCAGGAATTGTTCCTGGAACTCATTCATTCTGTTGATCATGTTGTCGTTTCCACCAGAAGGGATCTGTGGGATCTGTCCTTCCAGGACAGTGTGTACCAGGGGTGGTGGTATAGTCATTATGGCTGAGACTCTCGATGTCTCCCAAAGTTTGTAACCTTCAGGAGTTGCTGCCATGCCCCTGGCATCTTCGCTTTCCTGAAGTTTGTAACCTTCAGGCCCAGCGGTTCCTGCTGGGTTCCCTGATCCTCAGCGATCGGCAGAACATATCCTTCCGGGATATAGTTAATAGGCATGCCCTAGGGACGATCTTTCGGCATTTTATACCTAGAATCATACTTCTCCACTATAGGCGTAGATGTGATCTCCGAGATCACAATCCTTTGTTGTTGCATCTGAGCTTCTGCTAGAGCTTGCATGTCGTTATGAAGCTTTCTCAGATTCTCTTTCAGAGTGTCGATCTCTTCTCTCAACTCTCTGTTCTCTTCCTCGAGATCATCCATCTTTTTCTGACGATTGGCCCGAGTAATGTACGAATGAGACAGTTTGACTCTAGAACCGAGACGCAAACATGAGATTCGTAGGTAAGAAGAATGCGTTTATAGGAATGATGAATGCAATGATTATTAATTATTTTTGTTTATTCAAAGTAAACTTCGACAATTGGATTACAAATATCAAATAGTGGGGAAATCCCGTTTTATTAAATTCAAAGGACTCCGGAAATGGAAATACAGTAGATTACAAAGTGCTGAAAAAGGAAATCTAAACTAATGGATCCTGAGTCCTCTCTGAAGAGAGCTCAGGTGCTGGTTCGGGTACTTTCCTTCTCTTTGACCAGGGCTCTTGGGCCGTTGTCGGGTTGTCATTCCTTTGCCAAGTGAAAGGAGCGAGCAAATTCCTTTGGTCATCCTGATTTTCTACAGCATGTTGCTCTAAAATCTCAATGAGAGCATCCTTTTCTCTTAATAGCTGCTGTATTTTCTTACATTCCACATTGAGAATACGATACTTGTTCCTCCAAGACCTCTTCTCCTGCTGAACTTTGCTGAGAGTAACCTGAAGTTTTTCCGTCTCAGACATGAAATAAAGGGCATAGTCCCTTAATGGAAGAACTTTCTGACGAGGGTAAGGCATCCTCAGCTTGAGAGCTCTAGTTTGTACCCAGTGGAGATAAGGCTCCATCAAGACACAGTCTGGTTTTCCAAGAGACTCTCGTCCTTTCCTATGAACGTATTTCCAAGCGTGCACTTTTTCCGTCTTTAGTGCCCTTTCATTTTCTCTTTCCTTGAAGAAAAGACCTTCCAGATGAGCATTGCGCGGGACATGCCTCATCGGGTATCCAAATTGATGACGAACTAAAATTGGATGATAATTGATTCCTCCCTTAGTTCCTATAAGGGGTACATTTGGGAAATTTCCATAACAGTCAATGATCCTGATCCTGTCATAGATTCGATTGTACCAATCGATGTCAGAGTTGGTAAGAGACATGATTCTCTGCGACCAACGTAAAGTATTCTTTTGATCCCAAAATGTAGCAGACTTGGGCAAGTGAGAAGTGAACCATTTGTACAGCAGGGATACACAACATGTGATCATTCCTCCGCTGTACAAATTCCTTAAGTGCACCGAATGATAAGCATCTGCGAGTAAGGTTGGTACAGGGTTTCCAATCAGGAAAATCTTAATGGCATTGATATCTACAAAGTTATCGATGTTGGGAAACAAAAATAACCCGTAGGTAAGCAAAACAAAGATGCTCTCGAAAGCGGCTATGTTTCCTATACTAGCAAAGTACAGGGCTTTCTTTATTAAGAACTGGGCTGGCAAACCCTGGATGCCACCCTTAGTGGTTATATGAGTCCTGACTTCAGACTCGTCCAAATAAATTGCTCTTGCAATGGTCTGATCCTTTGGGATTTCTTCCAGTCCAGAAAAGGGAGCTTGATCAGTAATATGTAAATCAGTCAGGTGAGAATACTCCTTCAGCGTTGGTCCAAGCTGATAATCCGGGAATGTGAAACAATGATAAATTGGATCGTAGAACTGGATTAGTGTGGACAAGATGCCTTCAATTACGTGGACCCTTAACAAGGACAGTAGTCCTCCATACTTGGCTCTGAAAGCCTCGTGGTTGGTGATCATTCTCGCCAAACCTCTTAAATCCTCTAACTTTGGAACCTTGAAGGTGTACTTATGAGTTTTCCTTCTACTGAAATCCATTAGCGCAATCTCCTTTCTCTGATATTTGCAATCATTGTCTTAGTTTAATTTGAAAAAGAGAGACTAGAAGAGAATATTTTTTTTTGTTTTAATATTTTTTAAATGAATGCATGAATGCAGCACAGAAAAACATAGAAAAAACATGGGGTCAAAGGGTCGGTGTCATGAAGTCAAGGATCTACCCCCCCCCCCCCAAGGTTTATACTGGTGATTTTTTGTACCTGTCCGCAAAATCATTGACCCCTCCGGGATAACAACAGCAAGCGGATCGCCAACGAGCTGATGTATCCTAGAGTGATCTCAAATGAGGGTAGTATCGCGTGACAACTATTTCCGATAGCTTCCGCACTACAAAATGGCTTAGGTTTACTAAAAACCTCAGCTTCTCAGATAACCCAGTCGACCACACTACTTTCAACAACCGAAGTCGTATAGGCAATGTATCTGCAAAGGGAGTCTCCACTGAGTTTGATGGTCGATCGGGGGCTCTTAACTGGGATTCACTCCCAGTAAGATTACCCGCATTGACATCACCTATCTTAGGTGTATACTCAATCTTTCCACATTCGGCATCACACGCATTCCCATTAGCAGAAAAATAAACACAGATATCAATTAGGAAAAGCAGTATATATATTTGTATTAATTATCCTAGACCTCTAGTCTTATGATCCTATACAGACAATGACTCCCCAGCAGAGTTGCCATTTCTGTGACATGAATTTAGGGTTTCATCCCTTGAGAAGGCAAGAAAGAATGCCTCCCACTGTGGTCGCCATTTTTTTGTAGCGCGATTTTTGTGGTTTCGAATCACTATCGCTTTGGTACTATAGTTCGAATCATTTTTTTATCCTATTGAGCTGATTAAGGAAGGGAAATAGATGTCTCCAATTAACCCTGCTTGCAAACTGAGGTTAAATAGTCAAAACTGTTGGTTTACAGATGCTATCAAAATAGGGGGGGGGGGGTTCTCCCTTAGGGTTATTTGCTTAAAAATAGTGTCTAGGCTATTGGTAAGATGTTAGGACTGATGCTTTTCGATTGATGTATGAAGGTACGGGATTTTGGGTTTTTTGATTAGCATGGTCGCTAAGATTTTTCAATCTTTTGCCTACGTATTCCCGTTTAACGAAACAGGGAAATCAGAGCGATCGTAGTTCCTCCTATAGGTTGTTTTGGTGTCTTGTTCAAAGCGCAAAACGTGAAGCTAAATGTGGTTTGTATCTTGTTCAAAGCTCAAGATGTGAAGCTGAAGGGTCTATTTGTATCTTGTTCGAAGCCCAAGATATGAAGCTAAAGGGTTTTGACTTTAGAGAGAATTTGTCATCTCTAAAAGGGGCTATTTGGTCTGTTTGTCACAACTGTTGGGTGACTGGTTATAAAGGAGAATTACTTTAACTGGGATATGTGAATCCAACAATGCCATAATTTCCTTTATAGGGGATTTTTAACCTGAAGGAGAAGACTTTAACTCAGTTTAGAGCAATGCCATCTTTCCTTAGGAATTTCTCATGCTAAAAGAGGGACAGTGGCGTGGATGTAAATAATCCAGAGGCTTGCCGCTTACATCAATTTTGATGAAGGAAAAGGAGTTGTTGATGTTTGTACACTGTGAGCAAAGCACAGATTTTGATGCTAAAAGGTTGATTGACTCAACCGCGGTTTTCTTATACAAAGCCTAAGAGGAGACTATTGACCCAACAAGAGGGTGCTTTTCATGTGTCTCGTACGAAGCCCGAGAGAGAGGCTAAAAGGGGTTGACTCAACAAGAGAGTGCTAACAAGTGACTGACTCAACAAGAGAGTGCTTCTATATATGTCTTGTACGAAGCCCAAGACGGAGGCTAAAAGGTTTTGACTCCACATGAGGGTTTTCTATACTCAACAAGAGAGTGATTTTATATCTCATAGGAAACCCGAGATGGAGGCTGAAAGAGATTGACTCAACAAGAAAGTCTTTTATACTCAACAAGAGAGTGATTTTTATCTCGTACGAAGCCCGAGGTGGAGGCTAAAAGGGATTGACTCAACAAGAGAGTCTTTTATACTCAACAAGAGAGTGATTTTGTATCTCGTACGAAGCCCGAGATGGAGGCTGAAATTGGGTTGACTCAACAAGAGAGTCTTTTATACTCAATAAGAGAGTGATTTTTATCTCGTACGAAGCCCGAGGTGGAGGCTAAAAGTGGGTTGACTCAACAAGAGAGTCTTTTATGCTTAACAAGAGAGTGATTTTTATCTCGTACAAAGCCCGAGATGAAGGCTAAAAGTGCTGGTGACTGTTTCAGTTTATTGACAGGTCCAGTATGTTGGATAAAAGAGAAAATAAGTTCTTATAAAGGGAACAATTAAAGGTATTGTTGTGCTTTGGCACTGATCAGAGGATCAGGGTTATTTCCTGTTCTTTAAGGAAATGGGGAATCCAAAGGGTATTGTGACTGTCCAAGTCTACTGGTGTTTTGGAGAAATCGATTCTCGGATAGTGAATGATCTTTGTATAATGCCCAAGAGAAGGCTGGTATGTTAAGGGATGAAGGTCAACTCATTAACTGGTTTGACACTTGACTCAGAAAGACAGCTCTAGCAAATTGATGACTAGGTTCTGTTCATATACCTGTAGAGGTCTATAGGTCCTTGTACTAAGCCCACGAGAAGGCATGAGAGCTTTGAAGAAGCCGAAGGGTCCTTGTACAACGCCCAAGAGGAGGCGAGAATGCTTTTAAGAAGCCCGTGGGTCTCCAAACCCCGAGAAGTTCAAGACATGCCATTCACCGAGAATAGATTAAGCCAGGAAAGTCCGAGAATTTGGAAGAAACTCAAGAGATGCCATTCACGGAGAAAAGATCATCTCTGGGGAGTTAGAGTTTCTTTGACAATGTCTATGGGTGACAGTCTGAGAAAGGGGAAAAATGGCCTTGTGGTTTATGAGTTATGATCCTCCAAAGTTAGACATCTCTGGGGAGTTAGAGTTTCTTTGACATCTGTTTTTTGAACTGGCGATCGCTCCGAGGTTTCTTTACCGTACTGGGTCTTATACAGTGCATTGAGGCCCAAAAAAGTTTTGGTTAAAAGGGGGTTGGGTCTTACACTCTATTATAGGCCCAAAGATTTATTTTTGTACAAGTGGTGGGGCTTACAGCTCAAGGAGAGGCTCAAATATTTATCTAAAAAAGGCGACAATCGCGCCGCTGTTTTTGAAAATACAGTGGGACTTATACTATGGTTGGGGCCCAAAAAGTGGTGTATTTACAAAAGGGATGGGGCTTACACTCTAATAGAGGTCCAAAGGTGATATTAAAAGAAAATATGGGGCTTACAACTCAAGGAGAGACCCAGATGATTTTATTTTAAACTGGCGATCGCGTCGAGATTTTTGAAAACACCGTGGGTCTTATACAATGACTGAGGCCCAAACTATTTTGGTTTCAAAGAATGATTGGGCCTTACACTCTATTAGAGGCCCAAAGTGTTTGAAAAAGTTTGATGAGGGTTGAATTAATCAAAAACCCTAATTTGTTTTCAAAATGTATTTTAATTGAATAAAAATTCAATCAAAATGATCAAAATTGTTAAACATGTTTGGAAACAAATTGTGATATTGGATTAATGTTTCAAAAATTATGTTTCTATCCACAAAATGATTGGAAATCACAAAAATTTGAAGAATCAAGAGGGAGAAAATATTTTAAATGTCAAAAAACAATTAAAATATTAATTCTTTACAAAAATATCAAGTATATGAAATAAATAATATTTTTGGGATTTCTTGGGAAAATAAAATATTTTAACATTTTTGTGAATTATTAAAAAAAGAATCAACTCAAAATCATTAAAATTCAGAGAGAAGTTAATTTTTGAATCAATTAAATAAAATCACAAAATTCAAATATTTGAATTTTCAAAATGGGCGCCAAGAACATGGCAAGAACATGCGTCGCCCTCTATTTATGCATATTTGCGTTTTCTATCCAATCTCACTGAATACTTGATGATAACTTGCAATCTACATATCAATCCACTCGTTTTCATCTCACGGTCATGTCTATGGTCTTTAATTTCATTTATTTTAAGCATGGAACAAGAAATTAAAGAGAAACCTCAAGAACCCTAAAACTTGCATGAAGGCTCATAAATTCCATACACGATTCAAACAAAATAATTGATTAAGGGTAAACACTCTATGCATGATTATGAACATATGGCCAAATTATTGTGCAGCAAAAATTGCATGGATCATAGAGTTAGAAGAGCTCATGCTTACCTCTTGCAGCTGGTGATTGTGTTTTGTGTTAGAGGTGTTACAGATTAGTTCCAAGGATATAGACAGCTTCCCTAGGTGCTATGGAGTGTGTATGGGTGCTTGGAGTGGATTGAATTGAGCTGGAACTTGATTTGGCACCTCAACTGCAAATCTGTCAAAGGCTTGTGCAGATGGCTGGTGATTTTGAGAATCTGGTGTTCCAGATGTTATGTGAGTGTTTGGATCACCTCTATATGATGTTTATGAGGTGTGTATATGATTGGTTTGGTTGGAATAACTCTCAAACTCAAAACCCGATAGTGACTTGCTTTGGAAGGCAATTTTGGAGTGAAGAAGGAGATTTTGAAGAAAACATCTGTTTGATGGCTTTGGTGTACTCAAACTGATCACAAATGAGCTCTATTTATAGTGGAGCAAGTTTGTTTTGCAAGGAATAGTGAATGGCAACTGCTGCATAGGTTTGGCCAATGTTGATCAATGAGAATCCAAGTCTCCTCTAGCAATTGACTAGAGGTTAGGGCACAGGCTGCTGGTTCCCTTGGTCTTGGATAAGTCTTGACTGAATTCAGTTGGAAATGGCTCAGTCCATGCCACCTTGGTGCATCCATTGAATGCTCCAAAACAAAATTGGAGTCTTGTCCCCTCTTTAGGGATTTCTAGGTTTGGCATGCTATTTTTAGTTCCAAGGACTTGGGAGGATTGGGATCAGAGTTGGTTCCTCCTTGGTCTCCCCTTGAGGTGTTCAGATGGATAAGTGTGTTTGTCATTTGCACAAATTTGGCAAATCGAGCAAAATGCACAAATCTGCCTTGCTTTGACAGTTTTCAGCAAGGCATATTGCCATTGTCATATCTCATGGCTCAAGTTAAGTTTGGTGAAGTTCTTGGTCATTTTGGAAAGCCTTCATATGATACAACAACTGTTTGATCATAATTGGTTTTGATACTTTTTGGATCCAAGTGAAAAATGCCCTTACATTTTGAAAAAAGTAAGACAGATTCTGACTTAGTGAAAATTTCACTAAGTGTTGGAAAAAAGTGACATTTTCACTTTTTGTGATTTTGATCATTCCATAACTTAAAATCCAAGAGGAATTGGAATGAGTTGTAGTTGAAGCTTTTGTAGAGGGATATGAGAGCTACAAATCCAACTTTGAATGGGGAAAAATGGCCTTGTGGTTTAGGAGTTATGATCCTCCAAAGTTGGTACCCTAGCCACTTTGTTCCATAACTTAGAAAAATTTCTAAGTTTTTATGGTTACCCCTTTTACAAGTTATCCCACTTTTCTTGATTTTTCATGATGAATGATGATTCCAATCACACATTAACATCATTTTAGGGTTAAGGAACCATAATTGTGAAAAATCTCAAAAAGTCAAAGTTGACTTTTGTGCACAATTGACTTTTTATCAGATGAATTCCAAACTGTGCGATCCTCTATGAAATCAAGTCCTTGACCTAAATCAAACTTGATGGATTGATTTCATAGGTGTTATAGGATGTATTGAATCATGTCCTAGGGTTTGGGAGCATGTCCTGGTGTCATACCCCAAATTTTGACCACTAAGTGTTGCACCCCAAAATTTGCCCTCCTTACTTTTGTACTAACTGGCTCATGTTTCATTTCATTTTTTTGCATTATCATGTGTGCATATCATTAGCATGGGGTCAAGGTGCTTGAGACAGTTCAAGGAAGTCCTATCTGGTCCACTACATCATCAGGGGTTCACAGGTGGCCAGGGATCTCAAGTGGATTACTCCCTCCTAACCAGTGCATGAATTAGGGTTTTGAGATTCTTGGGTTTATTGCTCTAATGGGAAAGTTCCTTGGGTTTTTATCATCACAAAATGGCATATATTATCTTTGTTGGAGAGGATACACATCATATTCAGAGGAATTTGGATTTGGAGACTGTGCCATTTCCTCCTAGACGGAGGGTACCAAAACTAGGGTTCCCTATAAAGTCAGTTTATTTCTGATTTTTTTTGGGCAAGACTTGAGTCCATGGTATTCCTTGGGTCCCTAAGTATCTAGGAGTGGAGGATTGTCCATCAGTTTGATTCAGGAGAAGTTCAATTGGCCAATGGATTGAAAATCAGTTAACTTGGTCAAAAAAGTCAACTGTGGTCAACACAAAGTCAAACCTCGAGATTTTTGGTCAACATCAAGATTATGGGGTGAAATTCATCATTTGATCAAGGGTTGATCATGATTCATCAAGGAAACCTCAGAATCATCAAGAGTCGGGAGTTACTAAATTAGGGTTTTTTTGTAGGAAAAGTCAACTGTACTTTGACCAGGCCTAACTTCCACATACTTCATCAAAAATTCCTCAACCAAAGCCTATCTTGAAGGAAATTTAATTCCCTACAACTTTGTGTCTCACAAGCCAAGTCCAGAAATGCTTCATTCGGAAGTTATGAGCCAAGACACTATAGGTCATTTTGAAAGTCAACAAAAGTCAACCTTTTTCAAAAGCTCATAACTTGAACATGGAAGATCAAATTGACATGGGACCAAAAGGGTTGGTTAGAGGACATCTTGAGGTTTCTAAAAAGTATTAGTTTGCATTAAGGAGCTAAAAATTGAAGGAGTTATGCTTAGTCAAAGTTGGGCAATTTTGAGGAGGTGCACAAAGCAAACTATGCCTAAAACCCAAATTTTGACAAATGGGCCATAAGTTTCTTAAACCAAACTCAGCCATGCACGACCCAAAGAGCATATATTTGATTTTTCCTCATTTTATTTTATTTTTATTGGATTTAATTAGTTAAAATTCAATATTAAATGAAATAATTCAAAAATCATTAAACAATGGATCATTCAGGCCCAACTCATCATCAGAAGAATAACCCTAAGTATTTAAAGCCTAATCATGCATTGGTTAGGGATCATGCACGTGGAATTGAAGGTATTCTCAAGAAAACCCTAAAAAAGGATTTTTCATCAAAACTCACGATCCACAAGGTTTTGGCCAAAAGTTCTTCCACAAATATTTTCCTGGGGATTTCTAGAGTGCAAATCGACCACCATTCGCAGCCAAAGGCAAGGATTGGAGCTGCTCCATCACAGGTTGAGAGGTTTTTTCGTGTTCTTAAAACTCCTATTTTTTGCATGAATATTGACGCGTGATGAATGGTGATCACCCTGGTATAATTATTTTTAATTATGGATGTGTGAATTGCTTGTAATATGGATTTAAAGTTTTGTGCCCTAATGGTTTTTTATTTGTTTTTTATTATACACTAACAATTTGCGATTTTTAAGGCCATATTTGGATTCCTCGCGAAATTCTGGGTCGGATAGTGTACCCATATGCATTTTCTGGGCAGGTTGGGTGGTTGCAGGTGGCGGCCGGCGGTGGAGCTCCGGCGAAGGTGGTGGTCCGGCGAGCAGGTTGGCTGGACGGAGAAGACGAAATCTCCACCCTTCATTCGCATGATCTAACGGCCCCTAACGCGCCACATGTCATTTCTTGTGTTTTTTTTTTTCTGATTTTTATTTATTAATTGTATGTTCTTCACCCCAAGGTCCTTACGATGCACAGCCAATCGTTTCATTTCCTTTTGTATACTATTATGTTAGTTGACTTAATCAAGGCCGCTGGATGAATCGTGGGGATATGAGCACGCCACCGCATTAAAAAACCACATGCGATGCACATGGGAGAGCACGGTGGATTCTTTTTTATTTTTGTCTTGTTTTTTCTGAGTTCATGGGCGGGCCGTGCTATCCGCACCCCCCATTCTCTGGCCCAAAGTCATTTCCTCTTCATTTTCCTTGTTCGCACCCCCCATACTGTTTCCAGGATTTATTTTATTTAATTCATAATAATTTCATTTTTAATTTTTAAAAATACTTAAATGCATTTAAAAAATCTTAAAAAATTCATGCATCACTTTTGTTGTCTTATAAAATTTTCACCAATTTTATTTTTTTATTTTTATTTTATTCTTATCATTTAAATTAATTGTTTAATTCAACTTCTTTTTAATTACACATCTCATGCATACTTGAACTTCTTCATTTTAATTCTCTGCAATCATAAAGCATTTTTCACTCGTTCTTTTTGCATTCATTCATTAGCATTCTAAAGTGCGTAAAAATATTTTTCTTTCATTTTAAATTTATTTTACATTGCATTTAGGTCCTTCTCTTTGGCACATTGAACCCTATCCCTTATTTGAATTTCGTGTGATCATTTGAATGGCTAACACTTTGGATTTTTGCAAGGATTTTTTATATGTTGTTTGCCTCTGGTTGAGGAATCCTAATGTTTAATTTGGGAATTTTAGGAGTCATTTTCCTAATTATCTGATTCATTTTCACTTGAGATTTTCTTGTGTGTGCATCTTTGATCTTATCTGATCATCTTTTTGAAAAGGCACTTGTGCCATTTGCTTTGGAGGCTGTCTCTTTGTTTCTTTGATTCATGTTTGGTTTATTATTATCATTGTTCGCTCATAAAAAACACACAAAGAACTTGGTCCGAACTACGTTGACTCTGAATTCCCCATTGCACAAGGGGGGTACGTAGGCCTAGGACGTCGACGTCCTACCGAGTCTGTCTTTGTCTTCCCCTCCCCCGTCTTAGTACAACCCTAGATGATAGTATAACTTACCCTTAGAATAGACAACAAGCGTGGATCCCATCGAGTACGATGGACGCGTGGGGTGCTAGCACCTTCCCCTCGCGTAACCGACTCCCGAACCCAGGTTATGGTTGCGGTGACCATTCCTTTCCCCCTTCCTAAGGTTTATGTGGTGTTCCCTTTCCCTCTCTTGGGATAAATTTACACGGCTGGCGACTCTGTTTTTCCGCGCCACTCTTGCGTTTGTACCTGGATGAAAATCCTGGGAGCGACAGCTGGCGACTCTGCTGGGGACTCTGGTTGACCTATGCTGGTCCATCCCTAAGCGAGTCAATCCTAGCGCTTGCTTGTCTTTGTTTTCTTTGGGTGTTTTTGTTTTGCTTTATGTGTTGTATTTTATTTTTATGTTTACCGCATTTTCTGCATTTCATTTTTTTATTACTGTCATGCTGTTGTGTTGTGCTGGCTGTCTTTGTTTTGCAGGTTGGGTGGGTCTAGAGATAAGCCCAATACCAAGGCTTGAGAATACCCTAGGACTAGAGTGGAAAGTAGTGGGACCTACGTGCCCGCTTGGTACGTTTGTGTGTTTACGAAATTCACAACCAGACGAGGCTATCTTGGGACGCATTCTAACGTGTGTGTCTTGCGCATGTTGGGGTGTTGATCTAGAGAGCTGTCGACTCTGGTGACCGATCATTGAGGACCTTAGTGGAAACATCCCTCTTTAGCGGTGACAGTAGCAGACCACATCCTGTGGCAAACCCATTCGCACCCGAGGGCCCGCTTTGGAACTCGCATAGGATGGCCCCTACGTTTTGAAGAGAATCAGTGGAGGCACTCCTCGATTGACTTTAGTACTGTACCCCGAGGGATGAATGTACTATTATTTCTCGACCTCAGTGCCAAAGCTGAGGACCTTCCACTTTGGAGAATCAGTTGAGGCCTCCTCGATTGATGATGATGCCAAACCAGAAATGGTGAACGTATCATCATTTCTCGACCTGAGAGCCCGGGATACTAAACATCCTAGTACCCACATGTGAGAGGGGATGGGCGTTTGCAGGTTTGCAGGTAACCGAGACTTTCAACCTACCCGGTTTTCTGGATTTCTCATCAATGTCTGATTATTTGGGTTCCTCAGTGGTTCAGAGTTCTGGTTTTCTGGTTTCTCGTTCAGCTAACAGCACAGCACATCCAGCAGTGTGCCTTGACCCCATGTTTGCATGAGCATATCATTTTTCTTGCATTCTGACGTGTTTGACATTTTTCAGGGCTTGCATCCTACCTTTGATTCCGGTTATTGAAGTTTTCCCGTTATGGATGTCATGAGGAAGAAGACTGTTGCCTATTCGTTCCCAGAGCCGACTTTGACACTGATTCTCAAACTGATTAATATGGCTGGGTCCGGAGTTCGTACAGAGTTCAGTGGAAGGTATGGAAGACTTCTGAAATTTGTCTATAATATCTCCCAGTATGAGAAGGATGCCATTCACACACTTCTTCAGTTTTACGACCCGCCTCTGCGTTGCTTCACCTTCCCGGACTACATCTTGGCTCCGACGTTGGAGGAGTTCTCATTTATTTTGGGAATTCCTATCAGTCATGATATAGTTTTCTTTTCTGAAGAACACCCCGGGGTGAAAGATATGGCTGTTGCTCTTCATATTGATGAATCCGTTCTTAACAGTAATATTGCAGAAAAACAAGAAGTTAAGGGTTTCTTGTTGAAGTTCTTGTTTGATCAGGCTTGCATACATGCCAAAGAGAAGAACTGGACTGCTTTCCAAGCTATCCTAGCTATGTGCATCTATGGGATTGTTTTGTTTTCGAATATTCCTGATCTGGTGGATATGCATGCCGTCAGAATCTTTCTTTCGAAGAATCCTATACCTACCTTGTTAGGTGACGTGTATCATTCAGTTCACTATAAGAATGAGAAAAGGCGTGGGAAAACTGTGAGTTGCTGTGCGCCGCTCTTAGCTACTTTGTTTCTGAGTCGTCTCCCTGAATCTGGCGCTTTCGTTGATACGAAAGATTCTCTGAAGTGGTCAAAGAGGGTTATGGGCTTGACTGCTGACAACATTGCTTGGATTAATCGTGACTTCCTAGGAATGGAGATCATTTGCAAATGCGGAGAATTCCCTAATGTTCCCTTGATAGGGAGGAAAGGTGGAATTAATTATAATCCCTCCCTAGCTATCAGACAGTTTGGCTATCCTTTGAAGAATCCACCCGAAGAGTGAGATGTCCGAGAATCTTTGTTCTTCAACGGTATTGAGGATCAAGGGTTGATAAGGAAAGTTGTGAATGCTTGGAGACAGGTGACTAAGAAGGGTAAAATTTCATTCGGAAAAAGTAACAATCAGGCTTTCCCTCCCTATAAAGAGTGGATTAAGAAGAGAGCAGAAGAGGAGCTTCTTCCATTCCCGGTAGGACCACCTTTGTACTCTTTGGTGATCGAGCCTCCTACCACCGTTGAGTTGGAGAAGTATAACAAATTATGGGCTGAAAAGGAAAGGTTGCGGGAAGAAAATAACGAGCTAAAGAGAGAAATTTATCAGTGGAAGCATGAGCGGGGTGAGGCTGTTCATACCGCCAAGTTGAAGATAGAGCTCCTTGCTAAAGCAGAAAAAGAGCTTGCTGACATGGTCGCATCCAGAGAAAGAATGAAACAAGCCTTGAATGATATCAGTAACGTTCTCAGGTCCAAGGAGGAGGAATTAAGCAAGGCTTTATTGAAGATTCACAGGTTCAATGATCACCAAGAAACTGCCATGGTTGAGAATAAGAGAAAGGAAGATGACTACATAGCTAAGATTGATCAGTTAAAGTCGACGCTCAAGAAGAAAGACGTCGAGATCTTATCAGGGATATTCAAGAGACAAGTAGTCGAAGGTCGACTCAATGAAGCCATAGCCTCCATGGAAGAACTGAAAGCCCAAGCTGAGGTGAAGAAACCTAGACATGAGGGTCCTAGCATGGATGGTGTTTCTGGAGAAGACGCTTGGGAATTACATTGCAGATACTTGGATGGGATCATACACAGGAGAGACCTTCTCATTCAAGGGCTAATTCAGAGGCCGAAGCATCCCGATACCAGAAAGCTGTTCAAGGAGATTCAAGACTGGTGCAGAAAGCATAATGGATGGGGGGGATTAACACTTGTGAATTTTGATGATATGCCATAGTTTTCTGTTCTCTTTTATTGTATATGGATCACCACCAGGCTTGTTGGTTGGGACCTATGGTCTTTATATTCAGACTTGTTATCTCGGATTTGTGATTGTTGACATTTGGCTTTTCTCTGGTTTTCTTAATATATGAGCAGAAGTTCCATTGTATCTTGTTATTAAACCGGAATCAAGGGGTGGATCGCCCTGTGAATTTTCAAACACGTCCATTTGCATTTGCATATTCATAATCATTTTGCATAATCATTTTGCATGACAGGTGTTTATCTCCGGTGTTCTTATCTTGTTATAATCTCAGAATTGCAGAGTTGATCATGGAACGAGTTCAAGCTGAGTTGAGGGAAATGCGAAGCCAGATGGGGCAATTTGGGGAAGACATGCTCCAGGAGCAGAAAATGATGAGGGAGGAAATCAATCAGTTGAAGACTCAGATGGGTTTGATCATGGAAATGCTGAATAGGGTGTTGAAGAAGGAAGACAGTCCTGTGCCCGCTTCCACAGCAGAGGTTCTCATTTCTCCCACCTCTTTGGGGTCTCCTCTAGACCATGGATTGCCTCATGGATCCTCTCCACCGTCAAAGCTTTTTCATCAGCAACTGTTTCTTAAGGGTCTTAATCCAGAGAAGCTTGATAAGAAGTTTGATCAGATTCCGATGCCATACGCTTAGTTGCTTCGGCACTTGCTCAAGTTTCAACTAATTGAATTGATTGCTGCGGGACCCCCACACACCAAGTTTCGTATGGGTGCCAATGTCCATGATAGGTGTGAATTCCATTCAGGGGCACCTGGTCATAATGTTGAAGACTGTAAGATGCTCAAGTACAAAGTCCAAGAGCTCATTGATTCAGGGGCAATCAAGTTTACATCAGTTGGCACTGGTAAACAAAGTGATGTTACTCCCGGTGTTACAAAGGGACCGAGGACTCCCTCTTTTACCAGAGGATCCATCCCGCGCCAGGGATCTCTTCCACAACCCTTGTTTGTGCCTCAGCCGAATGCGGAAAGGAGAGTGCAAGCACAGGTGAGGCGCCCAAATCAGCATCGACAGCAGAATTATCAACAACAGGGGCAACCAAGACCAAGAGGGCCCAAGAGGACAATTGATCCTGTTCCAATCCCTTATAGTCAGCTGTTTACGCGTCTGCTCAAGAAGTCTCTGATTCAAACAAGGGGTACCGCGCCAGTACCGTACCCAATTCCTCCGGATTATGACATGACTGCTAGGTGCGAGTTCCACTCGGAAACATTTGGGCACATAATTGATGAGTGTAATGTATTCAGGCACAAGGTACAAGACCTGGTAGACTCAGAGATCATTGTGTTCACTGAAGATGATATGTACATCAATGGAAGCCTCCTTTCTCAAATGAACACACAGTCTGCAAGTACGTCCAGACAGAATTAAGCTTCCTCAGCAATGGCAATTTTCAGCTTCTTTACTGCATTTTCATTTGTAGTTTGTTTTTATTTCTTGTTAAAGCATCGTATGTATGCAAGACTTGTTTGTTTTTTATGATGATATTAATGCAATGAGTGTGTTTTCCTTGAAGTAATCCATTCGTATTCACTCTTAAATGTTTTTCTGCACTGCAATACCAATTTTCTTTGTTTAGAACTCTTGAGGGAGGATGATGAGACGAAAACGCAGAATCTCGGGTCGTATGTTCAAGGATAGAACCCTGTTGAGGATGTACAGGCATTGTTTTAAACCCCTAAACACTGGAGAGATAAGGAGATAAACCTTCGTTAACCCCTTTCGAGCCTTGGAGTAGGAGCTTCTTTCGTACGAAAAACCCTCATACTCAACCCAGGGGCAGGGTAGACGTCAGTTAGTTTGACCGAGCGTTCAAATTTCAAGGAGAGTGTGCATCTGAGGGTCCATTACCTTCTATCCCACCATCAAGAAGTCAAGAGATGTGAAACCCCGATGGTTATCCGTCAACAACTAAGGAGTGAGATAGTCACGACCCTTTCAAGCAAATAAGACAACCAGCGTCACACGCTTTATTCAAAAGGGGAATAAAAGAAGAAGGAGAGAAAGCCCGCTAAGTCGAAACTTGTAAACAAGTGAATTAGGCAAAAGTTAGGGCATCCCGCTGGACTTAAAAATCGAAAAAACTCAAAAGAGTCAGTCCAGGCAAAAATTAGGGATCAAAAAGCAAAAGAAAGAAAAAGCAAAAGGCGAAAAGGATTACAAAAGAAAATCCTCGATAAGAACAAATTCGTGTGATTACAGACACAAAAGATAAAAAGGGGTGATTGTCATTCCAAAACTCCCTTAGGTGCCAAACCATTAGTGGCGTAGGTTCCTTAAAGATCATAAACCTTTTGAGAGATGAGCGTTCGGGTCAGATTAACTGAACATAGGACTGGAGAACATCACGGAGAGTGGGTGGGCACCGATAAATTTTGAGTCGTAAATCCTTTTTCTAAAATCGTGAACCAGACCACGTTACAACCCTTAAAAGTCCTAATTGAAACAGGGTTTATTCTGAAAGCGTACTACAACAGGATAATGTTCCTGACTCCTATAAGTTGTGCTAATAAGGTCTGTTGGTATTGCACGTGCGCATTGTTTCGCCATTCAAAAATCAAGGTCGCATCCCAGCAAGTGATTCGTTCACAAGGCTTGGCGACGCATTTTCAAAAGAAAATTCAAGGTTAACATGAGTGTTGCATTAGAACTGTCATTCTAATAATAAACATTTTGCATATATATGCCTAAGCATCAATAGAGCTTACACAGTGAAAGAAGCTTGATCCTGCCAAGTTGGGATGCTTGAAAAATTCTGAAGGACAATCATATCAAAGGGCAGGCTGCCAAGAGACTCAGTGTAGAGTGGGTTATCCCCAGTAAGTCATGTTAAGATGTAGCCAATCTGGGGCAGTCACGTCAAGAAATCTCTCCGAAATTCAGTCATTCTGGGGCATTCATTCTAAGATCAGGGGCAAAGTCACTTCAAAGCCCATAGTGGGGCAGGCCACCTCTAGAGTGTGGGAGGTTGTCCACTCCTGAAAGTGGTTAATTGAAAACACCTCCTCAAGGTTCAAGATGCTAAAGCAGAGTATTGTCAAGTCATTACGATCCCCTTCGAGGTAATGTACGTCATGGATTATGAAGACTGGGGCAGTTATGTCGAGATATGATAAATCTCTCCAAGAGTTTGAAGACCCTGGGGCAGTGCGAGCGCCCGGTCTTCTGTAAAATCCTCTTGAGATGAAAAGTTCAAAGAGCCGCTTATGACCATAAAGACAAGTCAGGGTGCAGGGCAACAGGATTGTACATCCCCAGCAGTTTGCTCTCCCCAGCAACAGATTGTACATCCCCAGCAGGTTTCTCTCCCCAGCATTGAGATTACACTTTCCTCAGCAGAGCAGACTTTCCCCAGCAGAAGACTTGGAAAGTATTTTCTCCGAATCAAGACGTTATTTCCCCACAAAATTGTGGTGCTCACTTCCCCCACCCAGTCAGGAAGTGTACTTTCGCCAATAATGTCATATTCTAATCCCCAGCAAGGTGGGAGTAAAAGTCATTCTCCCCATCCGCAGGCTAAGTTCAGCAGTATCCCCAAGCAGGATGGTATCATGGACTGTTTTCCCCAGCAGGTCCTGAGCCCAATTGGTTATTTTCAATCCTCAGTAACAGACATCCGGTTCCTTTATTGGCGTCCATTCTCAACTCCCCCAGCAGAGGGGAACTCTCAGGTTTTGGATGTTACCTTCAGTGAAAGGACAGGTGTAGCCCCGATAGTTCTTCCGGGACCTCATCCCCAACAGAAGTTGTTGATCCGAGAGTCGATCAGTATGACCCTTTTCAACAGAGTTCCTATATTCAGAGGACAATTTATTTTTGTCGTCCCCAGCTGAACGGGCCCTTTCTCTCCGACATTTATTTTGCTGGAGGGGCTCTTTTGCATATCATAAGCATTCGCATTGCATCCTCAAACACATAGCATTTCCATGTCGTATGGAGCATTACGCCATTATTCAAACATTTACACTCGAAGCATAAGTCAGGTTTGATACTTTCTTTGCCAGCTCTCTTTCTCAGCAGAGATGGCACAACTCAGGAGATTTTGGAAGGATGTGTTCCTCATACTTGTGCTCCCCGACAGAGTCTTTTATTTAGACTTATCCTTTCCCTAACGGAGCCATCTTATCTGTGGATCATGGGTCCGTTAGAAGTTTGTCTGGCCTCTCTCTTTTGTGAAATCCCGTTCTTACCAGAAGTTTTGTTTCACGTTATCCCCAGTGAAGTCGCCATTGGTATCGCTAGTTTCTCTTTATCAGCAGAGATAGCGATCTTTTGGATAATTTTTCGTCAGTTTCCCTTTATCAGCAGGGATGGCATTGGTATTGCTAGTTTCTCTTTATCAGCAAAGATAGCGATCTTTTGGATAATTTTTCGTCAGTTTCCCTTTATCAGTAGGGATGGCATTGGTATTGCTAGTTTCTCTTTATCAGCAGAGATAGCGATCTTTTGGATAATTCTTCGTCAGTTTCCCTTTATCAGCAGGGATGGCATTGGTATTGCTAGTTTCTCTTTATCAGCAGAGATATCAATCTCTCGGATATTTCTTTTGCTAGTTTCCCTATATCAGCAGGGATGGCATTTATTTTGTTAGATTCTCTTTATCAGCAGAGGACAACAATGTTTTGAAGATTTTCTTTCGTCAGTTTCCCTTTGTCAGCAGGGATGGCATTTATTTTGCTAGATTCTTTTTATCAGCAGAGGACAGCAATCTTTGGAAGATTTTCTTTCGTCAGTTTCCCTTTGTCAGCAGGGATGTCATTTATTTTGCTAGATTCTCTTTATCAGCAGAGGACAGCAATCTTCAGAAGATTTTCTTTCATCAGTTTCCCTTTGTCAGCAGGGATGGCATTTATTTTGCTAGATTCTCTTTATCAGCAGAGGACAACAATGTTTTGAAGATTTTCTTTCGTCAGTTTCCCTTTGTCAGCAGGGATGGCATTTATGTTGTCAGTTTCTCTTTATCAGCAGAGGACAACAATCTTTTGAAGATTTTCTTTCGTCAGTTTCCCTTTGTCAGCAGGGATGGCATATATTTTGCTAGATTCTCTTTATCAGCAAAGGACAACAATCTTATGAAGATTTTCTTTCGTCAGTTTCCCTTTATCAGCAGGGATGGCACCTATTTGGCTAGATTCTCTTTATCAGCAGAGGACAACAATCTTTTGGAAGATTTTCTTTCGTCAATTTCCCTTTATCAGCAGGGATGGCATCTATTTTACTAGATTCTCTTTATCAGCAGAGGACAGCAATCTTTTGAAGATTTACTTCGTCGGTTCTCTTTATCAACAGAGATGACATAATTTCGGAAAGTTTGTTTTATACCCAACATAGCAGCATTTATAGCTAATTCTCCAGTAAAGGATTGCAAATTTCCGGGTTCTTTGGTATTCAATCTCCGTGTATCCTGATTATCTGAAAGCTGTCGCTGTCATACACTCAGGACCAAGTTGATTGAATAGGGGCAGCTGTTGCACCCCAAAATTTGCCCTCCTTACTTTTGTACTAACTGGCTCATGTTTCATTTCATTTTTTGCATTATCATGTGTGCATATCATTAGCATGGGGTCAAGGTGCTTGAGACAGTTCAAGGAAGTCCTATCTGGTCCACTACATCATCAGGGGTTCACAGGTGGCCAGGGATCTCAAGTGGATTACTCCCTCCTAACCAGTGCATGAATTAGGGTTTTGAGATTCTTGAGTTTATTGCTCCAATGGGCAAGCTCCTTGGGTTTTTATCATCACCAAATGGCATATCTTATCTTTGTTGGAGAGGATACACATCATATTCAGAGGAATTTGGATTTGGAGACTGTGCCATTTCCTCCTAGACGGAGGGTACCAAAACTAGGGTTCCCTATAAAGTCAGTTTATTTCTGATTTTTTTTTGGGCAAGACTTGAGTCCATGGTATTCCTTGGGTCCCTAAGTATCTAGGAGTGGAGGATTGTCCATCAGTTTGATTCAGGAGAAGTTCAATTGGCCAATGGATTGAAAATCAGTTAACTTGGTCAAAAAAGTCAACTGTGGTCAACACAAAGTCAAACCTCAAGATTTTTGGTCAACATCAAGATTATGGGGTGAAATTCATCATTTGATCAAGGGTTGATCATGATTCATCAAGGAAACCTCAGAATCATCAAGAGTCGGGAGTTACTAAATTAGGGTTTTTTTGTAGGAAAAGTCAACTGTAATTTGACTAGGCCTAACTTCTACATACTTCATCAAAAATTCCTCAACCAAAGCCCATCTTGAAGGAAATTTAATTCCCTACAACTTTGTGTCTCACAAGCCAAGTCCAAAAATGCTTCATTCGGAAGTTATGAGCCAAGACACTATAGGTCATTTTGAAAGTCAACAAAAGTCAACCTTTTTCAAAAGCTCATAACTTGAACATGGAAGATCAAATTGACATGGGACCAAAAGGGTTGGTTAGAGGACATCTTGAGGTTTCTAAAAAGTATTAGTTTACATTAAGGAGCTAAAAATTGAAGGAGTTATGCTTAGTCAAAGTTGGGCAATTTTGAGGAGGTGCACAAAGCAAACTATGCCTAAAACCCAAATTTTGACAAATGGGCCATAAGTTTCTTAAACCAAACTCAGCCATGCACGACCCAAAGAGCATATATTTGATTTTTCCTCATTTTATTTTATTTTTATTGGATTTAATTAGTTAAAATTCAATATTAAATGAAATAATTCAAAAATCATTAAACAATGGATCATCCAGGCCCAACTCATCATCAGAAGAATAACCCTAAGTATTTAAAGCCTAATCATGCATTGGTTAGGGATCATGCACGTGGAATTGAAGGTATTCTCAAGAAAACCCTAAAAAAGGATTTTTCATCAAAACTCACGATCCACAAGGTTTTGGCCAAAAGTTCTTCCACAAATATTTTCCTGGGGATTTCTAGAGTGCAAATCGACCACCATTCGCAGCCAAAGGCAAGGATTGGAGCTGCTCCATCACAGGTTGAGAGGTTTTTTCGTGTTCTTAAAACTCCTATTTTTTGCATGAATATTGACGCGTGATGAATGGTGATCACCCTGGTATAATTATTTTTAATTATGGATGTGTGAATTGCTTGTAATATGGATTTAAAGTTTTGTGCCCTAATGGTTTTTTATTTGTTTTTTATTATACACTAACAATTTGCGATTTTTAAGGCCATATTTGGATTCCTCGCGAAATTCTGGGTCGGATAGTGTACCCATATGCATTTTCTGGGCAGGTTGGGTGGTTGCAGGTGGCGGCCGGCGGTGGAGCTCCGGCGAAGGTGGTGGTCCGGCGAGCAGGTTGGCTGGACGGAGAAGGCGAAATCTCCACCCTTCATTCGCATGATCTAACGGCCCCTAACGCGCCACATGTCATATCTTGTGTTTTTTTTTCTGATTTTTATTTATTAATTGTATGTTCTTCACCCCACGGTCCTTACGATGCACAGCCAATCGTTTCATTTCCTTTTGTATACTATTATGTTAGTTGACTTAATCAAGGCCGCTGGATGAATTGTGGGGATATGAGCACGCCACCGCATTAAAAAACCACATGCGATGCACATGGGAGAGCACGGTGGATTCTTTTTTATTTTTGTCTTGTTTTTTCTGAGTTCATGGGCGGGCCGTGCTATCCGCACCCCCCATTCTCTGGCCCAAAGTCATTTCCTCTTCATTTTCCTTGTTGTTCGCACCCCCATACTGTTTCCAGGATTTATTTTATTTAATTCATAATAATTTCATTTTTAATTTTAAAAAATACTTAAATGCATTTAAAAAATCTTAAAAAATTCATGCATCACTTTTGTTGTCTTATAAAATTTTCACCAATTTTATTTTTTTATTTTTATTTTGTTCTTATCATTTAAATTAATTGTTTAATTCAACTTCTTTTTAATTACACATCTCATGCATACTTGAACTTCTTCATTTTAATTCTCTGCAATCATAAAGCATTTTTCACTCGTTCTTTTTGCATTCATTCATTAGCATTCTAAAGTGCGTAAAAATATTTTTCTTTCATTTTAAATTTATTTTACATTGCATTTAGGTCCTTCTCTTTGGCACATTGAACCCTATCCCTTATTTGAATTTCGTGTGATCATTTGAATGGCTAACACTTTGGATTTTTGCAAGGATTTTTTATATGTTGTTTGCCTCTGGTTGAGGAATCCTAATGTTTAATTTGGGAATTTTAGGAGTCATTTTCCTAATTATCTGATTCATTTTCACTTGAGATTTTCTTGTGTGTGCATCTTTGATCTTATCTGATCATCTTTTTGAAAAGGCACTTGTGCCATTTGCTTTGGAGGCTGTCTCTTTGTTTCTTTGATTCATGTTTGGTTTATTATTATCATTGTTTGCCGTTGTTTGATTTTTATTCACCTCATTGCTCTTATTCACGTCCGTTTCTCACTAACCTTTTATGCAGGATCAAGGTAAGTTCCTTAAGGGTATGGATAAATATCCATGGTCACCCTTACCTTTTTCTCTCTCATCTTTCTTCCTTTAGGGTTTAGGTCAAACCTCACTAACCGTAGGTCACCCAGGTATGATGACTTTAGGGTTCATAGTCCCCATTAGAGTTTCCTTTGTGTCTTCTCTCTTCTCATCTCAAACTTCTTGAAAATACTTAATAAGAATAAAGTGTATTGCGCACGAGCCTTAAGTGCGGGGAATGAGAAATGAGGGGCTTCCTCTCATCTTTCTAGAGTGCTTAGCGAGCGTCCTGTCTTGGGACGATGCGTTAAGTATTCGCCCCTGTGCCCTAGACTTTGGTGCAATGCAACTTATGAACTAACTTAAACCACTTCTGTCCAAAAAAACACAAACCAACTTCAAACCTTTTTGTCCTTCGGGACCTTCAACTTAAAGGCTATTTTCAAAAAGGGCACGTTACTTTCCGCCTGAGTCGCAAACAGGCATCGACCCTAACTGCCGGACGCGAACTTAACGTCGCTCATAAAAAACACACAAAGAACTTGGTCCGAACTACGTTGACTCTGAATTCCCCATTGCACAAGGGGGGTACGTAGGCCTAGGACGTCGACGTCCTACCGAGTCTGTCTTTGTCTTCCCCTCCCCCGTCTTAGTACATCCCTAGATGATAGTATAACTTACCCTTAGAATAGACAACAAGCGTGGATCCCATCGAGTACGATGCACGCGTGGGGTGCTAGCACCTTCCCCTCGCGTAACCGACTCCCGAACCCAGGTTATGGTTGCGGTGATCATTCCTTTCCCCCTTCCTAAGGCTTATGCGGTGTTCCCTTTCCCTCTCTTGGGATAAATTTACACAGCTGGCGACTCTGTTTTTCCGCGCCACTCTCGCGTTTGTACCTGGATGAAAATCCTGGGAGCGACACTAAGATTTCCTATCATTGTGAAAATCATCATCACAATATGGAGGAACCATCATATTTCATTAGTCTCCCCAATGATGGGTGAGCGTTCACTACAATCAAACTAGGGTTTCAAACCCTCTCAAAGCCTTTAGACAAATGATCAATAAAGGAATAACATGGGATCAAGGCAACACTGCTGGATGTGCTGTGCTGTTAACTGAAGGAGAACCACAACCCAGAAAACTAGAATTCCGAACCACTGAGATAACCAGGAACCCAAATAATCAGACATTGATGAGAAATCCAGAAAAACAGGGTAGGTTGAAGGTTTCGGTTACCTGCAAACCTGCAAACACCCATCCCCTCTCACGTGTGGGTACTCGGATGTTCAGTATCCCGGGCTCTCAGGTCGAGAAATGATGATACGTTCACCATTTCTGGTTTGGCATCATCATCAATCGAGGAGGCCTCAACTAATTCTCCAAAGCGGAAGGTCCCCAGCTTTGGCACTGAGGTCGAGAAACAATAGTACATTCATCCCTCGGGGTACAGTACTATCGTCAATCAAGGAGTGCCTCCACTGATTCTCTTCAAAAGATAGGGGCCATCCTATGCGAGTTCCAAAGTGGGCCCTCGGGTGCGAATGGGTTTGCCACAGGATGTGGTCTGCCACTGTCACCACTGAAGAGGGATGTTTCCACTAAAGTCCTCGATGATCGATCACCAGAGTCGACAACTCTCTAGATCGACATCCCAACATGCGCAAGACACACACGCTAGAACGCGTCCCAAGATAGCCTCGTCTGGTTGTGAATTTCGTGAACACACAAACGTACCAAGCGGGCACGTAGGTCCCACTTCTTTCCACTCTAGTCCTAGGGTGTACTCAAGCATGGGTATTGGGCTTATCTCTCAGAACAACCCAACCTGTAAAATAGAAACAACCAGCACAACACAGCAGTGTCCAGTATGACACTAATAAAAATGAAATGCAATGCAGAAAATGCGGTAAAAATAAAATACAACAAATAAAGCAAAACAAAAACAAAAACACCCAAAGAGAACAAAGACAAGCAAGCGCTAAGATTGACTCGCTTAGGGATGGACCAACATAGGTCAACCAGAGTCCCCAGCAGAGTCGCCAGCTGTCGCTCCTAGGATTTTCATCCAGGTACAAACGCGAGAGTGGCGCGGAAAACAGAGTCGCCAGCCGTGTAAATTTATCCCAAGAAAGGGAAAAGGAACACCGCATAAACCTAAGGAAGAGGGAAAGGAATGGTCATCACAACCATAGCCTGGGTTCGGGAGTCGGTTACGCGAGGGGAAGGTGCTAGCACCCCACGCGTCCATCGTACTCGATGGGATCCACGCTTGTTGTCTATTCTAAGGGTGAGTTATACTATCATCTAGGGCTGCACTAAAACGGAGAAGGGGAAAACAAAGACAGACTCGGTAGGACGTCGATGTCCTAGGCCTACGTACCCCCTTTGTGCAATGGGGAATTCAGAGTCAACGTAGTTCGGACCAAGTTCTTTTTGTGTTTTTTATGAGCGACGTTAAGTTCGCGTCCGGCAGTTAGGGTCGATGCCTGTTTGCGACTCAGACGGAAGGTAACGTGCCCTTTTTGAAAATAGCCTTTAGTTTGACAATCCCGAAGGACAAAAAGGTTTGAAGTTTGTTTGTATTTTTTAGGACATAAGTGACTTGAGTTAGTTCATAACTTGCATTGCACCAAAGTCTAGGGCACAGGGACGAATACTTAACACATCGTCCCAAGACAGGACGCTCGCTAAGCACTCTAGAAAGATGAGAGGGAGCCCCTCATTTCTCATTCCCCACGCTTAAGGCTTGTGCGCAATACACTTTATTCTTATTAAGTGTTTTCAAGAAGTTTTGAGATGAGAAGAGAGAAGACACAAGGGAAACTCTAAAGGGAAACTACGAGTCCTAATGTTATCATGCATGGGTGACCTACGGTTAGTGAGGCTTGACGACAACCTAAGCCTAAAGAAAGGAGAAGATGAGAGGAAGAAATAATAAGGGTGAACATGGATGCTTATCCACACCCTCATATAACTTACCTTAGTCCCTGCATAAAAGGTTAGTACGAAACAGACATAAGTAAAAGAAATGAGATAGATGAAACCCAAGCAATGACATATAATGGCAATCAAGTGACCAATAACAACCAAACATGAATTAAGAAATCAAAGAAACAAACCCCCAAGCAATGGCAGAAGTGCCTTTTCAAACAAATGATAAGACATGATTAAGGATGCATACAAGTAAGATCTCAAGTGAAAGCAATCAAATAATTAGAGAAACAACTTCTAAAATTGCCAAATTAATTATCAACATTGCTCAACCAGAGACAAACAACATATCAAAAACTCCTGCAAAAACTCAAAATGTTAGTCATCAAACAATTATGCCAAGTCAGATGAGAAACATAGTTCAATGTGCAAAAGGAAAGGACTAAAATGCAATATGAAATGATTTTAAAAATGAGAGAAAAATATTTTAATGCGCTTCAATGTGTTGGTGAAATGATGCAAAAGGAATGAGTTCAAAATAGTTTGTGGATGCAGAGAAATAAAATAAACAAGTTTAGGTATGCATGATGTGAATAATTCAAAAATAAAATAAACCAATATTTATTTCAGATGCTAAAAATAAAATAAAATAATAAAATAAAATTTTTGAAAATTTTATAAAATTATGAATATGATGCATGAATTTTTTGGGAATTTTTAAATGCATATAACTATCTTTAATAATTAAAAATGAAAATGTAATAAATAAATAAAATAAAAATAATGAAATGCGCATGGGGGGTGTGGAAAGTAACAAAACACGTTGAAAATTTGAAATGGGCTCAGGTGGGAGGGTGCAGACAGTAAGTCCAATTACAAACCCAGTCAGCGAAAATAAAAAAAAACAAAAAGGAAGTGCACATGGGCTTCAGTTAACGGTTAGACTCACCATCAGCCCTTGGATTGATCTCACGCTCCTTATCAAGTCAACATAATCTCAAAGTAATGATGATCAACAGTCATGATTAAGGAATACACCATAGTTATCAAACACACGCGCATACAAAATTGTTCAGCATACCATACTCACCCCATGTGCCAGGCACGTGCTTTTTTAATTCGCTGTCAAATTATTAGCCGTCTGATCAATCACACGCATGGCAATGGGTCAACCAAATCACAAGTAGGCAAGATAAGAGGTCATGATTTGATGGCACATGGTACTTACCATAGGGTAATGAACATGAAATCAGATAAAATAAAAAACAAAAATAAAAAACGTGGCGTTATTGGAACCGTACGATCAAGAGAATGGATGGTGAGGATTACGTCTTCCACCTAAAACCCTTGGCCGGCCGGAGCATCACACCAGTCGCCGGAGCCCTAGCTCCGGCTGCCACCCACGGCCACCTGCAACAAATTTTTTTCCAGAAAACACAAAGGGGTACACCATTCTGACCAGAATTTCGTCAGGATCTCAAATACGCAATCAAAATTCACAAACAATGCATAGATAAGGAGATTCGAAAGCAAGAAGGGTAGGGTTCAAAACTTTAAACTCACGTAGCAACCATATTACTCGTCCACATTCAAAACAAAACATACCAAAATGATCAGTACACACCACAAATCACTATGCATATTTAAAAAGAGAGTTTTATGATCATGAAAATCATCACCAACTTGAGATGGTGCAACACGTATCTCCACTGTTAGCTTCAAAGGGTGGCTGGTTCATGCTCTAGGGATCCCAAGGGTTCTGATGGTGAAAGAATTTTGTGAAAGCTCCTTGTAGATCGTGAGATACGAATGGTCCAGGCTTTTAGGGTTCAAATTTCTTTGATCCTTGAAATCACGTGTTCTTTCCTAACCAGTGCATGGATTGGCTTAAATACATTAGGTTAACCCACTTATGATCAATTGGGCCTTGGCAATTCCTTGTTTAAAGAGTTTTGGATGTCTTTTAGAAATTTGCATTATGTGAGATACACCTCCTTCCATGCATGGATATCCAAACATTCCATGATGGATCACTTATGTTTGAATTGCTAACCACACCTGAATTTGACTTGGGCCTTGAAACAATTTGATTCATGATTTTTAAATAATTTGGCAATTTGGCATAATGGAAAATAAGTGAAGAATACACCATGGATTCACTTGATTCAAAGGCCCAAAATGACCCTTATGGATTGTCCTTTGATGTTAAAAAGTACCTTGAAGCAATGGAATCAATTATAGGTCCATATGTCCCAAAATCTAAAAGTTGTGAAAATGAAACCCTAAAAACCACTTTGCCTTCTTTTGATCATAACATGAGTTTCACAAATGATATGGAGACCCACTAGTACTTGTTGGAAAGGGGAGAAAAATACCTTCAACTTTCATGTTTGAGGAAAATTCATTTGAAGATTTCTTGATGGTGAAAAGTCAAGTTGAATGTAGTGTAAGGGCTTGCCCAAAAAGGAAACTTTCAAATTATAGGTCATTTCCATATTTAGTAACTTTTGTACCAACCCCTGATTCTTGATAAATGGCATGAAATTTGACTCTTGAAGACCATATGAGGATGTGAGACCTTGAAAACCTTGAATAGAACCTCAAAATTTCACAGTTGAATTCTCCTCTCACAGTTGACTTTTCTCCTGATTCCCTTGATTCCCAATCCATTGGCCATTTGAACTTCTCCTGAACCAAACTGATGGACAAACTTCCATTCCTAGATACTTTGGGACCCAAGGAATACCATGGAATCAAGTCTTGCCCAAAAAAAATCAGAATAAACTGACTTTATAGCAAACCCTAATCTTGGTACCCTAGGAGGAAATAACACAGTCTCCAAATCCAAATTCCTCTGAATATGATGTGTATTCTCTCCAACAAAGATAAGATATGCCATTTAGTGATGATAAAAACCCAAGGAGCTTGCCCATTGGAGCAGTAAACCCAAGAATCTCAAAACCCTAATTTCTGCACTGGTTAGGAGAAAGTGATCCACTTGAACTCTCTTGCTTGACCCTTTGAAGAACATCTTCTCCTCTTGAACTTGCCTCAGGCACCTTGACCCCATGCTAAGAACCAATGATATGCACACATGATAATGCAAAAATGAAATGAAACATAAGCCAGTTAGTACTAAAGTAAGGAGGGCAAATTTTGGGGTGCAACAGCTGCCCCTATTCAATCAACTTGGTCCTGAGGGTATGATAGCGACGACTTTCAGACAATCAGGATGCACGGAGATTGAATACCAAAAAACTCGGAAATTTGCAATCCTTCACTGGAGAATTAGCCATAAATGCTGTACTGTCACAATACGGATGAGTGCTAGCTATGCTAGGTATAAAGTGAAACCAACTCTCCCAAGTTACGGCATCTCTGCTGATAAAGAGAACTGACAAAGGAATCTCGAAATATGCCATCCCTGCTAATAAAGGGAACTGACAAAAAGAATCTTCAAAAGATTGCTATCCCTGCTGACAAAGAGAACTAGCAAAACAAATGCCATCCCTGCTGATAAAGGGAACTGACGAGGAAAATCTCCAAAAGATTGCCATCTCTGCTGATAAAGAGAACTAGCAAAATAAATGCCCTCCCTGCTGATAAAGGGAACTGACGAAGAAAATATCCAAAAGATTGCCATCTCTGCTGATAAAGAGAACTAGCAAAACAAAAGCCATCCCTGCTGATAAAGGGAACTGAAGAAAGAAAATATCCAAAAGGTTGCCATCTCTGCTGATAAAGAGAACTAGCAAAACAAATGCCATCCCTGCTGATAAAGGGAGCTGACGAAAGAAATATCCAAAAGATTGCTATCTCTGCTGATAAAGAGAACTAGCAAAACAAATGCCATCCCTGCTGATAAAGGGAACTGACGAAGAAAATATCCAAAAGATTGTTATCTCTGCTGATAAAGAGAACTAGCAAAACAAATGCCATCCCTGCTGATAAAGGGAACTGACGAAGAAAATATCCATAAGATTGCTATCTCTGCTGATAAAGAGAACTAGCAAAACAAATGCCATCCCTGCTGATAAAGGGAGCTGACGAAAGAAAATATTCAAAGGATTGTCATCTCTGCTGATAAAGAGAACTAGCAAAACGAATGCCATCCCTACTAATAAAGGGAAACTGGCCAGCAAAATATGTCAAGCAAGAACTGACTACCAGGTGAGAACGAGATTTCACAAAAGAGAAGGCTAAACCAAGGCAAACTTCTAACGGACTCACGGTCCACAGATAAGATGATTCCGCTGGGGAAAGGAGAAGTCTAAATAAAAGACTCTGTCGGGGAGCACAAATATGAGGAACGCATCCCTCCAAAATCTCCTGAGTTATGCCATCTCTGCTGGGAAAGAGAACTGGCAAGGAAAGTATCAAACCTGGCTTATGCTTCAAATGCAAATGTTTGAATTTTGGCGTAATGCTCCATACGAAATGGAAATGCTACGCGCTCGAGGATGCAATGCGAATGCTTATGATATACAAAAAGGGTCCCTCCAGCAAAATAAATACCGGAGAGAAAAGACCAATTCAGCTGGGGATGATAAAAATAAATTGTCCTCTGAATCTAGGAACTCTGCTGAGAAGGTTCATACTGATCGACTCTTCGGATCAACAACTTCTGTTGGGGATGAAAACCCGAAAGAACATCCACACTACCGGGGATTACACCTGTCCTCCACTGAAGGTGACATAGAACCTGAGATTCCTCCTCTGCTGGGCGAGTTGAGAATGAATGCCAATAACGGAACCAGAAGTCTGTTACTGAGGATTGCCAATAACCAATTGGGCTCAGAACCTGCTGGGGGATGCCAGCCTATAATACCATCCTGCTTGGGGAAAACAGTCCATAATACCATCCTGCTTGGGGATACTGCTGAACTTAGCCTGCTGGTGGGGGAACATGACTTTACTCCCACCTCGCTGGGGATTAGAATATGACATCGTCGGCGAAAGCACGCTTCCTGACTGGATGGGGAAGATGAAAACCTGATTCTGTGGGTAAATAACGTCTTGATCTGGAGAAAATACTTCCCAAGTCTTCTGCTGGGAAAGGCCTGCTCTGCTGAGGAAAGTGCAATCTCAATGCTGGGGAGAGCAAACTGCTGGGGAAATACAATCCTGTTGCCCTGCAACATGACTTGTCTTTATGGTCATAAACGGCTCTTTGAACTTTTCACTTGCCCCAGACCACCAGGTCTAATGGAAGAAATCATCTCAAGAGGATTTTACAGAAGATCGGGCATTCGCACTGCCCCAGGGTCTTCAAACTCTTGGAGAGATTTATCATATCTCGACATAACTGCCCCAGTCTTCATAACCCATGTGTTGCACCCCAAAATTTGCCCTCCTTACTTTTTTACTAACTGGCTTATGTTTCATTTCATTTTTTGCATTATCATGTATGCATATCATTAGCATGGGGTCAAGGTGCTTGAATCAGTTCAAGAAGGTCCTATCTGGTCCATCACCTCATCAAAGATTCACAAGTGGCAAGGGATCTCAAGTGGATCACTCTCTCCTAACCAGTGCATGAATTAGGGTTTTGAGATTCTTGGGTTTATTGCTCCAATGGGCAAGCTCCTTGGGTTTTTATCATCATCAAATGGCATATCTTATCTTTGTTGGAGAGGACACACATCATATTCAGAGGAATTTGGATTTGGAGACTGTGTTATTTCCTCCTAGACTAAGGGTACCACAACTAGGGTTTGCTATAAAGTCAGTTTATTTCTGATTTTTTGGGCAAGACTTGATTCCATGGTATTCCTTGGGTCCCTGAGTATCTAGGAGTGGAAGATTGTCCATTAGTTTGGCTCAGGAGAAGTTCAATTGGTCAGAAGATTAAGAATCAGAAGAATTTGGGGAAAAGTCAACAGTGTAAGGAGAAAAGTCAACTGTGAAATTTTGAGGTTCTCTTCAGGGATTTCAAGGTCTCACATCCTCGTATGGTCCCCAGGGGTCAAATTTCATACATATTTGTCAGGAATCAGGAGTTGGTGCAAAGTTTCCAAATTTAGAAAGTGACCTATAATGAATAGTTTCCATTTTTGGCAAGTTTCTACACCACCTTCAACTAAATTTTACATAATTAAGGAAGCTTCAGATGAATTTTTCTCCAACATAAAAGTTGAAGATATTTTTCTCCTCTTTCCAACAAGTACTAGTGCGTCTCCATATCATTTGTGAAACTCCAGTTATGATCAAAAGAAGGCAAAGTGGTTTTTAGGGTTTTTCATGATGCCATTTTCACAATTGTGGGCATGGTGACCTATAATCAATTCCATTGCTTCATGTCACATTCCAATATTAAAAGACATGCCTTGAGGATTATTTTTGACCCAAGAATGAAGAAATTCCATGGATTATTATTCACTTTTTTCCATTATTCAAATTTCCCAAAATGTCTAAAGCTCATAAACCATTTATTTTCAAGGCCCAAGTTAAAAGTGGTGTGATTAGCAACTCAGATACAAGTGATCCATCATGAATTCAAGGGCATGGAATGGATGTATTTTTCACTTATTCAACATAATGCAAAATTCCAAAATAATTCAAAAATCATTAAACATGGAATTACCCAGGCCCAATTCGTATTCAACTGAAAACCCTAGCTTATATAAACCCATTCATGCATTGGTTAGGGTTCAGACACGTACAATTGCAGGAGTTCTCAAGAAAACCCTAAAAGAGGATTTTTCATCAAAACTCACGACCCACAAGGTTTTGGCCAAAAGTTCTTCCACAAATATTTTCCTGGGGATTTCTAGAGTGCAAATCGACCACCATTCGCAGCCAAAAGCAAGGATCGGAGCTGCTCTATCTCAGGTTGAGAGGTTTTTTCGTGCTCTTAAAACTCCTATTTTTTGCATGAATATTGAAGTGTGATGATGGGTGATCACTCTGGTATAATTATTTTTTATTATGGATGTGTGGATTGCTTGTAATGTGGATTTAAAGTTTTGCACCCTAATGGTTTTTCATTCGTTTTTCATTATACGCTAACAATTTGAAATTTTTAAGGCCATATTTGGATTCCTGGCATTTTTCTGGTCAAAATAGTGTACCCATACGCAATTTCTGGAGAAAAACTCATCGCAGCCCACCGGAGAGGGTGGCCGGAGCCCTAGCTCCGGCGGCTGCCTGAAATCAGTCCGGCGGGGAGAGTTGAGAGGAAAAAGAGATAATCTTGGCCCTTCATTGCCAGATCTAACGCGCCATGTGCTGCCACTTGTCTTTTATTTTCGTTTTTTGTTTTATTAATCGTACGTAGGCCATCCCATGTCATTACCGTATGCACATCTAATCATGGCTGTTGGATGCATTTAATTTTTGATCGCACGACAGAGATGAAGACAGCACATTAATGAGGGGGCGTGCGTCGCACATGGCACGCCCATGGTAAGACCACCCTTACTTTTTTTTTTGTTTTTTATTAATGATGGGCGGACTGCTATACGCACCCCCGTCTCCGGCCCAATTCCATTCTCAACGCACTTTCCTCTACTAATCACACCCCCCCCCCCCCAGGTTTTTTATTTTTTTATTTTTCTGATGGATCATATGCGCATGGACTGCTATATGCACCCCCCGCCTTCAGCCCATTAGCATTTTCAACATGTTTCTTTTGCTGAGTGCACCCCCAACCCACTTTTAATTCATATTTTTATTTTGTTGAATCCTTACTATTTCATATTTTAATCATTAAAATTAGTAGATTGCACTTAAAAAATTCTAAAAAATTCATACATCATTTATATTGTCTTATAAAATGTTTACAAATTTTGTTTTTTTATTTTTATTTTATTCTTATCATTTAAATTAATTGTTTAAGTCAACTTCTTTTTTTAATTACACATATAATGCATACTTGAACTTCTTCATTTTATTTCTCTTCATCTATAAATTCTTTTTCATCCGTTCTTTTTGCATTCATTCATGAATATTCTAAAGTGTTTAAAAATATTTTTCTGGAATTTTTAAATATTTTTAATGTTGCATTTAGGTCCTTCTCTTTGGCACATTGAACCCTCTCCCTTACTTGAATTTTGTATGATTATTTGAATGGCTAGCATTTTGGATTTTTGCAGGGACTTTTTATATGTTGTTTACCTTTGGTTGAGGAACTTTAATGATTAATTTGAGAATTTTAGGGGTCATTTTTCTAATTATTTGATTTGCTTTCTCTTGAGACTCTCTTGTGTGCGCATCTTTGATCTTATCTAATTACCTTGTTGAAAGGCACTTGTGCCATTTGCTTTGAGGATGTTCCTTTGATCTTGGAATTCATGTTTGGATTAGTATTATCATTGTTTGCCATGACGTGATTTTCATTCACCTTCTTCCTTTTATTTATATCTGTTTCTCACTAACCTTTTATGCAGGATCAAGGTAAGTTCCTTAAGGGTATGGATAAGTATCCATGGTTACCCTTACCTTTTCCTCTCCTATCTTTATTCTTTAGGGTTTAGGTCATCCTCAAGCCTCACTAACCGTAGGTCACCCATGCATGATGACTTTAGGATTCATAGTCTCCCTTTAGAGTTACCCTTGTGTCTTCTCTCTTCTCATCTCGAATTTCTTTAAAACACTTAATAAGAATAAGGTGTATTGCGCATGAGCCTTAAGTATGGGGAATGAGAAATGAGGGGCTTCCTCTCATCTTTCTAGAGTGCTTAGCGAGCGTCCTGTCTTGGGACGATGCGTTAAGTATTCGCCCCTGTGCCCTAGACTTTGGTGCAATGCAGCTTAGGAACTAACTTAAGCCACTTCTGTCCTAAAAGACACAAACCAACTTCAAACCTTTTTGTCCTTCGGGATTGTCAAACTAAAGGATATTTTCAAAAAGGGCACGTTACTTTCCGTCTGAGACGCAAACAGGCATCGACCCTAACTGCCGGATGCGAACTTAACGTCGCTCATAAAAAACACACAAAGAACTTGGTCCGAACTACGTTGACTCTGAATTCCCCATTGCACAAGGGGGGTACGTAGGCCTAGGACGTCGACGTCCTACCGAGTCTGTCTTTGTCTTCCCCTCCCCCGTCTTAGTACAACCCTAGATGGTAGTATAACTTACCCTTAGAATAGACAACAAGCGTGGATCCCATCGAATACGATGGACGCGTGGGGTGCTAGCACCTTCCCCTCGCGTAACCGACTCCCGAACCCAGGTTATGGTTGCGGTGGCCATTCCTTTCCCCCTTCCTAAGGTTTATGCGGTGATCCCTTTCCCTTTCTTGGGATAAATTTACACGGCTGGCTACTCTGTTTTTCCGTGCCACTCTCGCGTTTGTACCTGGATGAAAATCCTGGGAGCGACAGCTGGCGACTCTGCTGGGGACTCTGGTTGACCTATGCTGGTCCATCCCTAAGCGAGTCAATCCTAACGCTTGCTTGTCTTTGTTCTCTTTGGGTGTTTTGTTTTGATTTGCTTTATGTGTTGTATTTTATTGTTATTTTTATTTTTACCGCATTTTCTGCATTTCATTTTTCATTACTGTCATGCTACTGTGCTCTGCTGGCTGTCCTTGTTTTGCAGGATGGGTGGGACCGAGAGCTAAGCCCAATACCAAGGCTTGAGAATACCCTAGGACTAGAGTGGAAAGTAGTGGGACCTACGTGCCCGCTTGGTACGTTTGTGTGTTCACGAAATTCACAACCAGATGAGGTTATCTTGGGATGCATTCTAACGTGTGTGTCTTGTGCATGTTGGGGTGTTGATCTAGAGAGCTGTCGACGCTGGTGACCGATCATTGAGGACCTTAGTGGAAACATCCCTCTTTAGTGGTGACAGTGGCAAACCACATCCTGTGGCAAACCCATTCGCACCCGAGGGCCCGCTTTGGAACTCACATAGGATGGCCCCTACATTTTGAAGAGAATCAGTGGAGGCACTCCTCGATTGACTTTAGTACTGTACCCCGAGGGATGAATGTACTATTGTTTCTCGACCTCAGTACCAAAGCTGAGGACCTTCCGCTTTGGAGAATCAGTTGAGGCCTCCTCGATTGATGATGATGCCAAACCAGAAATGGTGAACGTATCATCATTTCTCGACCTGAGAGCCCGGGATACTGAACATCCTAGTACCCACATGTGAGAGGGGATGGGCGTTTTCAGGTTTGCAGGTAACCGAGACTTTCAACCCACCCGGTTTTCTGTATTTCTCATCAATGTCTGATTATTTGGGTTCCTTAGTGGTTCAGAGTTCTGGTTTTCTGAATTCTCGTTCAGCTAACAGCACAACACATCCAGCAGTGTACCTTGACCCCATGTTTGCATGAGCATATCATTTTTCTTGCATTCTGACGTGTTTGACATTTTTCAGGGCTTGCATCTTACTCTTGATTCCGGTTTTCTGAGGTTACTTCAGTATGGATGTTCAGAGAAAGAAGACTGTTGCCTATTCATTCCCAGAGCCGACTTTGACACTGATTCACAAACTGATTAATATGGCTGGTTCTGGAGTTCGTACAGAGTTCAGTGGAAGGTATGGAAGACTTCTGAAACTTGTCTATAATATCTCCCAGTATGAGAAGGATGTCATTCACACACTTCTTCAGTTTTACGATCCGTCTCTGCGTTGCTTCACTTTCCCGGACTACATCTTGGCTCCGACGTTGGAGGAGTTCTCATTTATTTTGGGAATTCCTATTAGTCATGATATAGTTTTCTTTCCTGAAGAACACCCCGGTATGAAAGAAATGGTTGTTGCTCTTCATATTGATAAATCCGTTCTTAACAGTAATATTGCAGAAAAACAAGGAGTTAAGGGTTTCTTGTTGAAGTTCTTGTTCGATCAGGCTTGCATACATGTCAAAGAGAAGAACTGGAATGCTTTCCAAGTTATTTTGGCTGTGTGTATCTACGGGATTTTGTTTCCAAATATTCCTGATCTGGTGGATATGCATGCCGTTAGAATCTTTATTTCGAAGAATCCTATACCTACCTTGCTAGGTGATGTGTACCACTCAGTCCACTACAAGAATGAGAATAGGCGTGGGAAAATTGTGAGTTGTTGTGCACCGCTCTTAGCTACTTGGTTTCTGAGTCATCTCCCCGAATCTAGTGCCTTCGTTGATACAAAAGATTCTCTGAAGTGGTCTAAAAGGGTTATGGGCTTGACTGCTGATAACATCGCTTGGATTAATCGTGACTTGCTAGGAATGGAGATTATTTGCAAATGCGGAGAATTCCCTAATGTTCCCTTGATAGGGAGGAAAGGTGGAATTAACTATAATCCCTCCCTAGTTATCAGACAGTTTGGCTATCCTTTGAAGAATCCACCCGAAGAGCGAGATGTTCGAGAATCCTTATTCTTCAATGGTATTAAGGATCAAGGGTTGATAAGGAAAGTTGTGAATGCTTGGAAACAGGTGACTAAGAAGGGTAAAATGTCATTCGAAAAATGTAATAACCAGGCTTTTCCTCCCTATAAAGAGTGGATCAAGAAGAGAGCATAAGAGGAGCTTCTTCCCTTCCCGGTGGAACCAACTTTGTATCCTTTGGTGATCGAGCCTCCTACCACTGTTGAGTTGGAGAAGTATAACACATTATGGGCTGAAAAGGAAAGGTTGCGGGAAGAGAATAGTGAGCTAAAGAGAGAGATTTATCAGTGGAAGCATGAGCGGGGTGAAGCCGTTCATACCGCCAAGTTGAAGACAGAGCTCCTTGCTAGAGCATAAAAAGAGCTTGCTGACATGGTCGCATCCCGAGAAAGAATGAAACAAGCTTTGGACGGTGTCAGTAGCGTTCTCAGGTCCAAGGAGGAGGAATTAGGCAAGGCTTTGTTAAAGATTCACAGGTTCAATGATCACCAAGAAACTGCCATGGCTGAGAATAAGAGAAAGGAAGACGACTACCTAGCTAAGATTGATCAGTTGAGGTTGACGCTCAAGAAGAAAGACGCCGAGATCTTATCAGGGATATTCAAGAGACAAGTAGTCGAAGGTCGACTCAATGAAGCCATAGCCTCCATGGAAGAACTGAAAGCCCAAGCTGAGGTGAAGAAACCTAGACATGAGGGTCCTAGCATGGATGGTGTTTCTGGAGAAGACGCTTGGGAGTTACATTGCCGATACTTGGATGGGATCATACACAGGAGAGACCTTCTCATTCAAGGGCTAATTCAGAGTCCGAAGCATCCCGATACCAGAAAGTTGTTCAAGGAGATTCAAGACTGGTGCAGAAAGCATAATGGATGGGGGGGATTGACACTTGTGAATTTTGATGATATGCCATAGTTTTCTGTTTTCTTTCATTGAATGTGGATCACCACCAGGCTTGTAGGTTGGGACCTATGGCTTTTCTCTGATTTTCTTAATATATGAGCAGAAGTTCCATTGTATCTTGTTATTAAATCGGAATCAAGGGGTGGATCGCCCTGTGAATTTTCAAACACGTCCATTTGCATTTGCATATTCATAATCATTTTGCATGACAGGTGTTTATCTCCGGTGTTCTTATCTTGTTATAATCTCAGAATTGCAGAGTTGATCATGGAACGAGTTCAAGCTGAGTTGAGGGAAATGCGAAGCCAGATGGGGCAATTTAGGGAAGACATGCTCCAGGAGCAGAAAATGATGAGGGAGGAGATCAATCAGTTGAAGACTCAGATGGGTTTGATCATGGAAATGCTGAATAGGGTGTTGAAGAAGGAAGACAGTCCTGTGCCCGCTTCCACAACAGAGGTTCTCATTTCTCCCACCTCTTTGGGGTCTCCTCTAGACCATGGATTGCCTCGTGGATCCTCTCCACCGTCAGAGCTTTTTCATTAGCAACTGTTTCTTGAGGGTCTTAATCCAGAGAAGCTTGATAAGAAGTTTGATCAGATTCCGATGCCATACGCTCAGTTGCTTCGGCACTTGCTCAAGTTTCAACTAATTGAATTGATTGCTGCGGGACCCCCACACACCAAGTTTCGTATGGGTTCCAATGCCCATGATAGGTGTGAATTCCATTCAGGGGCACCTGGTCATAATGTTGAAGACTGTAAGATGCTCAAGTACAAAGTCCAAGAGCTCATTGATTCAGGGGCAATCAAGTTTACATCAGTTGGCACTGGTAAACAAAGTGATGTTACTCCCGGTGTTGCAAAGGGACCGAGGACTCCCTCTTTTACCAGAGGATCCACCTTGCGCCAGGGATCTCTTCCACAACCCTTGTTCGTGCCTCAGCCGAACGCGGAAAGGAGAGTGCAAGCACAGGTGAGGCGCCCAAATCAGCATCGACAGCAGAATTATCAGCAACAGGGGCAACCAAGACCAAGAGGGCCCAAGAGGACAATTGATCCTGTTCCAATCCCTTATAGTCAGCTGTTTACGCGTCTGCTCAAGAAGTCTCTGATTCAAACAAGGGGTACCGTGCCAGTACCGTACCCAATTCCTCCGGATTATGACATGACAGCTAGGTGCGAGTTCCACTCGGAAACGTTTGGGCACACAATTGATGAGTGTAATGTATTCCGGCACAAGGTACAAGACCTGGTAGACTCAGAGATCATTGTATTCACTGAAGATGATATGTACATCAATGGAAGCCTCCTTTCTCAAATGAACACATAGTCTGCAAGTACGTCCAGACAGAATTAAGCTTCCTCAGCAATGGCAATTTTCAGCTTCTTTACTACATTTTCATTTGTAGTTTGTTTTTATTTCTTGTTAAAGCATCGTATGTATGCAAGACTTGTTTGTTTTTTATGATGATATTAATGCAATGAGTATGTTTTCCTTGAAGTAATCCATTCGTATTCACTCTTAAATGTTTTTATGCACTACAATACCAATTTTCTTCGTTTAGAACTCTTGAGGGAGGATGATGAGACGAAAACGCAAATCTCTGGTTGTATGTTCAAGGATAGGACCCTGTTGAAGATGTACAGGCATTGTTTCAAACCCCTAAACACTGGAGAGATAAGGCGATAAACCCTCGTTAACCCCTTCGAGCCTTGAAGTAGGAGCTTCTTTAATACGAAAAAACCCTCATATTTAACCCAGGGGCAGGGTAGACGTCAGTTAGTTTGACCGAGCGTTCAAATTTCAAGGAGAGTGTGCATCCGAGGAACCATTACCTACTATCCCACCATCAAGAGGACAAGAGATGTGAAATCACAATGGTTATCCATCGACAATCAAGGAGTAAGGCAGTCACAACCCTTTCAAGCCAGTAAGACAACCAGTGTCACACGCTTTGTTCAAAAGGGGAATAAAAAGAAAGCCCGCTAAGTCGAAACTTGAAAACAAGCGACTTAGGAAAAAGTCAGGGCATCCCGCAAGACTTCAAAATCGAAAAAAACTCAAAAGAGTCAGTCCAGGCAAAAATTAGGGATCAAAAAAGCAAAAGAAAGAAAAAGCGAAAAGCGTTACAAAAGAGAATCCCCGATAAGAACAATTTCGTGTGATTACAGACACAAAAGATAAAAGGGTGACTATCACTCCAAAATTTCCTTAGGTGTCAAACCATTAGTTGCATGGACTCCTTGAAGATCATAAACCTCCGGAGAGATGAGCGTTTGTGTCAGATTAACTGAACATAGGACTGGAGAACATCACGAAGAGTGGGTGGGCACCGATAAACTTTGAACCATAAATCCTTTTTCTGAAACCGTGAACCAGACCACGTTACAAGCCTAAAAAGTCCTAATTGAAACAGAGTTTATTCCGAGAGCGCACTTCAACAGGATAACGTTCCTGACTCCTATGAGTTGTGCTAATAAGATTTGTTGGTATTGCATGTGCGCATTGTTTTGCTATTAAAAAAATCAAGGTCGCATCCCAACTAGAGATTCATTCACAGGGTTTTGCGACGCATTTTCAATAAAAAACTTCAAGGTTAACATGAGTGTTGCATTAGAATTGTCATTCTCATAATAAACATTTTCTGTCTGCATACATGTGCCTAAACATCAATGGCAGCTTGCACAGTGAAAGTCCGTCAAGAAGCTTGATCCTACCAAGTTGGGTTGTTTGAAAATTCTGAAGGGCAATCATATCAAAGGGCATGCTACCAAGAGACTCAGTGTAGAGTGGGCTCTCCCCAGTAAGTCGTGTTAAGATGTAGCCAATCTGGGGCAGTCACGTCGAGAAAACTCTCCGAAGATCAGTTATTCTGGGGCATTCATTCTAAGAGTAGGGGCAAAGCTCATATTGGGGCAGGCCACCTCTAGAGCGTGAGAGATCGTCCACTCCTGAAAATGGTTGATTGAAAACACCTCCTCAAGGTTCAAGATGCTAAAGCAGAGTATTGTCAAGTCATTACGATCCCCTTAGAGGTAATATATGTCATGGATTATGAAGACTGGGGCAGTTATGTCGAGATATGATAAATCTCTCCAAGAGTTTGAAGACCCTGGGGCAGTGCGAACACCCGATCTTCTGTAAAATCCTCTTAAGATGAAAAGTTCAAAGAGCTGCTTACGACCATAAAGACAAGTCAGGTTGCAGGGCAACAACATTGCTCCTCCCCCAGTAGTTGGCTCTCCCCAGCATTGAGATTGCTCCTTCCCCAGCAAGACAAGCTTCCCTCAGCAGAGCAGACTTCCCCCAGCAGGAGACGTGGGAGGTATTCTCTCCGGATCGAGGCGTTATTCCCCACAGAATCAGGATGCTCACCTTCCCCCCAGTCAGGAAGTGTACCTTCACCAACGATGTCATATTCTAATCCCCATCAAGGTGGGGGTAAGGGTTTTCTCCCCTTCAGCAAGCTCAGCAGTATCCCCAAGCAGGATGGTATCACGGGCTGGTATTCCCCAGCAGGTTCTGAGCCAATTGGATATTAGCAATCCTCGGTAACAGACTTTCGGTTCCGTTATTGGCGTTCATTCTCAACTCCCCCAGCAGAGGAGAAATCTCAGGTTTTGGATGTTACCTTCAATGAAGGACAGGTGGGGTCCCCGGTAGTTCTTTCGGGACTTCATCCCCAACAGAAGTTGTTGATCCAAAGAGTCGATCAGTATGACCCTTCTCAACAGAGTTCCTAGATTCAAAGGACAATTTATCCCCAGCTGAACGGGTCCTTTCTCTCCGGCATTTATTTTGCTGGAGGGGCTCTTTTGCATATCATAAGCATTCGCATTGCATCCTCAAGCACATAGCATTTCCACTTCGTGTGGAGCATTACGCCACTATTCAAACATTTACATTCGAAGCATAAGCCAGGTTTGATACTTTCTTTGCCAGTTCTCTTTCCCAGCAGAGATGGCATGACTCAGGAGATTTTGGAGGGATGTGTTCCTCATACTGGTGCTCCCCGGCAGAGTCTTTTATTTAGACTTCTCCTTTCCCCATCGGAGTCATCTTATCTATGAATCATGGGCCCATCAGAAGCTTTGTCTGGCCTTTCTCTTTTGTGAAATCCCGTTCTTGCTTGACCAGAAATTTTGTTTCACATTATCCCCAGTGAAGTCTGCATTCAGTTTGCTAGTTTCTCTTTATCAGCAGAGATAGCAATCTTTTGAAGATTTTCGTTCGTTAGTTTCCCTTTATCAGCAGGGATGGCATCAGTTTGCTAGTTTCTCTTTATCAGCAGAGATAGCAATCCTTTGAAGATTTTCTTTCGTCAGTTTCCCTTTATCAGCAGGGATGGCATTTATTTTGTTAGTTTCTCTTTATCAGCAGGGATAGCAATCTTTTGGAGATTTCGTTCGTCAGTTTCCCTTTATCAGCAAGGATGGCATCTAGTTTGCTAGTATCTCTTTATCAGCAGAGATAACAATCTTTTGGAGATTTCTTTCGTCAGTTTCCCTTTATCAGCAGGGATGGCATTTATTTTGCTAGTTTCTCTTTATCAGTAGAGATAGCAATCTTTTGAAGATTTTTGTTCGTCAGTTTCCCTTTATCAGCAGGGATGGCATTTATTTTGCTAGTTTCTCTTTATCAGTAGAGATAGCAATCTTTTGGATATTTTCTTTTGTCAGTTTCCCTTTATCAGCAGGGATGGCATTGGTGTTGCTAGTTTCTCTTTATCAGCAGAGATAGCAATCTTTCAGATATTTCTTTTGTCAGTTTCCCTTTATCAGCAGGGATGGCATTTAGTTTGCTAGTTTCTCTTTATCAGCAGAGGTAGCGATCTTTTGGATAGTTCTTCGTCAGTTTCCCTTTATCAGCAGGGATGGCACTTATTTTGCTAGTCTCCCTTTATCAGCAGGGATGGCATCAGTTTGCTAGTTTCTCTTTATCAGCAGAGATAGCAATCTTTTGGATAGTTCTTCGTCAGTTTCACTTTATCAGCAGGGATGGAATTTATTTTGCTAGTTTCTCTTTATCAGCAGAGATAGCAATCTTTTGGAGATTTTCTTTCGTCAGTTTCCCTTTATCAGCAGGGATGGCATCAGTTTGCTAGTTTCTCTTTATCAGCGGAGATAGCGATCTTCTGGATAGTTCTTCGTCAGTTTCCCTTTATTAGTAGGGATGGCTTTTGCGTTGCTAAGTTCTCTTTACCGGCAGAGATAGCAGCCTTTTGAAGATTTACTTCGTCGGTTCTCTTTATCAGCAGAGATGACATAACTGGGGAAAGTTTGTTTCGTTTTATACCCAGCATAGCAGCATCTAGAGCTAATTCTCTAGTGAAGGATTGCAAATTTCTAGGTTCGTTGGTATTCAATCTCCGTGCACCCTGATTGTCTGAAGGTTGTCGCTATCATACCCTCAGGACCAAGTTGATTGAATAGGGGCAGCTGTTGCACCCCAAAATTTGCCCTCCTTACTTTTTTACTAACTGGCTTATGTTTCATTTCATTTTTTGCATTATCATGTATGCATATCATTAGCATGGGGTCAAGGTGCTTGAAGCAGTTCAAGAAGGTCCTATCTGGTACATCACCTCATCAAAGATTCACAAGTGGCAAGGGATCTCAAGTGGATCACTCTCTCTTAACCAGTGCATGAATTAGGGTTTTGAGATTCTTGGGTTTATTGCTCCAATGGGCAAGCTCCTTGGGTTTTTATCATCATCAAATGACATATCTTATCTTTGTTGGAGAGGACACACATCATATTCAGAGGAATTTGGATTTGGAGACTGTGCTATTTCCTCCTAGACTAAGGGTACCACAACTAGGGTTTGCTATAAAGTCAGTTTATTTCTGATTTTTTGGGAAAGAATTGATTCCATGGTATTCCTTGGGTCCCTGAGTATCTAGGAGTGGAAGATTGTCCATTAGTTTGGCTCAGGAGAAGTTCAATTGGTCAGAAGATTAAGAATCAGAAGAATTTGGGGAAAAGTCAACAGTGTAAGGAGAAAAGTCAACTGTGAAATTTTGAGGTTCTCTTCAGGGATTTCAAGGTCTCACATCCTCGTATGGTCCCCAGGGGTCAAATTTCATACATATTTGTCAGGAATCAGGAGTTGGTGCAAAGTTTCCAAATTTAGAAAGTGACCTATAATGAAAAGTTTCCATTTTTGGCAAGTTTCTACACCACCTTCAACTAAATTTTACACCATCAAGGAAGCTTCAGATGAATTTTTCTCCAACATGAAAGTTGAAGATATTTTTCTCCTCTTTCCAACAAGTACTAGTGGGTCTCCATATCATTTGTGAAACTCCAGTTATGATCAAAAGAAGGCAAAGTGGTTTTTAGGGTTTTTCATGATGCCATTTTCACAATTGTGGGCATGGTGACCTATAATCAATTCCATTGCTTCATGTCACATTCCAATATTAAAAGACATGCCTTGAGGATTATTTTTTACCCAAGAATGAAGAAATTCCATGGATTATTATTCACTTTTTTTCCATTATTCAAATTTCCCAAAATGTCTAAAGCTCATAAACCATTTATTTTCAAGGCCCAAGTTAAAAGTGGTGTGATTAGCAACTCAGATACAAGTGATCCATCATGAATTCAAGGGCATGGAATGGATGTATTTTTCACTTATTCAACATAATGCAAAATTCCAAAATAATTCAAAAATCATTAAACATGGAATTACCCAGGCCCAATTCGTATTCAACTGAAAACCCTAGCTTATATAAACCCATTCATGCATTGGTTAGGGTTCAGACACGTACAATTGCAGGAGTTCTCAAGAAAACCCTAAAAGAGGATTTTTCATCAAAACTCACGACCCACAAGGTTTTGGCCAAAAGTTCTTCCACAAATATTTTCCTGGGGATTTCTAGAGTGCAAATCGACCACCATTCGTAACCAAAAGCAAGGATCGGAGCTGCTCCATCTCAGGTTGAGAGGTTTTTTCGTGCTCTTAAAACTCCTATTTTTTGCATGAATATTGAAGTGTGATGATGGGTGATCACTCTGGTATAATTATTTTTTATTATGGATGTGTGGATTGCTTGTAATGTGGATTTAAAGTTTTGCACCCTAATGGTTTTTCATTCATTTTTCATTATACGCTAACAATTTGAAATTTTTAAGGCCATATTTGGATTCCTGGCGTTTTTCTGGTCAAAATAGTGTACCCATACGCAATTTCTGGAGAAAAAATCATCGCAGCCCACCGGAGAGGGTGGCCGGAGCCCTAGCTCCGGCGGCTGCCTGAAACCAGTCCGGCGGGGAGAGTTGAGAGGAAAAAGAGATAATCTTGGCCCTGCATTGCCAGATCTAACGCGCCATGTGCTGCCACTTGTCTTTTATTTTCGTTTTTTATTTTATTAATCGTACGTAGGCCATCCCATGTCATTACCGTATGTCCATCTAATCATGGTTGTTGGATGCATTTAATTTTTGATCGCACGGCAGAGATGAAGACAGCACATTAATGAGGGGGCGTGCGTCGCACATGGCACGCCCATGGTAAGACCACCCTTACTTTTTTTTTGTTTTTTATTAATGATGGGCGGACTGCTATACGCACCCCCGTCTCCGGCCCAATTCCATTCTCAACGCACTTTCCTCTACTAATCACACCCCCCCAGGTTTTTTATTTTTTTTATTTTTCTGATGGATCATATGCGCATGGACTGCTATACGCACCCCCCGCCTTCAGCCCATTAGCATTTTCAACATGTTTCTTTTGCTGAGTGCACCCCCAACCCACTTTTAATTCATATTTTTATTTTGTTTAATCCTTACTATTTCATATTTTAATCATTAAAATTAGTAGATTGCACTTAAAAAATTCTAAAAAATTCATACATCATTTATATTGTCTTATAAAATTTTTACAAATTTTATTTTTTTATTTTTATTTTATTCTTATCATTTAAATTAATTGTTTATGTCAACTTCTTTTTTTAATTACACATATAATGCATACTTGAACTTCTTCATTTTATTTCTCTTCATCTATAAATTCTTTTTCATCCGTTCTTTTTGCATTCATTCATGAATATTCTAAAGTGCTTAAAAATATTTTTCTAGGATTTTTAAATATTTTTCATGTTGCATTTAGGTCCTTCTCTTTGGCACATTGAACCCTCTCCCTTACTTGAATTTTGTATGATTATTTGAATGGCTAACATTTTGGATTTTTGCAGGGACTTTTTATATGTTGTTTGCCTTTTGTTGAGGAACTTTAATGATTAATTTGAGAATTTTAGGGGTCATTTTTCTAATTATTTGATTTGCTTTCTCTTGAGACTCTCTTGTGTGCGCATCTTTGATCTTATCTAATTACCTTGTTGAAAGGCACTTGTGCCATTTGCTTTGAGGATGTTCCTTTGATCTTGGAATTCATGTTTGGATTAGTATTATCATTGTTTGCCATGATGTGATTTTCATTCACCTTCTTCCTTTTATTTATATCTGTTTCTCACTAACCTTTTATGCAGGATCAAGGTAAGTTCCTTAAGGGTATGGATAAGTATCCATGGTTACCCTTACCTTTTCCTCTCCTATATTTATTCTTTAGGGTTTAGGTCGTCCTCAAGCCTCACTAACCGTAGGTCACCCATGCATGATGACTTTAGGATTCATAGTCTCCCTTTATAGTTACCCTTGTGTCTTCTCTCATCTCATCTCGAATTTCTTTAAAACACTTAATAAGAATAAGGTGTATTGCGTATGAGCCTTAAGTATGGGGAATGAGAAATGAGGGGATTCCTCTCATCTTTCTAAAGTGCTTAGCGAGCGTCCTGTCTTGGGACGATGCGTTAAGTATTCGCCCCTGTGCCCTAGACTTTGGTGCAATGCAGCTTAGGAACTAACTTAAGCCACTTCTGTCCTAAAAGACACAAACCACCTTCAAACCTTTTTGTCCTTCGGGATTGTCAAACTAAAGGATATTTTCAAAAAGGGAACGTTACTTTCCGTCTGAGACGCAAACAGGCATCGACCCTAACTGCCGGACGCGAACTTAACGTCGCTCATAAAAAACACACAAAGAACTTGGTCCGAACTACGTTGACTCTGAATTCCCCATTGCACAAGGGGGGTACGTAGGCCTAGGACGTCGACGTCCTACCGAGTCTGTCTTTGTCTTCCCCTCCCCCGTCTTAGTACAGCCCTAGATGATAGTATAACTTACCCTTAGAATAGATAACAAGCGTGGATCCCATCGAGTACGATGGACGCGTGGGGTGCTAGCACCTTCCCCTCGCATAACCGACTCCCGAACCCAGGTTATGGTTGCGGTGACCATTCCTTTCCCCCTTCCTAAGGTTTATGTGGTGTTCCCTTTCCCTCTCTTGGGATAAATTTACACGGCTGGCGACTCTGTTTTTCCGCGCCACTCTCACGTTTGTACCTGGATGAAAACCCTGGGAGCGACACCATGAAGTACATTACCTCGAAAGGGATTGTAATGACTTGAAAATACTCTTATTTAGTATCTTGAACCTTGAGGAGGTGTTTTCAATTAACCATTTTCAGGAGTGGGCAATCTCCCACGGTCTAGAGGTGGCCTGCCCCAATATGAGCTTTGAAGTGACTTTGCCCCTGATCTTAGAATGAATGCCCCAGAATAACTGAATTTCGGAGAGATTTCTCGACGTGACTGCCCCAAATTGGCTACATCTTAACACGACTTACTGGGGAGAGCCCACTCTACACTGAGTCTCTTGGCAGCCTGCCCTTTGATATGATTGTCCTTTAGAATTTCCAAGCATCCCAACTTGGCAGGATCAAGCTCCTTGACTGACTTTCACTGTGTAAGCTGCATTGATGCTTAGGCGCATATATGCAAACAGAAAATGTTTATTATGAGAATAACAATTCTAATGCAACACTCATGTTAACCTTGAAGTTTTTATTGAAAATGCGTCGCCAAGCCTTGTGAACGAATCACTTGCTGGGATGCGACCTTGATTTTTGACTGGCAAAACAATGCGCACATGCAATACCAACAAATCTTATTAGCACAACCTATAGGAGTCAGGAACGCCATCCGGTTGGAGTGCGCTTTCAAAATGAACCCTGTTTCAATTAGGACTTTTAAGTGTTGTAACGTGGTTTGGTTCACGGTTTCAGAAAAAGGGTTTATGGCTCAAAATTTATCGGTACCCACCCACTCTTCGTGATGTTCTCCGGTCTTATGTTCAGTTAATCTGACCCAAACGCTCATCTCTCAAAAGGTTTATGATTTTCAAGGAACCCATGCCACTAATGGTTTGGCACCTAAGGGGGTTTTGGAGTGACAGTCATCCCTTTTTATCTTTTGTGTCTGTAATCACACGAATTTGTTCTTATCGAGGATTTTCTTTTGTAATCCTTTTTGTTTTTCGCTTTTTCTTTCTTTTGCCTCTTTTTGATCCCTAATTTTTGCCTGGACTGACTCTTTTGAGTTTTTTTCGATTTTGAAGTCCAGCGGGATGCCTGACTTTTGCCTAAGTCACTTGTTTACAAGTTTCGACTTAGCGGGCTTTCTTTTTCTATTTTTTATTCCCCTCTTTGAACAAAGCGTGTGACACTGGTTGTCTTACTTGCTTGAAAGGGTTGTGACTGCCTCACTCCTTGATTGTTGATGGATAACCATTGTGGTTTAACCTCTTGCTAGTGGAATGAGAGGTAATGGATCCTCGGATGCACACTCTCCTTGGAATTTGAACGCTCGGTCAAACTAACTGACGCCTACCCTGCCTCTGGGTTAAGTATGAGGGTTTTTTCGTACAAAAGAAGCTCCTTCTTCAAGGCTCAAAGGGGTTAACGAGGGTTCATCTCCTTATCTCTCCAGTGTTTAGGGGTTTGAAACAATGCCTGTACATCCTCAACAGGGTTCTATCCTTGAACATTCGACCAGAGATTCTGCGTTTTCGTCTCATCATCCTCCCTCAAGAGTTCTAAACAAGAAAATTGGTATTGCAGTGCACATAAACATTTAAGAGTGAACACGAATGGATTTCTTCAAGAAAAACATACTCATTGCATTAATATCATCATAAAAAAACAAACAAGTCTTACATGCATACGATGCTTTAACAAGAAATAAAAAACTACAAATGAAAATGCAGTAAAGAAACTTGCTGACTGTCGCTGTTAAGAAGACTTGACTCCACTTGGACTACTGGCTTTAGGAGACGACCCTTGAAGTCTTCAAACAGATGAGAGGTCGACATGCATGACCAAGTCTCCTTCTGGAAATGATATGTACCCTTTGTCAATCAATTGCTGCACTTTGGCTTGGAAGGCTTTGCAATCTTCGGCTGAGTGCCCCATAGATCCTCCATGATATCCACATTGCACATGGGGATTGTACCCCTGAGGGTATGGTTCTGGAACAGGCTTCAAAGTCTTAGGCTCCACCAATGAGTTTCGAACCAAGTGTGGCAAGAGTTGATTGTACGACATGGGAACTGGATGAAGAGAAGCATTTCTTCTTTCCAAGTTGTTGCGCGGCCTATGCTAATTCTGACGCTGATACTTCTGTTGTTGATGCTGATTCGAGCGCATAATCTTTTCAGGCACTTTTCTCTTCAGACTTGGTCGAGGCGTAGGTAGCATTTACGGATGTGGGGACTCTAAGACCAAGGACTGCAAGAAATTCCCCTGACCTGATGTGGCTTTGGGAGAAGCAACGGGGATACCCACTTCTTTTTCAATGGCTAGAGTGGGACCACCTTGTATGCTTACACCGCTCGGTGTGAATTCAATTTTCCTCGAATCAATCAGATCCTGGACAGTGTGCTGAAGGGCCCTACATTTCTCCACAGTATGCCCTGGTGCCCCAGAATGGAAATCACAATGGGCTCTTGCATCGTAGCCTGGTGGGGGATTACCAGTGAGAGGAGCCAAAGTCCTTTTCTGTACCAGTTGCAACTGAAGGAGATGCTGCAATAGTTGAGAATATGGCATAGGGAGCGGATGAAAAACTCTTTCAAACTTCTTCTGTCCCTGTATACACTTTTTGCCCTTGGGCTTCTCCTGGGAGCCAAGACCTAGCTGCTGTTGGGAAAGTTCTGGAACTTCCGCTTGTGGAAGAGATTCACGAGGTAATCCACAATTTAGATCAAACTCCAAAGAGATAGGGGGAGTAAGGATCTCTGTTGTGGAAGCGGGCACATGACTGTCTTCCTTCTTCAACACCCTATTTAAAATTTCCATGGCTAAACCCATCTGAGTCTTCATTTGATTGACCTCCTCCCTCAGCATCTTCTGGTCTTGCATGAGAGTTTGCACATTCCCCATAAGCTGCCCCATCTGGCCTCGTATTTCCCTCAACTCAGCTTGAACTTGCTCCATGATCAACTCTTGAATGGCCTGAGGAGTTAAGTCTGCAATTCTGAGGAAAACCAGATCAAAATAAGAATAACCAGCCTTGAACACCTGTTATGCACAATGATTATGCAAAATGATTATGAATATGCAAATGCAAATGAACATGTTTGAATATCCGCAGGGCGATCCACCCCTTGATTCCAGTTTAACAACAAGATAGAGCAGAACTTCTGCTCATATATTAAGAAAACCAGAGGAAAACCAAATGTCAACAATCACAAATCCAAGATAACAAGTCTGAACACAATAATCATAGATCCCAACCAACAAGTCTGGCGGTGGTCCAAATAATGAAAGAAAATAGAAAGCTACGGCGTGTCATCAAAATCCATAAGTGTCAATCCCCCCCATCCATTATGCTTTCTGCTCCAGTCTTGAACTTCCTTGAACAGCTTTCTGGTGTCAGGATGCTTCGGTCTCTGAATTAGGTCTTGAATGAGAACGTCTCTCCTATGCATGATCCCCTCCAAGATCGGCAATGTAATTCCCAAGCGTCTTCTCCAGAAACACCATCCATGCTAGGTTCCTCATGTCTAGATCTCTTCACTTCAGCTTGGATCTTCAGTTCCTCTATGGAGGCTATGGCTTCATTGAGTCGACCCTCGACTACTTGTCTCTGGAATATCCCTGATAGGATCTCAGCGTCTTTTTTCTTGAGCTGCGACTTCAATTGATCAATCTGAGCCAGGTGATCGTCTTCCTTTCTCTTATTCTCAGCCATTGCAGTTTCTCGGTGAGCATTGAACCTGTGAATTTTCAACAAAGCCTTGTCTAATTCCTCCTTCTTAGACTCGAGAACCTTAATGATACCATCCAAAGCTTGTTTCATCCTTTGTCTGGATGTGACCATGTCAGCTAGCTCTTTTTCTGCCTTAGCAAGAAGCTCTGTCTTCAACTTGGCGGTATGAACAGCTTCACCCCGCTCATGTTTCAACTGATAAATCTCCCTTAGTAGCTCACTGTTTTCTTCCCGCAGCTTTTCCTTTTCAGCCCACAACTTGTTAAACCTTTCTATCTCAACTGTGGTAGGAGGCTCAATCAGCAAGGGGTAAGATGGTGGTTCTACCGGGAAGGGAAGAAGCTCCTCTTCTGCTCTCTTCTTAATCCACTCTTTATAGGAAGGGAAAACCCGGTTGTTACATTTCCCGAATGAAGTTTTTCCTTTCTTGGTCACCTGCTTCCAAGCGTTCACAATCCTCCTTATCATCTCTTGATCCTCAGTACCATTGAAGAATAAGGACTCTCTGACATCTCGCTCTTCAGGTGGACCTTTCAAAGGATAACCAAACTGCCTGATAACAAGGGAAGGATTATAGTTAATTCCTCCTCTTCTCCCTATCAAGGGTACATTAGGGAATTCTCCGCACTTGCAAATGATCTCTATTCCTAGCAAATCACGGTTGAACCAGACAATGTTGTTAGCAGTCAAGCCCATTAACCTCTTTGACCACTTCAGAGAATCTTTCGTATCAACAAAGGCGCCAGTTTCGGGGAGATGGCTCAGAAACCAAGTAGATAAGAGCGGTGGATAACAACTCACGGTTTTTTCCCGCCAATTTTCATTCTTGTAATGGACTAAGTGATACACATCACCTAGCAAGGTAGGTATAGGATTCTTTGAAATAAAGATTCTGACAACATGCATATCCACCAGATCAGGAACATTGGGAAACAGGACAATCCCATAGATGTACATAGCCAGAATAGCTTGGAAAGCAGTCCAATTCTTCTCTTTAACATGTATGCAAGCTTGATCAAACAAGAACTTCAATAAGAAACCCTTAGCTCCTTGTTTTTCCTCAATATTACTGCTCAGAACAGATTCGCCAATATGAAGAGCAATAGCTATTTCTTTTATCTCGGGGTGTTCTTCAGAAAAGAATACTATGTCATGCTTGATGGGGATTCCCAAAATAAATGAGAACTCCTCCAACGTTGGAGCCAATATGTAGTCTGGGAAAGTGAAGCAACACAGAGACGGATCGTAAAACTGAAGAAGTGTATGAATGGCATCCTTCTCATACTTGGAGATATTGTAGACAAACTTTAGAAGTCTCCCATACCCTCCACTGAACTCTGTGCGAACTCAGGGACCAACCATACTAATAAGCTTGGGAATCAATGTCAAGGTCGGATCTGGGAACGAATAGGCAACAGTCTTCTTTCTCTGGACATCCATGCCAAGGTAACCTCAGAAAACCAGAATCAAGAGTAAGATGCAAGCCCTGAAAAATGTCTAACATGTTAGAATGCAAGAAAAATGATATGCTCATGCAAACATGGGATCAAGGCAACACTGCTGGATGTGCTGTGCTGTTAACTGAAGGAGAACCACAACCCAGAAAACCAGAATTCCGAACCACTGAGATAACCAGGAACCCAAATAATCAGACATTGATGAGAAATCCAGAAAAACAGGGTAGGTTGAAGGTTTCGGTTACTTGCAAACCTGCAAACACCCATCCCCTCTCACGTGTGGGTACTAGGATGTTCAGTATCTCGGGCTCTCAGGTCGAGAAATGATGATACGTTCACCATTTCTGGTTTGGCATCATCATCAATCGAGGAGGCCTCAACTGATTCTCCAAAGCGGAAGGTCCCCAGCTTTGGCACTGAGGTCGAGAAACAATAGTACATTCATCCCTCTGGGTACAGTACTATCGTCAATCGAGGAGTGCCTCCACTGATTCTCTTCAAAAGATAGGGGCCATCCTATGCGAGTTACAAAGTGGGCCCTCGGGTGCGAATGGGTTTGCCACAGGATGTGGTCTGCCACTGTCACCACTGAAGAGGGATGTTTCCACTAAAGTCCTCGATGATCGGTCACAAGAGTCGACAGCTCTCTAGATCGACAACCCAACATGCGCAAGACACACACGTTAGAACGCGTCCCAAGATAGCCTCGTCTGGTTGTGAATTTCGTGAACACACAAACGTACCAAGCGGGCACGTAGGTCCCACTACTTTCCACTCTAGTCCTAGGGTGTACTCAAGCCTGGGTATTGGGCTTATCTCTCAAAACAACCCAACCTACAAAACAGAAATAGCCAGCACAACACAGCAGTGTCCAGTATGACACTAATAAAAATGAAATGCAATGCAGAAAATGCGGTAAAAATAAAATACAACAAATAAAGCAAAACAAAAACAAAAACACCCAAAGAGAACAAAGACAAGCAAGCGCTAAGATTGACTCGCTTAGGGATGGACCAGCATAGGTCAACCAGAGTCCCCAGCAGAGTGGCCAGCCGTCGCTCTCAGGATTTTCATCCAGGTACAAACGCGAGAGTGGCGCGGAAAATAGAGTCGCCGGTCGTGTAAATTTATCCCAAGAGAGGGAAAGGGAACACCGCATAAACCTAAGGAAGAGGGAAAGGAATGGTCATCGCAACCATAGCCTGGGTTCGGGAGTCGGTTACGCGAGGGGAAGGTGCTAGCACCCCACGCGTCCATCGTACTCGATGGGATCCACGCTTGTTGTCTATTCTAAGGGTGAGTTATACTATCATCTAGGGCTGCACTAAAACGGAGAAGGGGAAAACAAAGACAGACTCGGTAGGACGTCGACGTCCTAGGCCTACGTACCCCCTTTGTGCAATGGGGAATTCAGAGTCAACGTAGTTCGGACCAATTTCTTTTTGTGTTTTTTATGAGCGACGTTAAGTTCGCGTCCGGCAGTTAGGGTCAATGCCTGTTTGCGACTCAGATGGAAGGTAACGTGTCCTTTTTGAAAATACCCTTTAGTTTGACAATCCTGAAGGACAAAAAGGTTTGAAGTTTGTTTGTATTTTTTAGGACAGAAGTGACTTGAGTTAGTTCATAACTTGCATTGCACCAAAGTCTAGGGCACAGGGACGAATACTTAACGCATCGTCCCAAGACAGGACGCTCGCTAAGCACTCTAAAAAGATGAGAGGAATCCCCTCATTTCTCATTCCCCACGTTTAAGGCTCGTGCGCAATACACTTTATTCTTATTAAGTGTTTTCAAGAAGTTTTGAGATGAGAAGAGAGAAGACACAAGGGAAACTCTAAAGGGAAACTACGAGTCCTAATGTTATCATGCATGGGTGACCTACGGTTAGTGAGGCTTGACGACAACCTAAGCCTAAAGAAAGGAGAAGATGAGAGGAAGAAAGAATAAGGGTGAACATGGATGCTTATCCACACCCTCATATAACTTACCTTAGTCCCTGCATAAAAGGTTAGTACGAAACAGACATAAGTAAAAGAAATGAGATAGATGAAACCCAAGCAATGACATATAATGGCAATCAAGTGACCAATAACAACCAAACATGAATTAAGAAATCAAAGAAACAAACCCCCAAGCAATGGCAGAAGTGTCTTTTCAAACAAATGATAAGACATGATTAAGGATGCATACAAGTAAGATCTCAAGTGAAAGCAATCAAATAATTAGAGAAACAACTTCTAAAATTTCCAAATTAATTATCAACATTGCTCAACCAGAGACAAATAACATATCAAAAACTCCTGCAAAAACTCAAAATGTTAGTCACTCAAACAATTATGCCAAATCAGATGAGAAACATAGTTCAATGTGCAAAAGTAAAGGACTAAAATGCAATATGAAATGATTTTAAAAATGAGAGAAAAATATTTTAATGCACTTCAATGTGTTGGTGAAATGATGCAAAAGGAATGAGTTCAAAATAGTTTGTGGATGCAGAGAAATAAAATAAACAAGTTTAGGTATGCATGATGTGAATAATTCAAAAATAAAATAAACCAATATTTATTTCAAATGCTAAAAATAAAATAAAATAATAAAATAAAATTTGTGAAAATTTTATAAAATTATGAATATGATGCATGAATTTTTTGGGAATTTTTAAATGCATATAACTATCTTTAATAATTAAAAATGAAAATGTAATAAATAAATAAAATAAAAATAATGAAATGCGCATGGGGGGTGTGGAAAGTAACAAAACACGTTGAAAATTTGAAATGGGCTCAGGTGGGAGGGTGCAGATAGTAAGTCCAAACACAAACCCAGTCAGCGAAAATAAAAAAAACAAAAAGGAAGTGCACATGGGCTTCAGTCAACGGTTAGACTCACCATCAGCCCTTGGATTGATCTCACGCTCCTTATCAAGTCAACATAATCTCAAAGTAATGATGATCAACAGTCATGATTAAGGAATACACCATAGTTATCAAACACACGCGCATACAAAATTGTTCAACATACCATACTCACCCCATGTGCCAGGCATGTGCTTTTTTAATTCGCTGTCAAATTATTAGCCGTCTGATCAATCACACGCATGGCAATGGGTCAACCAAATCACAAGTAGGCAAGATAAGAGGTCATGATTTGATGGCACATGGTACTTACCATAGGGTAATGAACATGAAATCAGATAAAATAAAAAACAAAAATAAAAAACGTGGCATTATTGGAACCGTACGATCAAGAGAATGGATGGTGAGGATTACGTCTTCCACCTAAAACCCTTGGCCGGCCGGAGCATCACACCAGTCGCCGGAGCCCTAGCTCCGGCCGCCACCCACGGCCACCTGCAACAAAATTTTTTCCAGAAAACACAAAGGGGTACACCATTCTGACCAGAATTTCGTCAGGATCTCAAATACGCAATCAAAATTCACAAACAATGCATAGATAAGGAGATTCGAAAGCAAGAAGGTTAGGGTTCAAAACTTTAAACTCACGTAGCAACCATATTACTCGTCCACATTCAAAACAAAACATACCAGAATGATCAGTACACACCACAAATCACTATGCATATTTAAAAAGAGAGTTTTATGATCATGAAAATCATCACCAACCTGAGATGGTGCAACACGTATCTCCACTGTTAGCTTCAAAGGGTGGTTGGTTCGTGCTCTAGGGATCCCAAGGGTTCTGATGGTGAAAGAATTTTGTGAAAGCTCCTTGTAGATCGTGAGATATGAATGGTCCAAGCTTTTAGGGTTCAAATTTCTTTTCTCCTTGAAATCACGTGTTATTTCCTAACCAGTGCATGAATTGGCTTAAATACATTAGGTTAACCCACTGATGATCAACTGGGCCTTAGCAATTCCTTGTTTAAAGAGTTTTGGATGTCTTTTAGAAATTTGCATTATGTGAGATACACCTCCTTCCATGCATGGATATCCAAACATTCCATGATGGATCACTTATGTTTGAATTGCTAACCACACCTGAATTTGATTTGGGCCTTGAAACAATTTGATTCATGATTTTTAAATAATTTGGCAATTTGGCATAATGGAAAATAAGTGAAGAATACACCACGGATTCACTTGATTCAAAGGCCCAAAATGATCCTTATGGATTGTCCTTTGATGTTAAAAAGTACCTTGAAGCAATGGAATCAATTATAGGTCCATATGTCCCAAAATCCAAAAGTTGTGAAAATGAAACCCTAAAAACCACTTTGCCTTCTTTTGATCATAACCTGAGTTTCACAAATGATATGGAGATGCACTAGTACTTGTTGGAAAGGGGAGAAAAAGACCTTCAACTTTTATGTTTGAGGAAAATTCATTTGAAGCTTTCTTGATGGTGAAAAGTCAAGTTGAATGTAGTGTAAGGGCTTGCCCAAAAAGGAAACTTTCAAATTATAGGTCATTTCCATATTTAGTAACTTTTGTACCAACCCCTGATTCTTGATAAATGGCATGAAATTTGACTCTTGAAGACCATATGAGGATGTGAGACCTTGAAAAACTTGAAGAGAACCTCAAAATTTCACAGTTGACTTCTCCTCTCACAGTTGACTTTTCTCCTGATTCCCCTGATTCCCAATCCATTGGCCATTTGAACTTCTCCTGAACCAAACTGATGGACAAACTTCCATTCCTAGATACTTAGGGACCCAAGGAATACCATGGAATCAAGTCTTGCCCAAAAAAATCAGAAATAAACTGACTTTATAGCAAACCCTAATCTTGGTACCCTCAGTCTAGGAGGAAATAACATAGTCTCCAAATCCAAATTCCTCTGAATATGATGTGTATTCTCTCCAACAAAGATAAGATATGCCATTTAGTGATGATAAAAACCCAAGGAGCTTGCCCATTGGAGCAATAAACCCAAGAATCTCAAAACCCTAATTTCTACACTAGTTAGGAGAAAGTGATCCACTTGAACTCTCTTGCTTGACCCTTTGAAGAACATCTTCTCCTCTTGAACTTGCCTCAGGCACCTTGACCCCATGCTAAGAACCAATGATATGCACACATGATAATGCAAAAATGAAATGAAACATAAGCCAGTTAGTACCAAAGTAAGGAGGGCAAATTTTGGGGTGCAACACATAGTACAAAAGATGAAACTCTAGACACGGACAATCTAATATCCTTGAGTCTCAAAGACATTCTCAAGTGACCCCTTCATTAAATAGGAAGAAAACCCGTAGACTCGGACAGTCTCAATACCCTTCTGATTTCCCACTTCCTTAAAGAACAGGAATAACCCGGATCCTCGAATCAAATCCTTGAGTACAGTGTTGCTCATATAAGAACTGATTTTCTCTTTCAAAATCAGTATACTGGACCTGTCACTTAACTAAAACAGTCACCATAGCCTCCTCTTGGGCTTTGTACAATGATTCTCCCCAGCGGAGTCAAACAACGTTTAGCCTCTCTCTCGGGCTTTATACGAGATACAAAAAGGTTCTTATTGAGCCAAATAAATTTTAGCCTCCATCTCGGGCTTTATACGAGATACAAAAAGGTTCTTATTGAGCCAAACAAATTTTAGCCTCCATCTCGGGCTTTGTACGAGACACAAAAACTCTCTTGTTGAGTCAAATAGCCTCCATCTCGGGCTTTATACGAGATACCAAAAGACTCCCTCGTTGAATCAAAACCTTTTAGCCTGTCTCTCGGGCTTTGTACGAGACACATACTAGCCTCCTCTTAGGCTTTGTATAAGAAAACCACTGGTTGATCCAATCAACCTTTTAGCATCAAAACTGTGCCTCGTTCACAGTACACAAACATCAACAACTCCTTCCCCTTCATCTAATCGCTGTAAGCGGCAAGCCTCTGGATCATCTATATCCATGCCACTGTCCCTCTTTTAGCATGAGAAATTCCTAAGGAAAGATAGCATTGCTCTACACTGAGTTAAAGTCTTCTCCTTCAGGTTAAAATCCCCTTTAAAGGAAATTATGGCATTGCCGGATTCACACATCCCGGTTAAAGTAATTCTCCTTTATAAACAGTTGTGACATACAACCCCCTCTTTAGAGATGACAAATTCTCTCTAAAGACAACACCTTTCAGCTTCACATCTTGGGCTTTGAACAAGATACAAATAGACTTTTTAGCTTCACATCTTGGGCTTTGAACAAGATATATATCACCTTTCGCTTCACATATTGGGCTTTGAACAAGATATATATCACCCATAGAATAGGAGGAACTACGAATGCTTTGATTTCCCTGTTTCGGAAAAACAGGAATACGTAGGCATAAGATTGATAGAAAAATCTTAGCGAGCATACTAAACAAAAACCCAAAATCCCATACTCTCACATATCTATCAAGAAGCATTCGTCCTAACATCCTAACCGATAGCCTAAAGCACCCCTTTTCAACAAAATAACCTAGGAGAGACCCCGAATCTTTGTAGCATCTGTAAACCAACAGTTTTGACTGTTTAACCTCAGTATGCAAGCAGGGTTAGTTGGAGACATCTATTTCCCTTCCTTCATCAGCTTTAATAGGATAAAAAATGAATCGAGCTGTAGTAACAGAGCGATCGTGCTTCGCAACCACATCCAAAAATCACTCGCTACAGAAAAATGGTTTGACCACTAAGATTTCCCATCATTGTGAAAATCATCATCACAATATGGAGGAACCATCATACTTCATTAGTCTCCCCAAAGATGGGTGAGCGTTCACTACAATCAAACTAGGGTTTCAAACCCTCTCAGAGCCTTTAGACAAATGATCAATCAAGGAATGACATGATCTTCAACTTGTCTAACCTCTTAAACATACACAAAGGATCAAGAGGACTCCCACATCAAGAATTAAGCACAAGAGTGCAACATTTCAAATGGATCAAGCCTCAAGTTCATCTAATACAAAGTCAACTGACGCAAAAAGTCAAAGTTTGACTTTTTGTCAACTTTGAGCTTCACAAGCCATTACTCAAGAAAATATGATGGATGATTTAATTTGATCAAATTTAAATCAAGAAATCATGCAAAATTGCAAAATTGATCAAATTGAAAGAAACTTAGAAATTTTTTCTAAGTTAAAATCACGTTCAAGTGCACAACTTTTCAAGGTTGTAACTATTGATCCAAGCATCCATTGATTTTGAGTAAGAGCTACTTTTAAAGAGGGTATTTGATACTTCAACATTGTAGAAGGAATCAACTCAAAATATCATAAGGATTGAAAGATATAAGTAATCAAAGTTTGGAATTCTTAATGTCTGATGCTCTGACATTGCATATGACATCGCTAATATTTTTCCAGCAAGAATGTCCCAACTTCAAGGATATTTTTCTCCATGATCCAAGTTGATTCAAGCCAAACCTTGAACATCAAAGTTGAAGTACGTTATCTCAGCTTTCCAGAAAGTTGTAGAACGTCCTTGTAGCATACTCGAGCAAGGAGATATGATTTTTGCAAAAAGCATTGACAAAGCAGAATTTTCATGACAGCTTTTAGGACAGATTTGACTACACAAGTTCAAGACCATTTTTGATGACTTTGCAAGCTGAACCGAGACCAAAGTCAAACATCAAAGTTAAAGTATGTCATTAGGGCTTTCCAAAATGTATAAGAACTCCCATTAATTCAACTTGAGCAAGGAGTTATGAACATCACAACAGGCCTTGCTCGAGCTGATTTTTTAGGACAGATTTTGCGCACTTTTCTTGTGCCACCCAATTTTCAAACTTTGTCACCATGCAAGACAAGCATCAAAGAGGCAATTCACTTCAACTCAAAATATAATTGTGGATTAAAAGATACAAGTGATTGAAGTTTGGAATTATTAATGTTCTTAATGTTTGATGTTCCAACATTGCATAGGACATCACTAATATTATTTTTCCAGCAAGAATGTCCCAACTTCAAGGATGTTTTTCTCCATGATCCAAGTTGATTCAAGCCAAACCTTGAACATCAAAGTTGAAGTACGTTATATCAGCTCTCCAGAAAGTCCTAGAACGTCCATGTAGCATACTCGAGCAGGGAGTTATGGATTTTACAAAAAGGCTTGCTGCAGCTAAATTTTTCATGGGGCAGATTTGCACATTTCTTGTGCCACACGAATTTCCAAGCCTTGTCATCACTTTGGACACCTCTGAGGATCAAATATAAAGGGGACAATCACTGAGCCAAGCCTCCAAAGTCTTTGGAACAAGAAGTAGCATGCTATTCCTAAAAATCCCTAAAAGAGGGACAAGACTCCAATTTTGGATTGGAGCATTTAATAGATGCTTAGAGGTGGCATGGACTGATACATATGCAACTGAATTCAGTCAAGATTCCTCCAACAAGTAGGGAACCAAAGCTCTGTGCTCTAACCTCTAGTCAATGGCAAGAGGAGACTTGGATTTTCATTGGCCAACATTGAACAAACCTCTGCTGCAGTTGCCATTCACTATTGCTGCAAAAACAAACTTGGTCTACTATAAATAGAGCTCATTTGTGCTCAGTTTGAGTACACCAAAGCCATCAAACAGATGCTTTCCTCAAAATCTCTTCTTTCACCTCAAATTTGCCTTCCAAAGCAAGTAATTATGATTTTTTGAGCTTGAGAGCTTTTCCATCACCATCAATCACACACACACCTCATATATATCATATGTAAGCTGTGCAAACTATCACAAGTGACCTGTAATCACAAAATCACAAAGTCACTTCTCAAAACCTCAAAATGGCACCTTTTTGCATTTTTCAAACCATGTCTTGATTCAGTCACTTACCAAACCAGATAAAACCTCAAACACACTCCAAATATCATCCTTGAACTATCCCAAATGGTTCCCAACATCTGGAACACCATTTGAGGGAGTTGCTATTTTGGTCACTTTTAACCCCTTTTGCAAGAAAGGGATAGTTTGTGTTTTTGCAGGTACCAGCTGATTCCAACCATCCTAAAAGCTTCTAAGAGGTCATTTGAGGGTGTCCAAAGCATTAAATCATTTCTGGAACAAAGCACTTGGTAGGTTGCACAAAATCTCCAAAAAAAGAGGTAAAATTCATAACTTGAATTCTTTGAATCATGCTTTTCTTTGATGCCCACATACATGCATCATATTGAACAATTCTTGAAGCAAAAATGTAGTCTTTAATGTGTATGTTATGATCCTCCTACTGTTTGCACTTTAACATGTTTATATGTGGGGTTTATGTTGTTTTAAACTTAAGGTGCAGATCTGGGTTTTTGCCTTGTGTGTGTTGTACATTAAGTTTCAGTATGTATGAGTAATACCGTTAGATTCCTTGCAAAAAATTGGTCAAGATAGGTTCTTACGGATTTCAATTTCGTTAAAAATTGAGAGAGTTATGAATGTTTGAAAATTTGATAAGCAAAGATGTTTAAACTTAAGGTGCAGATCTGGTTTTTTGCCTTGTGTGCGCTGTACATTAAGTTTCAGTATGTATGAGTGATACCATTGGATTCCTTGCGAAAAATTGGTCAAGATAGGTTCTTACGGATTTCAATTTCGTTAAAAATTGAGAGAGTTATGAATGTTTGAAAATTTGATAAGCAAAGATGTTTAAACTTAAGGTGCAGATCTGGTTTTTTGCCTTGTGTGTGCTGTACATTAAGTTTCAGTATGTATGAGTGATATCATTGGATTCCTTACGAAAAATTGGTCAAGATAGGCTCTTCCGGATCTTAATTCCGTTAAAAATTGAGAGAGTTATGAATGTTTGAAGTTTGATAAAAAGATGTTGAAAATCAAGGTGTAGTTCTGGTTTTTGTCTAATGTCGAATGTGATGTTGTGACATATTCCCTTGTTCTCTTATCTTCAAAACTCATGAGTGATGTCGAATGTGATGTTATGACATCGTATTCCTCTTTTTCTTAGTTTATCTTCAAAACTCAACCAATTATTTCACATAGCAAAAATTATCAATTTTCAAATCTGTTTTACACACTTCTTATTCATACTCCATAATATTTTAATCCACCAAAAAATCACAAAAAATATTATTATTTGATATATTTTTAATATATTCAAAAATATTGTTTTAAATTGTTTTAAATGCTTTTAAAATGATTTCTTTTTCTTGATTTTTAAAACCAAAATGATTTTATATATTCATGTGGATAAAATACTTTTTCATAAACCTTAATCACTGTTTATAACATGATTAATGATTTTATTTGATATTTTTTTATCATTTTTTACTTGATTTTTCTTTGAAAAATGTCCCTTAAAAAAGGAAATTAGGATTTCTTCGATTTTCACCATCATAAAACTTTTTCAAACACTCATGGGCCTCTAATAGAGTGTAAGACCCAATCCTTTTTTGACCAAATCATTTTTGGGCCTCAGTGTATTGTATAAGTCCCGATACCGTCAAAAACCAAACGGCGCGATCGTCACCTTTTGAAAAATAAACCATCTGGGCCTCTCCTTGAGCTATAAGACCCATTCAAAACTTTTGGGCCTCTAATAGAGTGTAAGACCCAACCCCCTTTTAACCAAAACAAATTTTGGGCCTCACTTATTGTATAATTCCCTTTGCGTTAAAAGAAAATCTCAGCGCAATCGCCATTTTTAACGAAAAGTCATCTGGGCCTACCCTCGTGTTATAAGCCCCACTCTTTTTCTTTAAAAACTTTTTGGGCCTCTTGAGAGAGTGTAAGACCCATCCCTTTGTACAGAAAACCTTTTTTAGGCCTCAGTCACTTGTATAAGTCCCTCTGTACAAATTCAAACAGTGCGCTCACTGATGAAACCCTGGGCCTCTCCTTGAGCTGTAAGCCCAAAATCTTTCTTTTTCAAAGTACTTTCTCCTTTTTTTTTTGAATATACTGTTGTTTTCAATCTTTCTTTGTTGAACAACTAACCAAACAGCATGGAAGCTCTACAACCGAGTAAGTGGTTATTGCTTTCATTTACCGCTTTCATATACATATAACTGTATTGTGGGGCTGTTTCGCTGTAAGTCTTCTTTCATAAACTCATATCAACTGTGTAATAATAGTATAGATATTTAGAGTTTCCCCGGCAACTACGTCTAGAACTAGGAGATGTCGTTTTGTTTCGTAGAAATAGACAACTAGATCCCCAATAGGATCACCAGATACAGTCTTCTCTTCGGCTGTCCTCATTAGGAATTGTCAAGAAACTCTACTCCCAGAGATGAATGTACTCTCCGTGAATGGCATCTTTGAGTTTCTTCCAAATTCTCAAACTTTCCTGGCTTGATCTATTCCTTGTGAATAGCATGTCTTGAATTTCTCGGGGTTTGGGGACCCACGGGCTTCTTAAAAGCATCGGCCTCCTCTTGGGCATCATACAAGGACCCACAGGCTTCCTAAAAGCAACCCCGCCTCCTCTTGGGCTTAGTACAAGGACCCATCGGCTTCTTAGAAGTATTCACAGCCTCCTCTTAAGCTTCGTATAATGATCTCTTCTTCCGGGAATGATAGCCTCCTCTTGGGCTTCGTACAAGGACCACTCGGCTTCTTAAAAGTTTTCAGCCTCCTCTTGGGCTTCGTACAAATTGTCCCGACGACCTCCTAGAGGTATAGGAACAGAACTTAGTCATCTGCATAGAACAATCCTTTCAAAGAGTCTACTACTGTTTCTCAAAACATAGTACAAAAGATGAAACTCTAGACACGGACAATCTAATCTCCTTGAGTCTCAAAGACATTCTCAAGTGACCCCTTCGTTAAATAGGAAGAAAACCCGTAGACTCGGACAGTCTCAATACCCTTCGGATTTCCCACTTCCTTAAAGAACAGGAATAACCCGAATCCTCGAATCAAATCCTTGAGTACAATGTTGCTTATATAAGAACTGATTTTCTCTTTCAAAATCAACATACTGGACCTGTCACTGAACTGAAACAGTCACTATAGCCTCCTCTTGGGCTTTGTACAATGATCCTCCCCAGCGGAGTCAAACAACGTTCGGCCTCTCTCTCGGGCTTTGTACGAGACACATAAGAGACTCCCTCGTTGAGTCAATCACCCTTTTGCCTCTATCTCGGGCTTTATACGAGATACAAAAAGGTTCTTATTGATCCAAACAAACAACAACCTCCATCTCGGGCTTCATACGAGATACAAAAAAACTCTCTTGTTGAGTCAAATAGCCTCCATCTCGGGCTTTATACGAGATACCAAAAGATTCACTCGTTGAATCAAAACCTTTTAGCCTCTTTCTCGGGCTTTGTACGAGACACATACTAGCCTCCTCTTAGGCTTTGTATAAGAAAACCACTGGTTGATCCAATCAACCCTTTAGCATCAAAGTTGTGCCTCGTTCACAGTACACAAACATCAACAACTCCTTCCGCTTCATCTAATTACTGTAAGCGGCAAGCCTCTGGATCATCTACATCCATGCCACTGTCCCTCTTTTAGCATGAGAAATTCCTAAGGAAAGATAGCATTGCTCTACACTGAGTTAAAGTCTTCTCCTTCAGGTTAAAAAAACCCCTATAAAGGAAATTATGGCATTGCCGGATTCACAAATCCCGGTTAAAGTAATTCTCCTTTATAAACAGTTGTGACATACAACCCCCTCTTTAGAGATGACAAATTCTCTCTAAAGACAACACGTTTCAGCTTCACATCTTGGGCTTTGAACAAGATACAAATATACTTTTCAGCTTCACATCTTGGGCTTTGATCAAGATACAAACTACCTTTCGCTTCACATCTTGGGCTTTGAACAAGACACGAAATACCATTTCCTCCCATAGAATAGGAGGAACTACGAACGCTCTGATTTCCCTATTTCGGAAAAACGGGAATACGTAGGCATAAGATTGAAAGAAAAATCTTAGTGAGCACACTAAACAAAAACCCAAAATCCCATACTCTCACATATCTATCAAGAAGCATTCGTCCTAACATCCTAACCGATAGCCTAAAGCACCACTTTTCAACAAAATAACCTAGGAGAGACCCCGAATCTTTGTAGCATCTGTAAACAAACAGTTTTGACTGTTTAACCTCAGTATGCAAGCAAGGTTAGTTGGAGACATCTATTTCCCTTCCTTCATCAGCTTCAATAGGATAAAAAAATGAATCGAGCTGTAGTACCAAAGCGATTGTGCTTCGCAACCACATCCAAAAATCACTCGCTACAGAAAAATGGCGACTTCACTGGGGAAGTCGAGATCTTGTTCTCTTCCGATCTCTTAGGTAGAAACCTTAAAAAGAGTGCCACAACAGAAAAATGGCGACTCTGCTGGGGAGTCACATGAGGAGCTATTTTACCTTAGTCATCATTGTCCCCATTTTCCACAGAAAAATGGTGACTCTGCTGGGGAATGCGACAGGTCTCTTTTGGAATCTTGTTGTCTTCTTGTCCCCTAGGTAGAAACCTTGACGTCACTAGGATCTTTGGTCAAAACACCGTTAATTTGGAATGAAACCACAGGATGGTGACTTCGCCGGGAAACTATTTTCTGTTAGGAACTTAAGATTCTTAGCTTTTAAAAGTCTAGGACATTAGGACAAATATATATACTGCTTTTCCTAATTGCTATACGTGTTTATTTTTCTGCTAATGGGAATGCGTGTGATGCCGGATGTGGAAAGATTGAGTATACACTTAAGATAAGTGGTGGCGACGAGGTCGACCATCAACCTCAGTGGAGGCTGACCAATGTAACCCATTCCCTCTCATAGGCAATGGGCCGATTGTGATGTCTGAGAAGCTGAGGAGCCAAACCCTTTTGTAGTGCGGAAGCTATCGGAAATAGTTGTCACGCGATACTACCCTCATTTGAGGCTGGTGATCTATTCTCGGTGAATGGCACTTACTCTAAGATTGCTCTACAACTCGCTGGCGATCCGCTTGTTGTTTTGCTTTCCTGGGAGGAGCTGATGATAATGAGTACAGGTACAAAAATCACCTTAGTATAAACCTTTGGGGATGGGTAGAGCCCTGCTTCATGACAACGACCCTTTGACCCCATGTTTTTCCTATGTTTTTGTGTGCTGCATTCATGCATTCATTTGAAAAACATTAAAACATTCAAAAAAAATTTCTCTTCTAGTCTCTCTGTTTTTCAAATTAAACTAAGACTGTGATTGCAAATATCAGAGAAAAAGATTGCGCTAATGGATTTCGGTAGAAGGAGAACCCATAGGTATACCTTCAAGGTTCCAAAGTTAGAGGATTTGAGAAGGTTAGCAAGGATGATCAGTAACCAAGAGGCTTTCAGAGCCAAGCACGGAGGGCTGCTACCACTGTTAAGAGTCCATGTGATTGAGGGAATCATGGATGCGCCCATTCAGTTTTACGATCCGGTTTATCACTGTTTCACATTCCCGGATTACCAGCTCGCACCAACGCTGGAGGAATATTCTCACCTGACTGATCTATACATTACTAATCAAGCTCCATTTTCTGGACTGGAAGAAATTCCAAAGAATTAGATCATTGCAAGAGCAATTCATTTGGACGAGTCTGAGGTCAGGACTCACATGACCACTAAGGGTGGCATACAAGGTTTGCCAGCCCAGTTCTTGACAAAGAAAGCCCTGTATTTTGCTAGTATAGGAAACATGACTGCTTTTGAAAGCATCTTTGTCTTGCTCACCTACGGGTTATTTTTGTTTCCCAACATTAATAATTTCGTCGATATCAACTCCATTAAGGTTTTTCTCATTGGAAACCCTGTACCGACTTTGCTCGCAGATGCGTATCATTCTATACACTTAGGGAATTTGTACAGTGAAGGGGAGATCACGTGCTGTGTACCTTTGCTTTACAAATGGTTTATCTCCCACTTGCCCAAGTCTGCTACTTTCTGGGATTGTAAGAGTACCTTACGTTGGTCGCAGAAGATCATATCCCTCACCAACTCTGATATAGATTGGTGTAATAGGATCTATGATGGAATCAGAATCATTGATCGTTGTGGAAACTTCCCCAACGTACCCCTTATAGGAACTAAGGAGGAATCAATTACCATCCAGTTCTCGTTTGTCGTCAATTTGGATACCCGATGAGACACGTCCCACGGGGTGTTCATCTGGAAGGTCTTTTCTTCAAGGAAGGAGAAAATGACAGAGCACTAAAGACGGAAATAGTGCACGCTTGGAAACATGTTCATAAGAAAGGACGGGAGTCTCTATGAAAACCGGACTGTGTCTCGGTGGAGCCTTATCTCCACTGGGTACAAACTAGAGCTCTCAAGCTAAAGATACCTTATCCTCGTCGCGGAGTTCTTCCGCCAAGGGAATCTATCATGTACTTCATGACGGAAACTGAAAAGCTTCAGGTTACTCTTAACAAAGTTCAAAAGGAGAGAAGGTCCTGGAAGAACAAGTACCGCACCCTCGATGTGGAGTGTATCAAAATACAGCAAATACTGAAAGATAAGGATGCTCTGATTGCGATTTTAGAGCAACATGCTGTGGATAATCAGGATGACCAAAGGAATTTGCTCGCTCCTTTCACTTGGAAAAGGAATGATAACCTGACAACGGCTCAAGAGCCCCGGTCAAAGAAAAGGAAGATACCAGAATCAGCACCCGAGTTCTCTCGGGACCCATTAGCTTAGGTTTCTATTTCTGCACTTTGTAATCTACTATATTTCTGCTTCCGCAATCCTTTGAATTTCAATAAAAAGGGGTTTTCCCACTGTTTGATATTTGCAATCTAATTGTCAAAGTTTATTTTGATTAAACCAAAAAATAATTAATATAATCATTGCATTCATCATTCTCACATCACGTATTCTTCTTACCTATGAATCTCACGTTTGTGTCTCGATTCTAGAGTCAAACAGTCTCATTCGTACAATACTCAGGCCAATCGTCAGAAAAAGATGGATGATCTTAAGGAAGAAAATAGAGAGTTGAAAGAAGAGATCGACGCTCTGAGAGAAGATATGAGAAAGCTTCGTAATGACATGTAAGCCATGGCAGAAGCTCAACTACAAAGGACTGTGATCTCAGAGATCACCTCAGCGCCCATAGTGGAGAAGTTTGATCCTAGGTATCAAATGCCGAAAGATCGTCCTTGGGACATGCCTGTTAACTATATCCCGGAAGGATATGTTCCGCCGATCACTGAAGATCAGGGAATCATAACAGAAGCCGCTGGGCCTGAAGGTTACAAACTTCGGGAAAGCGAAGATGCCAGAGGCATATTGAAGACTCCTGAAGGTTACAAACTTCGGGAAACACCAAGATTCACTGCCGTAGTCACGGTACCACCCCCTGTGGTGCACACTGTCCCAGAAGGACAGATTCTGTCGATACCTTCTGGTAAGAAGGAAACTATGTTCGGTAGAATGGATGATTCCAGGAACAGTTCTTGGAAATGCAGAAAGAACTGCAAGCCATCCGCGGTCAAGATCTATTTGGAAAGGACGCCGCAGACCTCTGCTTGGTCCCCAATGTGAAAGTTCCGCACAAATTTCAAGTGCCCGACTTTGAAAAATACAAGGGTAACTCTTACCCTCAGAGCCATCTGGTGATGTACGCTCGGCGAATGTCAGCTCAGACTGAGAATTAGGACCTACTGATTCACTACTTCCAGGATAATTTAACCGGTGCCGCACTCAAATGGTACATGAGTTTAAACCGTACTATGATCAGTACATTCAGAGATCTTGGTACTGCCTTCGTCCAACAATACAAATACAATTTGGACATGGCACCGGACAGAGATCAACTCAGATCAATGTCACAAAAGGACAAGGAAACCTTTAAGGAGTACGCTCAGAGATGGCATGAAATCGCCACTCAAATTTGTCCACCTCTTGAGGAAAAAGAGATGACAAAGATCTTCTTAAAAACCTTAAGCTCATTTTACTATGACCGAATGATTGCCAGTGCACCCAGTGATTTCACCGAGATGGTGGGCATGGGAGTTCGTCTTGAGGAAGCCGTCCGAGAAGGACGTTTAGCAAAAGACGCTGGATCATCAAGTAGTATAAAACGATACGGTAATGCTCTCCCTAAGAAAAAAGAGCAAGATATTGGGAATATATCTCTCGGAAAGCAAAGGCGACGTTATCAACCAGTAGCAGCTGTAACTCCTGTTATCGGCCCTGCGCCTATTCCTACGTATCAACCTCAGGTTGCGCAGAGCCAACCTGATCAGTAAAGGACACAACAGCCTCTTCAGCAGGCTCGTCCTCCATATAACAACAACCGTACAACACGACCATCAGGGTTTGATCCTATACCCATGTTGTAAGCAGAACTATTTCCATTACTACTGGCTAAGGGGCACATTCAGACTAAATCTCCTCTTACAGTATCGGAAAATCCACCTTTTTGGTTTAAGCTGGATCAAACTTGCCCTTATCACCAAGGAGGACCAGGGCATAACATCGAGACTTGTCTCAATTTCAAGTCTGACGTGCAAAAGCTTGTTAGGAGCAGGGTCTTATCCTTCAAGGATACAAATCCTAATGTTCTCATGAACCTGATGCCTCAACATGAGAAAGCTGCAGTCAATTTGATAGAAGGAGAGACTAACGATGTCTATCAAATTCACGATGTACTCTTGTTGAAAACTAATTCGGTCAAGATGCATTGTAGACAGAGTGGATATGGCCATGTGCCACCTCATAATTATCATCAATGTGATATCTGCTCTAAAAGCAATCAAGGATGTTCGGTAGTGCAGTCAGCTCTACAGGAAAAAATGGATCTCGGATGGATCCAAGAGCACCGAGTTCGTGGAGTTAACATGGTTTACACGAATTCCAACATCATTCAAAACCACGACATCCGTGCGATGAATGCCAACCTGGTGGCAATGCATTCAAGACAAAGCCAGTATTATAATCTGCCGCGACACGATTATAGTTCTTGTTTGACTTGCTCGGTAAACAAACAGGGATGCTCTTTCATACAAGAGGCCCTCCAGCGTCAGAAGGATCTTGGATGGATCCAAGACTACCATGATAGGAACCCTTATGAGATCAACATGGTTCAGATCTTCGATATTCGCGTGATGAATGCCAACCTGGTAGAGTTACATGCTGAGCAGGTCCGACTCGGATTCTTAATATCACACGACTATCAAAGCTGTAAAGCAGGTTGCGAAAACGATCGAGGTTGTATCCTTGTCCAGGAGGCACTTCAGCACTTGTTAAATCACTGGTGGATGCCAATCTATATGGATGAAGATACTCAGTAAATTAGTATCAGTAACAGGAATCCTACTCGGCGTCAAAGTCAGGATGTCCGATCTGTGGAAGCTAACCTAGTGAGGTTACATTGTATTCAAAGTGGGCGTGGTCAGGTGCCACCACACAATTATGACCGTTGTAGTGTCTGTTCAGAAAGTAACCAAGGGTGTTACCTTGTGCGAGCAGCTCTTCAGGGTCAGGTGGATCGTGGAGAGATTCGCCCATATCCGGGTTTTGGACCCATCAACTGGATGCCGAACTACCTTGCCGATCAAGTCGAGGACGTTGTCACAATCTCTGGTCATCACATGACCAGGGATGTTTTTGCCATTATCCCTCTACTTGACGAATCTAAAGTTCCCAACCGGGAACGGATCAAGATTACTTACGATGGTCAGAAAAATCAGAAGGTTCCCATAGTCATCTATCTACCGGGACCACTACCGTATGAATCAACTAAGGCTATCCCTTACAAATATGGTGCAACGACAGTTGAAAATGGAAAGGAAATTCCATTACCCTCCGTCATGAATATTGCAGACATCAGTCATGTAACACGGAGCGGTCGAATCTTCAACCGAGGAGTTGGAGAACCTAACAAGGAAAAGGAACTTCAGACAGAAGCTCCCGATCCATCAGTCAGTCAATCCAGTAATCCCGACCTTTCGAAAAATAATGATGAGATGCTGAAGCTCATCCAAAGGAGTGAATATAACATTGTTGATCAGCTGTTACAGACTCCTTCAAAGATCTCGGTATTATCACTGTTACTCAGTTCAGAAGCCCACAGGGAGGCTCTACAGAAAGTATTGGAGCAAGCCTTTGTGGAACAAGATGTAACAATCAGACAGTTCGATAGTATTATCTCTAACATCACTTCCTGTAATAGTTTGGGATTTAGTGATGAGGAATTACCCGAAGAGGGTCGCCGTCATAACATGGCGCTCAATATCACAGTTAACTGCCAGGACGATGCTTTAGCCAGCGTACTGGTAGACACAGGGTCAGGCCTGAATATTATGCCAAAGTCCACTTTGATGCAATTATCATTCAAAGGCCCTCCGATGAGAACCAGCGAGGTCGTCGTCAAAGCGTTCGATGGATCCAGGAAAACAATTATCGGCGAAGTTGATCTTCCCATAACTATCGGTCCTCACACTTTCCAAGTCAATTTCCAGGTCATGGACATCCGGGCAACATACAGTTGTTTATTAGGAAGACCTTGGATACATCAGGCTGGAGCGGTCACTTCGACCCTCCACCAAAAGCTAAAGTTCGTTCAGAACGATCAACTTGTCACAGTCTGTGGAGAAAAGGCCTTGCTCTTGAGTAACTTATCATCATCTACTTGTGTAGAACCCGAGGAGGTTATTGAAACTCAGTTCCAAGCACTGTCGGTGAGCAAGGACAATCAATCAAGAGGAGGAACCTCGATTTCCTCATAAAAAGATGCTATCAAAGCGGTCGAGAGTACCGACACAACCGGATGGGGACAACTTGTTATTTCTATTGACAATAAAACAAAGAAGGGTCTTGGTTTTTCTGCAACCTGTACCCGGACAGCTGCTAACGATGAAAGTATTCATCCCATTTAGGACTTCTTCCACAGTGGAGGTTTCCTCCACCCAGTGTCTCAAGCAGTACATGCAATCAATAAGGAAGATCCCTCTGACACTGATGAAGAATAGAAGTCCTATCTTAATGAGGACGGTTATATGTCTCAGGAAGAAGTGCCTATACCATTTTGCTATCCCGCACAGAGTCCGAGATTTATACCACGGTCAGATGTCGAAATGATATATGGAGATTATGATCCGGAAGGATGCCGTGCTCCGCCAAATTCATTAGAGAAAGACACTCCGATGAAAGACAACTTTGACCACAATTACTATGGCCCGATGGATGGTCTGCCAATGTGGCAACCTTATCCAGGAGACTTGGGGTAAGAGAGTCAGCCGATCAATAAAAATCAACTGAGCATCTTTGAACAGAATACCTGTGTCCCCACCATGTCATGGGATCAACACTCAGGTCATTCAGAAACTACTCAACATGAAGATGAATTCGCAGCATTTGCAGGACTTGAATTCATCAACTATGCTTTTCCCGAGGTCAACGTCATCGAGAGAAATGACTCCTCCAGTTCCAAAGAAGTTTGGGACACTCTGGGAGAACCAAGTGGAAAATACGACTATATGGTCAAGTACACCGCTCCCGAAAGCTCTCGTATCAGGCTCGAAGACATCCAGCCAACTGGATGGGGAGATACAGCTGAGAGCACAAATACTCTGCATAATACAACAGAGGAATCCTCCTACGACAATTCTGCCTGGGAGACAGATTCTAATGATCCTGCTCCACCAGAAATCAGCATTATTTCTGAAGACAAATCAAGGAAAGTACCAAACTTTGTGATTCACCGAGGAGTTCGCCGCCAATGGGTTATTGTCGATGTTCCGAAGGTCGTTCGCCAATCAAAGTAATTGCCATCTTTAACCTTTCACCCTGCCCAGGTGAAACAGATGTTTTGATAAGGGTCTCTTTCTGTAAATTTTCCCTCTTCGCTCCACCCAAAGCGACAGAGTTTTGTTTTATAGGGCTGTAGTTTCAAGAATCGACTTGTTCATTAATAAAATAACGTCGTTCTGTAATTTCTGCATTAATTACTATTTTCTCTTTTCGTTTTTCAGAAAATGGTAATCCTAAAAAACAATTAAAAATAAAAACAAGCAGTAAAAAAAATACACTGCACACACTTTTGCATTCTCTCTATCTCTTCTAAAAAACGAATCATCACGTCATGCAGATTGCTTGTTTTAAACCCAGTTGAAACATACGATCCGATGCCTTCTCCCAACTTTGAGCTCCCGCTATTTGGGGCTGTAGAAGAAGTTGACAACGAAATTCCACAAGAGATCTCCCGACTACTCAGACAAGAGGAAAGGTCCATTGAACCTCACAAAGAGTCGTTGGAAACGGTAAACTCGGGTTTAGAAAAAGAGAGAAAAGAAATCAGGATTGGGGCACTGCTCAGTCCAACTGCCAGAGAGGGTTTGATAAAGCTTCTCAGAGAATTTCCCAATGTATTCGCTTGGTCCTATCAGGATATGCCAGGGTTGGATACCAGCATCGTGGAACATCACTTACCGTTAAGATCGGAATGTCCGCCAGTAAAACAAAGGTTGAGACAGACTCACCCGGACATGGCCATCAAAATCAAAGAGGAGGTACAGAAACAGATTGACGCGGGTTTCCTCGCTACATCTGAATATCCTCAATGGTTAGCCAACATCGTACCTGTTCCCAAAAAGGACGGAAAGGTCAAAATGTGTGTTGATTACAGGGATCTGAATAAGGCAAGTCCAAAGGACGACTTTCCTTTACCACACATTGACATGCTGGTAGACAGCACAGCAAAGTTCAAAATTTTCTCCTTCATGGATGGATTCTCGGGCTATAACCAGATCAAAATGGCGCTGAAAGACATGGAGAAAACTTCGTTCATTACCCCATGGGGTACCTTTTGTTACAAGGTGATGTCGTTCGGCTTGAAGAATGCCGGGGCAACCTATCAAAGGGCCATGACTACTCTGTTTCATGACATGATACACAAAGAGATAGAGGTATATGTCGATGACATGATTACAAAATCTAAGACAGAAGATGAGCATGTGACCCACCTGTCGAAACTATTCGAGCGTTGAGGAAGTACAAACTCCGCTTGAATCCCAACAAGTGCACCTTCGGTGTCCGTTCAGGGAAACTCTTAGGGTTCATCGTCAGCCAGAAAGGAATTGAGGTTGATCCTGACAAGGTCAAGGCCATTCGAGAAATACCTTCTCCGAAAACTGAAAAACAAGTCAGAGGATTCCTGGGACGCTTGAACTACATCTCCAGATTCATATTCCTCATGAACGCGACCTGCGCGCCAATCTTCAAACTACTCAAGAAGATACAATCATTTCTCACTGATTCCCGGGGCAAATGGACTCCAAATTATGATGTCCCATATGTGGTCACGAAAGCTTTCTCAGGCAGTGCCTTGAGACTTACAACCATGGACGGAGAGGAATTTTCCTACCCCACGAATGTTGATGTAGTCAAGAAATACTTCGCCTAAAAAAAAAGAAAAAAAAAACGTCTCGGTGGATTGAAAACCCGAAAGGGCGGTCCAGGAAAAAGTTAGAGACATGAAAAAAAATCATCCCGGTGGATTGGAAACATCAAAGTACAATCCAGGCAAAAATTAGGGATAATGGCAAGTAACTATGTTCAACAGAGGCAAGTCCCTCAGCAGCAGCAGTTATACCATCCATCGGAGGAAAATTCCGGTCAAGGGCATCTTCGACAGAAACTCAGGATGCCCAGAATTCAAAGTTGGTAGAAGGATAGTGGTCGTTATGTTTCAACGTAGCCCTTTTCCCTGTAAATTACCATTTTCAAACTTTGTATATACTCTTTGGAATCATGCGTTTGGCTGATCTCCTTCTTATAAATAAAATTTGAGCCTTTGTGCTTTTGTTTTGTGCTTTTGTTTGTAATTTTCATTTGTTTTAGCTTTACAGAACGACATTTTAATATGCTCAACGATTCTTGAAATAAAACAAAAATGAATTTACTTGTAAAACTTTTTCTGTTATTAAAATAAAGATGGCAATTTCTTTTGACTGTTGAACATCAAAAGAGCATCAACCGCTTCTCCGGAAGTAAGCAAACTTCAAAGTGCAGAATCAAAGTACTCCTTGTACGCCAGTGCGCCTGAATGAAGGATCAATAATGTCAGATACAACTATTCCATCTGATACCCTCGGCCGAGTTCTTATCTCCTAAGCCCGACCAACATAGCTCCCAACAGGGACTATCTTTTCTAAGCAAGGTGGAATTGCTATTCTGAACCAACGGTACTTCTTTGCCCCGCGATGGCTGAGTATCCAGTCATGTTCATTTTTTTAGTTGGTATGTCACGTCAGTTTTGTCAACATAAACATACATACATCATGCATTCTATTTGCATTCTCATTCATATTGCATCACTATCACTCCAGTCGGTCTTATCCCTAGTGATAGCTGTCCTCTCGATCGAGTTGTCAGTTCTTTCCTCGATTAAGAAATGTTGTGTTTGAATGATCTCTCCTCCAGTTTATTTCTGGATTGAAGTTGGGTCCTTGACCACTTTGATAACTTGAACCTCTGAAAAGCCAGAGAAGCTTTCTACAAATGTCACTCTTCGCCATTGAAGATGATATCCTTGCTTTCCCGGATTAAGGAAAATCCCCAGAGAAAGCCTCTTAAACAGAGATTCAGCAATACGGCAGTTTATCTATGAAACACCGCTGATGAAAAGGTCCTCGGCACCTCAAAATTGGACCCCATCATATGGCATTTCTCCGGGAAGATCCCGAGAAAAGTATGATGTAAGATCCCAAGCAGAAGCAGCCTCTCAAGAGACTCGCTTTCCCCAGATAGAGTCAACAAATGGTGTCTCCAACAGAGAAGTTTGTGCACCTCTATAACTCAGACGATTGGGCTCCCCAGCGAGTCTAATGTCAAACTTTTTCCCATCAAATGGCATCTCCCCAGGAAAATTCGGCGAGAAGTTTGAGGAAAATCGCTACGCATAGCGTCCCTTGTCAATAAAGTTTATTGACGGAAGAAACCGAGACCAGTTCCTTGGTAGGAAACCAGGATCGAGGGGAAGTTTACAACAGCAACTCAGACCAGTTCCTTGGTAGGAAACCAGGATCGAGGGGAAGTTTAAATCAGAAACTTAGACCAGTTCCTTGGTAGGGAACCAGGATCGAGGGGAAGTTCATCTCAAAAGAAAACTGAGACCAGTTCCTTGGTAGGAAACCAGGATCGAGGGGAAGTTTACCTTTTATAAGAATTATTGCTTAACAAAAGAGGATGAAAGCGTGAGCCGCCATTCATAACCACCATCGAAATTTTGGATATTCCGATATTTAATCCTCTTGCACCCCGAATGCCCGAACACCTTCGCCATTCACACCTTTGGGTCCAAGAAGATTAAATAGGGGCATCTGTCATACCCCAAATTTTGACCACTAAGATTTCCCATCATTGTGAAAATCATCATCACAATATGGAGGAACCATCATACTTCATTAGTCTCCCCAAAGATGGGTGAGCGTTCACTACAATCAAACTAGGGTTTCAAACCCTCTCAGAGCCTTTAGACAAATGATCAATCAAGGAATGACATGATCTTCAACTTGTCTAACCTCTTAAACATTCACAAAGGATCAAGAGGACTCCCACATCAAGAATTAAGCACAAGAGTGCAACATTTCAAGTGGATCAAGCCTCAAGTTCATCTAATACAAAGTTAACTGACGCAGAAAGTCAAAGTTTGACTTTTTGGTCAACTTTGAGCTTCACAAGCCATTACTCAAGAAAATATGATGGATGATTTAATTTGATCAAATTTAAATCAAGAAATCATGCAAAATTGCAAAATTGATCAAATTGAAAGAAACTTAGAAATTTTTTCTAAGTTAAAATCACGTTCAAGTGCACAACTTTTCAAGGTTGTAACTATTGATCCAAGCATCCATTGATTTTGAGTAAGAGCTACTTTTAAAGAGGGTATTTGATACTTCAACATTGTAGAAGGAATCAACTCAAAATATCATAAGGATTGAAAGATATAAGTAATCAAAGTTTGGAATTCTTAATGTCTGATGTTCTGACATTGCATATGACATCGCTAATATTTTTCCAGCAAGAATGTCCCAACTTCAAGGATGTTTTTCTCCATGATCCAAGTTGATTCAAGCCAAACCTTGAACATCAAAGTTGAAGTACGTTATCTCAACTTTCCAGAAAGTTGTAGAACGTCCTTGTAGCATACTCGAGCAAGGAGATATGATTTTTTCAAAAAGCATTGATAAAGCAGAATTTTCATGACAGCTTTTAGGACAGATTTGACTACACAAGTTCAAGACCATTTTTGATGACTTTGCAAGCTAAACCGAGACCAAAGTCAAACATCAAAGTTAAAGTATGTCATTAGGGCTTTCCAAAATGTATAAGAACTCCCATTAATTCAACTTGAGCAAGGAGTTATGAACATCACAATAGACCTTGCTCGAGCTAATTTTTTAGGACAAATTTTGCGCACTTTTCTTGTGCCACCCAATTTTCAAACTTTATCACCATGCAAGACAATCATCAAAGAGGCAATTCACTTCAACTCAAAATATCATAGTGGATTAAAAGATACAAGTGATTGATGTTTGGAATTATTAATGTTCTTAATGTCTGATGTTCCAACATTGCATAGGACATCACTAATATTATTTTTCCAGCACGAATGTCCCAACTTCAAGGATGTTTTTCTCCATGATCCAAGTTGATTCAAGCCAAACCTTGAACATCAAAGTTGAAGTACGTTATCTCAGCTCTCTAGAAAGTCCTAGAACGTCCATGTAGCATACTCTAGCAGGGAGTTATGGATTTTACAAAAAGGATTGCTGCAGCAGAATTTTTCATGGGGCAGATTTGCACATTTCTTGTGCCACACGAATTTCCAAGCCTTGTCATCACTTTGGACACCTATGGGGATCAAATCTAAAGGGGACAATCACTGAGCCAAGCCTCCAAAGTCTTTGGAACAAGAAGTAACATGCTATTCCTAAAAATCCCTAAAAGAGGGACAAGACTCCAATTTTGGATTGGAGCATTTAATAGATGCTTAGAGGTGGCATGGACTGACACATTTGCAACTGAATTCAGTCAAGATTCCTCCAACAAGTAGGGAACCAAAGCTCTGTGCTCTAACCTCTAGTCAATGGCTAGAGGAGACTTGGATTTTCATTGGCCAACATTGAACAAACCTCTGCTGCAGTTGCCATTCACTATTGCTGCGAAAAAAAACTTGCTCTACTATAAATAGAGCTCATTTGTGCTCAGTTTGAGTACACCAAAGCCATCAAACAGATGTTTTCCTCAAAATCTCTTCTTTCACCTCAAATTTGCCTTCCAAAGCAAGTAATTTTGAGTTTTTGAGCTTGAGAGCTTTTCCATCACAATCAATCACACACACACCTCATATATATCATATGTAAGCTGTGCAAACTATCACAAGTGACCTGTAATCACAAAATCACAAAGTCACTTCTCAAAACCTCAAAATGGCACTTTTTTGCATTTTTCAAGCCATGTCTTGATTCAGTCACTTACCAAACCAGATAAAACCTCAAACACACTCCAAATATCATCCTTGAACTATCCCAAATGGTTCCCAACATCTGGAACACCATTTGAGGGAGTTGCTATTTTGGTCACTTTTAACCCCTTTTGCAAGAAAGGGACAGTTTGTGTTTTTGTAGGTACTCTCTGATTCCAACCATCCTAAAAGCTTCTAAGAGGTCATTTGAGGGTGTCCAAAGCATCAAATCATTTCTGGAACAAAGCACTTGGTAGGTTGCACAAAATCTCCAAAAAAAGAGGTAAAATTCATAACTTGAATTCTTTGAATCATGCTTTCCTTTGATGTCCACATACATGCATCATATTGAACAATTCTTGAAGCAAAAATGTAGTCCTTAATGTGTATGTTATGATCCTCCTACTGTTTGCACTTTAACATGTTTATATATGGAGTTTATGTTGTTTTAAACTTAAGGTGCAGATCTGGTTTTTTACCTTGTGTGTGTTGTACATTAAGTTTCAGTATGTATGAGTAATACCATTAGATTCCTTGCGAAAAATTGGTCAAGATAGGTTCTTACGGATTTCAACTTCGTTAAAAATTGAGAGAGTTATGAATGTTTGAAAATTTGATAAGCAAAGATGTTTAAACTTAAGGTGCGGATCTGGTTTTTTGTCTTGTGTGCGCTGTACATTAAGTTTCAGTATGTATGAGTGATACCATTGTATTCCTTGCGAAAAATTGGTCAAGATAGGTTCTTACGGATTTCAATTTCGTTAAAAATTGAGAGAGTTATGAATGTTTGAAAATTTGATAAGCAAAGATGTTTAAACTTAAGGTGCAGATCTGGTTTTTTGCCTTGTGTGCACTGTACATTAATTTTTAGTATGTATGAGTGATACCATTGGATTCCTTGCGAAAAATTGGTCAAGATAGGCTCTTCCGGATCTTAATTCCGTTATAAATTGAGAGAGTTATGAATGTTTGAAGTTTGATAAAATGATGTTGAAAATCAAGGTGCAGTTCTGGTTTTTGTCTAATGTCGAATGTGATGTTGTGACATATTCCCTTGTTCTCTTATCTTCAAAACTCATGAGTGATGTCGAATGTGATGTTGTGACATCGCATTCCTCTTTTTCTTAGTTTATCTTCAAAACTCAACCAATTATTTCACATAGCAAAAATTATCATTTTTCAAATCTGTTTTACACACTTCTTATTCATACTCCATAATATTTTAATCCACCAAAAAATCACAAAAAATATTATTATTTGATATATTTTTAATATATTCAAAAATATTGTTTTAAATTGTTTTAAATGCTTTTAAAATGATTTCTTTTTCTTGATTTTTAAAACCAAAATGATTTTAAATATTCATGTGGATAAAATACTTTTTCATAAACCTTAATCATTGTTTATAACATGATTAATGATTTTATTTGATATTTTTTATCATTTTTTACTTGATTTTTCTTTGAAAAATGTCCTTTAAAAAATGAAATTAGGATTTCTTCGATTTTCACCATCATAAAACTTTTCAAACACACATGGGCCTCTAATAGAGTGTAAGACCCAATCCTTTTTTGACCAAATCATTTTTGGGCCTCAGTGTATTGTATAAGTCCCGATACCGTCAAAAAACAAACGGCGCGATCGTCGCCTTTTAACCTTCTGGGCCTACCCTCGAGTAGTAAGACCCATTTCTTTTCTTTAAAACACTTTGGGCCTCTAATAGAGTGTAAGGCCCAATCCTTTTTTGACCAAATCATTTTTGGGCCTCAATGTATTGTATAAGTCCTGATACCGTCAAAAAACAAACGGCGCGATCGTCGCCTTTTGAAAAATAAACCATCTGGGCCTCTCCTTGAGCTATAAGACCCATTCAAAACTTTTGGGCCTCTAATAGAGTGTAAGACCCAACCCCCTTTTAACCAAAACAATTTTTGGGCCTCACTTATTGTATAAGTCCCTTTGCGTTAAAAGAAAATCTCGGCGCAATCGCCATTTTTAACGAAAAGTCATCTGGGCCTACCCTCGTGTTATAAGCCCCACTCTTTTTCTTTAAAAACTTTTTGGGCCTCTTGAGAGAGTGTAAGACCTATCCCTTTGTACAGAAAACCTTTTTTGGGCCTCAGTCACTTGTATAAGTCCCTCTGTACAAATTCAAACAGTGCGCTCACTGATGAAACCCCGGGTCTCTCCTTGAGCTGTAAGCCCCAAATCTTTCTTTTTCAAAGCACTTTCTCCTTTTATTTTGAATATACTGTTGTTTTCAATCTTTCTTTGTTGAACAACTAACCAAATAGCATGGAAGCTCTACAATCGAGTAAGTGGTTATTGCTTTCATTTACCGCTTTCATATACATATAACTGTATTGTGGGGCTGTTTCACTGTAAGTCTTCTTTCATAAACTCATATCAACTGTGTAATAATAGTATAGATATTTAGAGTTTCCCCGGCAACTACGTCTAGAACTAGGAGACGCCATTTCGTTTCGTAGAAATAGACAACTAGATCCCCAATAGGATCACCAGATACAGTCTTCTCTTCGGCTGTCCTCATTAGGAATTGTCAAGAAACTCTACTCTCAGAGATGAATGTACTCTCCGTGAATGGCATCTTTGAGTTTCTTCCAAATTCTCGAACTTTCCTGGCTTGATCTATTCCTTGTGAATAGCCTGTCTTGAATTTCTCGGGGTTTGGGGACCCACGGGCTTCTTAAAAGCATCGGCCTCCTCTTGGACATCATACAAGGACCCACAGGCTCCTAAAAGTAACCCCGCCTCCTCTTGGGCTTAGTACAAGGACCCATCGGCTTCTTAGAAGTATTCACAGCCTCCTCTTAGGCTTCGTATAATGATCTCTTCCTTCGGGAATGATAGTCTCCTCTTGGGCTTCGTACAAGGACCACTCGGCTTCTTAAAAGTTTCCAGCCTCCTCTTGGGCTTCGTACAAATTGTCCCGACGACCTCCTAGAGGTATAGGAACAGAACTTAGTCATCTGCATAGAACAGTCCTTTCAAAGAGTCTACTACTGTTTCTCAAAACATAGTACAAAAGATGAAACCCTAGACATGGACAGTCTAATCTCCTTGAGTCTCAAAGACATTCTCAAGTGACCCCTTCGTTAAATAGGAAGAAAACCTGTAGACTCGGACAGTCTCAATACCCTTCGGATTTCCCACTTCCTTAAAGAACAGGAATAACCCGAATCCTCGAATCAAATCCTTGAGTACAATGTTGCTCATATAAGAACTGATTTTCTCTTTCAAAATCAGCATACTGGACCTGTCACTCAACTGAAATAGTCACCATAGCCTCCTCTTGGGCTTTGTACATTGATCCTCCCCAGCGGAGTTAAACAACTTTCAGCCTCTCTCTCGAGCTTCGTACGAGACACATAAGAGACTCCCTCGTTGAGTCAATCACCCTTTTGCCTCCATCTCGGGCTTTATACGAGATACAAAAAGGTTCTTATTGAGCCAAACAAACAACCGCCTCCATCTCGGGCTTCATACGAGATACAAAAAAACTCTCTTGTTGAGTCAAATAGCCTCCATCTCGGGCTTTATACGAGATACCAAAAGATTCCCTCGTTGAATCAAAACATTTTCGCCTCTCTCTCGGGCTTTGTACAAGACACATACTAGCCTCCTCTTAGGCTTTATATAAGAAAACTACTGGTTGATCCAATCAACCCTTTAGCATCAAAGTCGTGCCTCGTTCATAGTACACAAACATCAACAAATCCTTCCCCTTCAACTAATTGCGGTAAGCGGCAAGCCTCTGGATCATCTACATCCATGCCACTGTCCCTCTTTTAGCATGAGAAATTCCTAAGGAAAGATAACATTGCTCTACACTAAGTTAAAGTCTTCTCCTTCAGGTTAAAAAACCCCTATAAAGGAAATTATGGCATTGCCGGATTCACAAATCTCGGTTAAAGTAATTCTCCTTTATAAATAGTTGTGACATACAACCCCCTCTTTAGAGATGACAAATTCTCTCTAAAGACAACACCTTTCAGCTTCACATCTTGGCCTTTGAACAAGATACAAATATACTTTTCAGCTTCATATCTTGGGCTTTGATCAAGATACAAACTACCTTTCGCTTCACGTCTTGGGCTTTGAACAAGACACCAAATACCATTTCCTCCCATAGAATAGGAGGAACTACGAACGCTCTGATTTCCCTGTTTCGGAAAAACGGGAATACGTAGGCATAAGATTGAAAGAAAAATCTTAGCGAGCACACTAAACAAAAACCCAAAATCCCATACTCTCATATATCTATCAAGAAGCATTCGTCCTAACATCCTAACCGATAGCCTAAAGCACCCCTTTTCAACAAAATAACCTAGGAGAGACCCCGAATCTTTGTAGCATCTGTAAACAAACAGTTTTGACTATTTCACCTCAGTATGCAAGCAGGGTTAGTTGGAGACATCTATTTCCCTTCCTTCATCAGCTTCAATAGGATAAAAAATGAATCGAGCTGTAGTACCAGAGCGATTGTGCTTCGCAACCACATCCAAAAATCACTCGCTACACCTAGTCAAAAGTCAAAGGCACAATTGACTTTTCTCGCGAAACCCTAATTGTGGTTCTGATGAATTTGAAACTTGTTGCTCAAGCTTCTTGGCTTAATCCATTGTTGCAAATGGATCAATGTAGTTTATTAGAGACCCTCAAATCCTCCTTTGAGATCTTGGCTCATATTTTGTCCCAAAAGTCAGCTTAGGGAGGAATTAGGTCAAGAAACCCTAATTCTTGATTTTTAGTGAATGCATCCCATGAGGCTAAATTGACTTGATGATTGGGTCCATGAGGTTCCATGGGGTATCTTAGTTTATGCTTTGAAGCATTGGCTCATGCTCGGAGGAAGATTTCCATCTAGAGGCCCTAGTCAACCAAAACCCTAATTTGGTGACACTGGCGATCTTGAGGCTTAATCCACTTGAAATGCTGCAACCTTGTGCTTGATCCTTGAGGTGGGAGTCCTCTTGATCCATCGGGGATGTTTGAGAGGTTTAGACAAGTTGAAGATCATGTCATTCCTTGATTGATCCTTTGTCTAAGGCTCAAAGAGGGCTTGAAATCCTAAGTCTGATTGTAGTGGATGCTCACCCATCCTTGGGGAGACTAATGGTTTATCCATATTGTGATGATGATTTGCATAATTATGGGAAATATTAGTGGTCAAAATTTGGGGTATGACAGTATTAATTCATTCTTTTCATTCTGAATCACCGTCATCCCACCTTTCTTCGGTACCACTTGTACCAGACTAATCCAAAGACTATCGAAAATAGGATAAATAATTCTGGCCTCAAGCATCTTCACCACCTCTTTCCTAACCACTTCTTTCATGGTAGGATTTAAGCGGCGTTGAGGTTGAGCTACCAACTTAAAGTCATCCTCCATTAAGATCTTATGCATGCAATAAGATAAGGTTATTCCTTTTAAATGGGAAAGAGTCCAACACATAGAATTTTGATTCTTTTTCAATACCTCAATCAATTTTTCTTCCTCCTCAATGGTTAGTTCATTGCTTATGATCACCGGTTTGTGCCTCCATCATCAAGAAACACATACTTTAAATTAGGCGGAAAAAATTTCAACTAAATTTTGGTGTCCTCCACCTTTTCTTTTTTCAAAACTTCCTATAGCTCTTCCAAGGGAGAAACTTCTTCTAATGCCTCAAGTTCTCACAAACACTTTTCAATTTCATTTTCTTCACTCTCATTGAGACTTAACAAAGCATGAGTAAGAAATTTTTCTAACGGGGTAGCAACATGAACTACCCTTTTCACCTCTTCTATCACTTTCTTCATTGCATCAAGATAGAAATAATCATTCTTGTCTTTTGAATGCTTCATGACTTCAAAGGGATTAAAGCAAACTTCTTCATCTTGAACTCGCACTTTCATAAGACCATCATCCATATCAATGGCCCTTATTGCTATTTTCATGAAAGGTCACCCAATAATTATAGGAGCATCATCGTCTTCATCCATGTCTATCACCACAAAGTCAATGGGAAACAAAAACTTATCAACTTTCACCAATACATCTTCAGCTACACCGTGAGGAAGTGTAGTAGATTTATCAGCTAATTGCAAATTCATTCTAGTAGCCCTCAACTATATGTGTCCCAATTTTTAACAATTGACAAAGGTGTCAAATTTATACTAGAGCCCAAATAAATCAACCCATTACCAACATAGATATTGCCGATGGTAACCGGTAAAGTAACTCTTCCCGGGTCACTTTGTTTCCTAGGAAGAGTCCTTTGAATGATTGCACTACAACTAGCATCAACAATTACGGTTTCTTAATCCGTATACCGTTTCTTCTTGGTGATGATATCTTTCATAAATTTCACGTAAGTAGACATTTTCTATAATGCCTCGGCAAATGGAATATTGATTTGCAATTGATTAAAAATATCCATAAACCCAGCATATTGCCTTGCTCCTTTTTGTAGGACCACGAGGATAAGGTAAATGTTGAATAGGGATGTTCACTTGTTCCTTCCTATTCCTATCATTATTCTTTTTCTCTTCTCTCCATTTCTTTTCAACTAAATCAGCCTTCACATTTTCTTCAACTTCCTCCTCAACAATTTCATCCTCCTTTTCAACTACAACTTCCTTCTCCAATTCATTCTCACCAATGCTATAATCAATCTTCCTACCACTCCTATTAAGGATAGATTTGCATACCTCATTAGGATCCAATTGAGGCTTAGCCGGAAAGACTTCTTTTTGTTGATCGACCAATTGTTTAGACAAATGCCCAATTTGTGCCTCAAGTTTCCTAATAGAGGAATCAATGCTCTTTTGGTTGGACATTGATAGTTGCATAAATTGATTGAGTGTGTCTTCTATGCTTGAACTTCCACCTTGGTTTTATGGAGGTTGGTTGTAACTTTGATAAGGTTGACGGTTAGAAGTTCCCAGTCCTTGTCTCCACCCTTGTTGGTAACCTTGGCTATTACCTATCGGTTGATAGCCTTGGTTATTGCTTTGATACGGTGGTCTCAGTTGATAGCCTTGATTTTGGTTTCCTACATAGTTGTCTTCAACAACCACTACTACAAAATGCTCAAACAACAACGCCTAAGTCACCACGGTTCTTCCAAAAACCGTGGTGACATCTCTAAACTCAGGCGCTAACTTTATATTATATTTTTTAATTAAAAATTTATAGGGTATAATAACGGTTGTAAGTATAACCGATATGATAGAATCAATCTTTCATGGGTTCGAACCTCAGCTGTGGCAATTTTTTTTTTCATTTAAGGTTAAGGCGCTCCTTTCTTTTTTATTTATTTTTAAATAAGGGATATCACTAGTGTTATTATGGGTAACCGTCGTGATATAGTTTGCTATTATTTTAAAATATAAAATATAATTATGGTTATAGTTTTAAACCGTAACGAAAAATGATATTTTTTAATATATAAATGAAACTATCTGTTGCCCAGTTCATAACTGTCGTTTCTCTCTAAAGAAAACCTTAACACAACCCTTTCTTATCATGAATCTTAACCAATACTGTTAAATAGAATGGAGAAAAGAAGCTTAAAGGATATCTGACGGGAGCAACATCCGACGCAAACTCCTACGACAACAAAGATGGTATGTTCTCATGCTCTCTTCTTTCTACTCTTCTTCTGGATGCTATTGATGTTTAGAATTTAGGATTATTGTTTTAGGGTTTGGTTTTAGGATGTTGTGGAAAACATTATATTATTGATGTTTTAGGGTTAAGTTTGATTTTTGTTGTGTTTCCTTGTAGATACATGGTGATGATGGTGGTAGCAAGCGTATACTATGGTGAAGTTTCATATGGTTTTTGTTGCCATGAAGAAAAATATAAGAAGTATGAAATTATTGTATAAACTTCATCCACCTTATATTTCTTCTTCATGGCTTCACAAACTAGATGAACTTGATATATCTTGATTTGTTACAGTTCCATGATTATTTTCAATAAGAGGTGCGTTATTGACTCAATGTATCTTGATTTGTTACAGACCCACTTGGGGGTTTGTTGCTTAAATAATCTATGTTTTTTTATTGTGTTGCATGGATTTGTTGTATGTTATTGTTGTTGACAAATGTTCTCAAAACAAGAACAAAACATTGCTAAGTCACAAGATAGAGGCTTCTTGTGACTTAACAATGTTTTGTTCTTTAAATTCTTATACAGGTTAACAAGTTTAGTTTATTATATACTATGTATATTGTTTGTTTCACTTACCTTTTAAAGAAAATGCAATCATTTATATTGACATAGAAACTTATATTCTGAAAATTAAGATGTATTTGAAAACCAACCTATATCAATCAATATTTTTCAAATCGCATCCGTCTCATTCAGCACATTTTATGTTCCTTGACATATAATATATGGTTCAATGGTCTGTTTGCTTCAATTCATCGATATAATTTACAATCGTGTTGATAAGCGACGATGATGAGGTAAACTATAATAAAAGATATCGATGCATTGAAGGAATCAGACCATTGAACCGTATATGTGTTAAAGAACATAAAATGTGCAGAATGAGACGGTTTCAATTCGGAAAAATTGGTGTGTGTAAGTTGGTTTTCAAGAATAGTTTAATTTTTAGATTATATATTTCTTTGCCAATTTGAATGGTTGTATTTCTTTAAATAGGTGTATGGTAAACCAAGCAATATACATTGGTATATAATAAACTATGGGTACTTTCCACGACAGTTGTCTACATTAACCGTGATCTAATGTAATTTATTTGTTGTTGCTGGGTTTCGAACCCAGTACCTTATGTATCACAACAGTTGTTAAGCATAACCGTCGTGATATATCGCGCATTTTCCAGAATACAACAACGGTCCCAGGGTCGTGATTATAAGTAGCGCATTTACCACAACATTATACATAACAACGCCTTGATCTGCGTTATTATATGTATTTTTCAACCATTGTTAAAAGGGTTTTCCGTAGTAGTGAACGACCGGTGGACAATATCCGGTAGGATGATCACCTTTGCACAATTCACAACTAGCTACTTGTTGATTTTTGTTGGAAATTTCTTGCATCTCCTTAATTTGTTGTAGAAGCTTTGACATTTTTTGTGTCAATAACTCCACTTGTTGTGAGAGCAATTTATTTTGAGCAAGAATTGCATCATTCGTTTCCAACTCGATAATTCCCGGCTTTCTTTGCGAAGTACCATAGTTGTGTTGACCTTAATGATCATTTCGTGCCATCCTATCAATGATGACAATTGCATTTTCTGCGCTTTTTGACATTAGAGACCCACCCGCCGTAGCGTCCAAAAGAATTTTATGAACGGGTTGAAGTCTGTTGCGGAATATATGCACTTGAGTCAAGTAATTAAAACCATGGCCTTTGCACTTTCTCAACATAGATTTGAATCTCTCTCACGCTTCATTGAGAGATTCACTTTCTCCTTGCGCAAATACCAAAATCACCGTCTTGGCCTCCATAAATCGATTGGGAGGGAAGAATCGTTCAAGAAACTTCTCCTCTAATACGTTCCAATCCGTCATCACAAGAGTAGATTGGTCAAGATACCACTCATTCTCCTTCCCAATTAAGGAATGCGGGAATAACCTTTTGAATAAAGGTTCCTCTTCGACTTCCAGTGCTCCAGTTGCACCCGATATCTCGTAAAATTTCGTGAGATGTGTAAACGGATCCTCATTGTCCATCCCCGCAATGGGATTTGCATATAAAAGATCTAGGATTCCCGTCTTTATCTCAAAATGCCTCCCGTTGATGGTATTACGTGCGAAATGAGCGTTGTGTCTTGGACTGTTAACACATGGGGTTGAAGCAGTAGGTGGTTGTGGAACTGCCATGTTTGGCGTAACAATGGGTGTTGATGAAGAAGTTTTTCTGCACTCTTGTCTTTCTTTGGCAAGTTGCCTTCTCCGCTTAGTTCAGCTATTGAGCTTATGCGTGGTTCTTTCAATCTCAAGATCAAAAAGAAGTTAGTCCGCATGTACACTCCCTCACATAAACAGAATCTACACACTTAATCAAACAAATCAAATAGCACAAGAAAAATAAACAGAGGTAAGAGATCACACTACAAAGATCTTAAACTCAACAAACTATTGCAATGCTTGCAATATCAAACAACAACCCCGACAATGATGCCATTTTGTTAGAATTGCAATGCTTGACGTTCAATAGTTTACCGTTTCAAGAAAAGGGTTTTCAAAGTTTGTTTCATAAATTGTCATGATTTAATAGCAAAGCTTTAAATTCTAAAGTTATTTGATTAACAAAGTATATCAAAAGTAGTTTTCATCTATCCTAAATAATACATATTCTCTTAAACTTGCATGTGAAGTCGGATCTGATTAATATCATCACGTATTCTCTCAATACCGTTTATGTCTAGAGTGGTGTCGTGAGAAATAACGTATTCATCGCTACACGATCTCTCCATATAACAGTCAATATAGTAAGCTTTAAGTTTAACACAAAGCAAATATCAACCACAGGCCGATCTTTCCAATCTATGAATTAGCAGATGAATATTTTAGGTCAAGTTCCATAAAATTTATGTCTAGAGTTTTACAAAACAAGAATGGATCATTAAGAACAAAAATATTCATCATATATTAATCATCACTTGTTCACATACAAGGCCAATCAAAAGAAATACATAAAGCTAAGGTAGATTACCTCTACCTTTGATACAAAGGAAGTTAGCTACCCATAAGCATGGTAGCTTGCTTTACAAGTAATAAGAGAAGATGAATGAGCATCCACGTCGAAGAATCGATCTTGGATGCGAATCCAACTTCTATTTGCAAAATATCACTCTTTGGTGAATAAATGCAGAAAATAGAGTTTCTATGTGAAAATGGGGTTATGTTCCCAAAATAGTGTGAAAAGTACATATACAGTACTTCCAAAATCTCTCAAGTTCGCCTAGCGAACAGCTTCTTCGCACAGCGAAGATATTTTTTAGGCACATGAAGTGCCTCTAAATAGTTAAATCGCCCCTGGGAAATATCTGAGTTCGCAGTGCGAACACTTCTTCGCTACAAGTTCGCACAACGAACTTAGGGTCCTTTTCCTACTGCCTCTAATCTGAGATGGTTCGCTGGGGCTTCGCCAGGAGCTCGCACATCGAACATTCGCTTTCACCTCACTGGTGTTCGCACAACGAACATGTTGATTCCTCTTCTCTTCTTTGGCTTCCTTGTCAATTCACTCGTGTCTTAATCTTTGATGTTTTATGTCTAAATCCTGCACAATAACACACATATCAAAACAACCAAAGGCATTTGCAACATAATCGAAGAATAGCATTGAAACATGAAATAAATCCATTGAAACATAACAAATGAGTTGAAAATGCCAATAAATATGGATCAAAATAAGACATGTTTGACATTCAACAATTATATCTCTCCTTACTATGTGCAAGACAATAATGAGTCTACTAATTTTAGAAATAACTCATCAAGTGATAACCTCAATGATGAGTCTTCACTCTATAACGATGCATAATTAGAAGTACCAAGCCTTGGGGGAAATTCCTCATAATGACCAAACATCGGGTCCTATAGAAAGTTTACCCATTAAGGAGTCTGAATACACAAGTCAAACTGAGAGTGAGTCTATAGAGGAAGAACATGTATCCATTGATGAAGTGAACGAGGAAGTCACCAATGATTATGAAAAAGAATCATCAAGTGAAAGTGAAGGAGAAGTCTCAAATAAGGGGCAGTCTCAGAACATTCCATGTATAAGACGGCCTCCAAGGTATCATTCTTCCACAACATAATGATCTACAACTAGTTGGCTACTGTGACTTAGATTAGGCATCATGTCCCATTACCAGAAAGTCCATCTCAGGTTATCTAATGAAACTTGGCAATGCTAAAATATCATGAAAAACAAAAAAACAAGTCACAGTCTCTCGATCCTCAAGTGAGACTTATCTAATGAAATTTAATAGTTTGTTATTATTTTGTTAGAGTTTGTTAGGATTTGTTAGGGTTGTTATTAATTTGTTATGTTTATTAAGATTGATCTTATTTTTAATTTTTAAAAGATAGATCATCAGTCTATATATAAAGTTACGTCATGTGTCATAAAAAATAATAAGAATACAGGTTACCTTTCTCTTACAAAGAAAGTGTGCATTAGTGTAACGTGTATGTGTACTAGTTTTTAAGTTATGAGTGTTACCTCACAATGTTAGAATAGGTGTTTTTAATAATATAAAAATCTCTATCTATAAGATCGAATAACAAATTTTATGCATATAAAAAAATAGTAATGTACTTAATAAATATAAATATATATTCTGTGTGTAATTATTACTACATCTTAGCCAAATTGATAATATTTTTATAATGAGGGACAAGAGGAGTAAATACAAAAACAAAAAAAAAAAACTAAACAGGTTAAATATATATAATTTAGTTTACATTAGTGTACAAGAAATCCGTAGTAGTACACCAGGCAAATATTAACATAAATTCCGGGTTCGACTCCCGGCTACGGAATATAATTTTTTAATAATAAACCAATTTACTTAGCGTTTTTCCAATTCTAAATTTTCTCACTTTTCAAAGCAACATCCTTTTATCTAAATATTTTTTATCAATTTGCAGCCATTAGATGAAGCATGAGAGAGATGGCAGAAGAGAAAGGCAGGAGATGACCTGTTTTGAAAATGACGGATTTGGATCATCTGCAGCGTTTTCTCTGCTGTTTCCATTCAGCCATCCATTTTGGCCATTCATCTTTCTTTTTCTCACTTTTCAAAGCAACATCCTTTTTGTTGATGCTGTTAAAATTCTGTTACTGCTGTAGTTTTTCAACAAATAATAGAATTTAACAGCAGTGCCACTTTAGTTGTATTTTAGATTTTATTTTGTTATTCTCTCAATGTATAAATACTCTTTGTATATTCCAATTCCAAATTAATGCCAAAATTGATATTCATCCAATACTGTTACATTTTACCCTAAAATTTCTCTCTCTCTCAATTTCATCTTCTTCCCCAATTTCTATCTTCCACCATTGTTAAACCTTCGTTCTGATTTTTATGTTCTAACATTTGGCATCAAGAGCTCTGGTTCTTGATCCCAATCCGCTGCAACAATGGCAACCGTTTCCAATGATCGAATTCCCACCAATCTACCAATTCTTGATTCGAAGAACTATGATAAATGTGCGAAACAAATGAAGGTCCTGTTTGGTTATCAAGAGGTGCTTGAGATCGTCATCAATGGAGTTACACCATTAGGGGCAGAGGCTACCGACGTTCAAAGAGCTACACACAAAGAAGAGAAGAAGAAGGATTGCAAAGCCCTATTCTTGATTCATTCGTGTGTCGATAACGACAATTTCGAGAAGTTCGGCGATTGTGAATCGGCGAAGCAAGCATGGGAAATCTTGGAGAAAGCATATGCCGGTGCCGTCAAAACGAAGGTTGTAAGGTTACAAACTTACAAGCGACAATTCGAATTAACTCAAATGGAAGACAAAGAAACGATCAACGATTACATTACGCGCATTACCCAGTTAGTTAATCAAATCAAATCATGTGGGGAAACGATTCTTGAGCAGAATGTTGTATCGAAAGTGTTGCGTTCGTTAACGTCGCGTTTCGACAACATAGTTGTGTCTATTGAAGAGTCGAAGGATCTAACAACTTTGGGCAAGGATGAATTGCAAAGTTCGTTAGAGGCGAATGAACAAATGATGGATGAGAGAGGCGCCGAAAAAATCAAAGCGGAGATTGCTTTGCAAGCGCGTTTCAATGAAAAGAATAAGAGGTCGAAAGGAAAATTTGCGGTTAGAGGTAAGTCAAATTTTTAGAATTTTGGTTCAAACGATTCGCAAAATTCAAAGCATTCGACGAGTGAAAAGGGTGAAAGTAGCTCCAAGGATAGTGGTCATAGCAATGGTTTTAAGAAGTGTGATATGAGTAAGGTGCAATGCTACAAGTGTAGAAAGCTTGGACATTTTGCAACTTCATGTCGTAGTAAATCGAATGAAGCCAAGGTTGCTAGGGAAGAGGTAGATGATGAGAACACCCTTCTAGTAATGATCACGGAGGAGAGTTATGGCATTATAAATGTTCCGGGCAGCAGCTACGGTAGTGACAGTTTGCAAGACAGCAGCTGTACCGTTCTGGAAAATAGCGAGAAAATGCATTCGGATCGAAATGCATTGGTTACCATTCGTGATGAAGTCCAAGGGAGAGAAGAGTGGTACTTGGATTCCGGTTGTTCAACACATATGACGGGTCGAAGAGATTGGTTTGTGCAAATCAATCAAGCGACAAAAAGTAAAGTCAAATTTGCCGACGACACCACTTTAAGCGCCGAAGGGGTAGGAGATGTTTTGATCGGAAGAAGGAATGGCGGACATTCAAGGATCAAAGATGTCTTGTATATACCGGGAATTAAGTGCAACCTTTTAAGCATTGGCCAATTACTTGAAAGAGGTTACAAAATTCGCTTGGAGGACAAGATGTTACGCGTTTTGGATTCAAATGGTGTGTTGATTCTAAAAGCGCCGATGGCTTCCAACAGAACCTTTAAGGTTGAGCTAAAGGTTATGGAGCATCGTTGTCTAGCTACCGCGGCAAGTAGAGATGAGTGGTTATGGCATTACCGTCTTGGTTACCTTAATTTTAGGGATCTAAAAATGTTGCAACAAAGTGAAATGGTAACGGGGCTGCCACATATTAGTATCCCAACTGAATTGTGTGAGGAATGTGTGAAGGCTAAACAACACAAGAATGTGTTTAGCAAAGTTGCGGGTCGAAGAACCAAAGACTTACTTGAGGTGGTATGTTCCGACGTTTGCGGACTGATGCAAGTAGAGACTTATGGTGGCAATCGATATTTTGTCACGTTCATTGACGATTTTAGTAGGAAGCTTTGGACATATCTTATCAAGAGAAAAGATCAGGTATTTGAAGTTTTCAAGAATTTCAAATCCATGGTGGAACGTCAAAGCGACCGAAAGCTCAAAATTCTCAAAACGGATGGTAGAGGTGAATATACCTCTAGTGAGTTTGGGAAGTTTTGTGATCTTGAGGGAATTGTACGTGAGGTGGTGCCTCCGTATACGCCTCAACAAAACGGGGTTGCCGAGAGGAAAAATCTTACAATAATGAACATGGTGTGTAGTATGCTTTGTGGGAAAAATTTGCCTAAGGAATTGTGGGGTGAGGCCGTGTCTACAGCCACCTACTTGTTGAATAGGTGTCCCACTAAGAAGCTGGAGAAACTCACACCAGAAGAGGCTTGGAGTGGCTTCAAGCCGAATTTGAATCATTTGCGCATTTTTGGATCGATTGTATATCGTCATGTGCCGAACCAACTTAGGAAGAAGTTGGATGATAAGGGTGAGAAGATGATATTTGTAGGATATCACTCTACTGGAGGATACAAGTTGTTCGATGAAAAAAATCGGAAGATCGTCATAACCCGGGATGTGACTTTTAATGAAGTCAAAAGTGCAGAAAATGCTGCAGTAACCGGTTACCCTACTGATAGTAACCGGGTTACCCACAGAAAAACAGCAGCAGCAGTTTTTTGAAATTTCTAATCCGGAAGCTTCCGACACCGCTGTACCAGTACCTACAGTGGCGCAAAATGATGTTGTTAATAATGGTAGACCAGTGAGGCAAAGAGCCTTGCCTCATAGACTCCAAGATTACAAGAGGTTCCAAGATAACGAAGTGAATAACGATGGTGACTTTGTTCATTTCGCGCTTATGGTCGAATCCGAACCGGTAAATGAGGAAGAAGCCTTAAGCGATCCTAAGTGGATATGTGCAATGAAAGAGGAGCTGGAATCTATTGAGAAAAACGGTACTTGGGAGTTGGTCGATTTACCACTTGGAAAGAAACCGATAGGTGTGCGATGGGTCTATAAGATTAAAGCAAATCCCAAAGGTGAAGTAATCAAGCACAAAGCTCGATTAGTGGCGAAGGGGTTCTTGCAACGAGAAGGTATAGACTTTGAGTAAGTATTCGCACCGGTGGCTAGATTAGAGAATATTCGTTTGGTTGTTGGTATTGCGCATAGCAACAATTGGGTGGTTTACCAAATGGATGTAAAATCTGCGTTTTTGAATGGTCCTCTTGATGAGGAAGTCTATGTGGGGCAGCCACCCAGTTTCGTGATAAAAAATCAAGAGATGAAGTATTACAAGCTACACAAGGCGTTGTATGGTTTGAAACAAGCTCCAAGAGCTTGGAACAAACATATTGACGGCTTTCTTATTGACATTGGTTTCAAACGATGTGTATCCGAACATGGAGTTTATGTGAGATCGGATACAAATGATGGTGTTATTATACTTTGCTTGTACGTTGACGATCTCTTGATTACGGGCAGCCATGACAAGAGTATTTCAAGGTTCAAAGGTGAGCTTATGAGTGAGTTTGAAATGACGGACCTTGGTGTCATGAATTACTTCCTTGGCATAGAGTTTCACAAGTCTAAAGTGGGGCTGCTTATGCACCAAAGGAGGTATGCTCTAGATATTTTGAAAAAGTGTGATATGGAGCATTGCAATGCTTCTATTACACCTTGTGAGGCTAGAGTGCAGCTGTCCAAAAGTGATGATGAGGATGATGTCGATCCAACACTTTACCGGAGTTTGATTGGATCGTTACGGTATTTGTGCAATACTCAACCGGATTTGGCTTTTAGTGTCGGTATTGTGAGTAGATTCATGGAGAGGCCTAAGGTGTCTCACTTGGCGGCGGTCAAGAGGATCCTTAGATATGTGAAAGGTACTATTGGCTGCGGAATCCTCTTTCCCGTATCGGACACGGGGCGTAAGTGCAATTTACTTGGCTACACCGATTCTAATTGGTGTGGAGATAAAGATGACCGAAAATCGACGGCGGGGTACATCTTTATGTTCGACAGTACACCAATCTCGTGGTGTTCAAAAAAGGAACCGGTTGTAGCACTCTCTTCTTGTGAGGCCGAGTACATTGCGGCGTCGTTGGGTGCGTGCCAAGCTATGTGGCTTGTGAATCTATTAAAGGAATTGGGATGAGGTGATGATGCTGCCACCACACTGTTTGTAGACAATGTTTCCGCAATTAATCTTGCGAAAAATCCGATTGCACATGGAAGGAGCAAGCATATTGAAATGCAGTTTCATTATTTGAGAGAATTGGTCGGTGATGGGAAGCTTAGATTGAGCTATTGCCGAAGCGAAGACCAAGTCGCGGATTTGTTGACAAAGGGTGTGACAATTGATGTGTTCAAGAGGTTGAAGAATTGCTTGAGCATGATGGACTTGGAGCAACTAAAGTGAGGTGGTGTGTTGATGCTGTTAAAATTCTGTTACTGCTGTAGTTTTTCAACAAATAATAGAATTTAACAGCAGTGCCACTTTAGTTGTATTTTAGATTTTATTTTGTTATTCTCTCAATGTATAAATACTCTTTGTATATTCCAATTCCAAATTAATGCCAAAATTGATATTCATCCAATACTGTTATATTTTACCCTAAAATTTCTCTCTCTCTCAATTTCATCTTCTTCCCCAATTTCTTTCTTCCACCATTGTTAAACCTTCGTTCTGATTTTTATGTTCTAACACGTTTATCTAAATATTTTTTATCAATTTTCAGCCATTAGATGAAGCATGAGAGAGGTGGCAGAAGAGAAAAGCAAGAGATGATCTGTTTTGTAAAATGACTATTACTGTTTTGTAAAATGACTATTACTATTTGCCTTTCTCCTATGGTTACCGTTATACGCTAGTAATAGTGGGGTCCATTGTTCTGTTCTTGTTCTTCCTTTATAAACTCACTGTTTTATTTTTCTCTCTTACTTCAGCACTAGTAAAGTTGCAGCAGCATAGAAGAAAAGACGATTGCCTATCAAGAAGAAGAAGAGATGCCTAAGTTATCATCTCACCAACCACTTCACCTCTCTTCCTTTATCAGACATGTCAATTACAGGTCCTCTCTCACTCTTTCTATATGTAGGCATGTATGTCTTTGTGTGTTTGTTTTGATCTTTCAATTTGTTTGATGCTGATACAGCTGTGGTTCGTGCGGTTATGAACTCAACTTGAACTCAAGCAACCGCAACACAACATCTCTGGTGGATTCAAATTACGGAAAATCAATTAAGAAGAAAAGGAAGAGATCTCTCATTTCGTTCTTCTCTGTTGACGAAACCAGATTCACTCACATTCAACAATTCTCATTCTCCTGGATTTCAATTTTCAATTTCCATCGCACAGCAACAACAGCAACGAAACTACTCTGTCGCAGCTGTGGAAACCACCTAGGTTATGCTCGCACTTTCCCTTCTAATTCTAATTCATGGGATGGTATCTCTGATTCTAGAACTTTCTACATCAAACTCAACGCTATTCAACCTTCTTCATAACTCCTTTTCTTGTTTAGTTTCACTATTATAGAGAATCTCTCAATGTCAATTATCACTGCATAAGAATAATAAATGTTGGCGTCTTTCAGGAACAAAATAGTGTTACTTGTTATTCAGTTAGAGTTAGTTATAATTTATTGTTTCTCATTTGTATCAATGTAGTTCTATACTTTTGTTCAATATGAAAGTACCATATTTGATTCCCTTTCAATTACAGCTTTTTCGCTAGGTTTTTTTTGTTCAATATGCAAATTTACACTTACAGACCGACTCTAACAACTTTCGACATCATCTGGATCTAAAATATTGAACGGGATGATACATTTTCTCCAAATGATTTGGATAGAAAGGACTTGAAGAAAATCAAGAAAGAAAGAAAAAGTAAACTTAGTGTTGCAATATGTGCATAATATTAATACTCTCTTTTTACTCAACCCAATTTATGTCCAACTGTTTTAGTTCTGTATGCCACTTGTGTGTGTCTTGAGAAATATAGGGTCTAGATGCTGTATTGATCTCGCTATCTACATCGGGTGATTCCATTTGATCATTCTCCTTATCCTTGCCAAGGTTGTCCCGACTGGTTCTTTTCCTCCTTGCCTTGAGTGACAAAAGGCGCGAAACCTCGTGAAGTCCACCCCACTTTTCTAGCGCTCGTGCAATATCGAATCGGCCTGCGAGTAATCTCCATTATGTACTACGAGCAATGCAAACAGTACAATTAAAGTTGAGAACGGGAATTTTTCAACCTACCTACACGTTCAAATGATTTTCTACTCGGCATAAATGACGGGTCCATTCCCCAGCTCCTTTGAAATCTACTTATCTGCAGGAAGAAATGAATTATGTTCTGATAGAACCTGTAAACAATGTTATGTTTGTTAATATGGCGAGTGTGTACCTCTTCCTGCAAATTTTCAAGACTATCCCAGTAACCCTTTGGTTTGCGGTATTTGTAAGCTAGAGCAAGGTTCATCATGGTTGCAATCTTTCTGAATCCGCCCATGCGAGTTATAGCCTTCTCAATATCCACTCTTCCATGCAACCGAAGCTGCTTTCTCATTGGCATAAACCCTTCCTGTCCGTGTTCAGCAACGAATTTCAGTAGTTCAGATTTTAAGACTTCAATATCCCTCTGTAATCCTGGAACTCTTGACCTTTGAATAGACGAGCTTTGAACATTATAATCAGAAAAATCATCAGCTGAACTAGAGCTGTTATCATATCCAGAGGCAGATGTAATATTTTCTTGTCCGGAATTTGTAGGCTGGTCACAAACTTCCGAAGATTGAGATGCTTTCTGGTTCTCAACGTAGTCTCTTATTGCAGACAGGTTTGATGGCAGATCTTCATAAATGACCTGAAACAAGGAAATGAACACATTTCAGCCATTTAAGGGTTAGAAAAACTGTTTTTGTTTGTATTAGATCAAAAACAATATGAAATTGATATAGATCAACCAAATCAAACTAATCGACAAAACCTCTTCCATGATAGCTTCAGAAAGGAAAGTATCTTTGCGCATTTTTGACTCCACCGAGTACTTTAGAAGTGTATGATGATTTCCTAGTTGCTCAAAAGTCCATTTTCCTTGGAATGAGTCGAAATCACCTTCAACCTGTTCAAAACTAATCTCCTGTTCTAGCTGTTCACACAAATCTAACACAACACGGGCGTGAAGCACCATATAAAGAAGGCCCTTGCACCCTTCCTGCATGGTGATTTAATCTAAAAATTACATCAATCACATACGATTGTGTGTTTGTATCAGTTTTTGTGCAGATAAAGTGGCCGAAAAATATACAGTTAAGAGCTAAGGTTGCTCCGTACCTGAAGAATGCGGACCTTATTCTTATCTCGTGATAAAATCTTACTGATTGCTAAATTTGGAACTATCCTGCAACAAAACATTTTTTGCCCTGGAGTTACGTCGGAATAATGAAAAACAAGACCTAGAAATATTTTACAACATGCTTACCAACATCTCTAGTATAAAAAGGAAACACACATTACTTACTCAGGAAGCATCTCATAGGAAGACATAACATTCCATACATCAGAAACAGGAGCTTTAACTGTTATGCTTGCAACAACACACCGATGAACACCTCCGTTTTCCTTCACATGAAAAAACATTTTCATTAGTAACTTCGACTATAATTCCTTTTAAGAATGAAAGCCATCTAATAACAATTAAGCACATATAAGTTACCAAAAGTCCATCGAATCTGCGGAGATGAACTTCGTCCACTCCACAAGGCTTGTCAAGGCTACAAACTTTTCCAAATATACCCCAACTGCTGTTTAACTCACTGGAAGATGTAGGCAATGAACTGGAAATTGAAGTTTCCAAACCTTCCTTATCTTCTCCAGATGCCAATTTGTCGATTTCACACAAAGAACCGTTTATCTTTTTGACAGAAGATCCATTAATAGCCAAAGCTTTGTGCAAATCATCTTCTGGTAGAGGAAGTTTCTGATTCCCCAAAATAGTCCTTTCAACTCTATAGGCCAAGGCTCGAAGATTCACAGGAAGATCCGATCTGATAATCCTTTCCAAGAAAATAGCTGGGAAGTTGAATCTTGGTATCACATTAACCTCATAAGATAAATTAGTCGACGATGACCTGCAAAAATCGGAAATGAAGGCTATAAAATCATAATATAATTTCTTCATATTATGCAAGGTTGCTTATTAACTTTCATATGTATAGATTCTACCTTGTTCCAGATTTTACAGACCATTTTCCCTCAAACTTCTTAAAGTCTCCATCAACCATGGAAAAGTGAAGTTCTCGATTCCATTCCTAGAACATTAAGTTTAGATATTAATACAGATGAAAAGTATCCTAAATTGTTTCTACTCTTCACCGATATCCACATCTCAGTAACACAGAGAACTGATTGCTACTAGTACGCACTACGCAGTAACAAAATCAACGAAGAAAAATGAATATCACCAAATGTTTAAGAATGCTTACAGAATTGAGAAATTCTTGAAGATCCAAAACAACACGAGCTTCGATGTGCCAATACATTGCCCTTTGAAATCCTCTTTGCTCTAACCATATCCTTCCAGGAAATGGGCAAGGAATACGTCCACTAACAACAAAACAACACTAGTATTATCAGAGCCGTCTTTGAGAGCGTGCAAGACAGAAGCACAGACACACAAGGCCTAGTTAAGCCGCGGCTAAACAAGGCCTCTAACAATATTGTCAATATATTACATGATTGGATTTTGTATTAAGCGCCTACACCATAAATGCTTACAGATAATCTATTTCTATAACCAAAGTAAAACTATTTTCATATTAGCAATAAAAACTGACATAAGCAAATCCAAACAAGGCCTTGATAGATTACCTCCAAACAAGATTTGGTATGAAATCAGCGAGGTGTTCATAATCAGTGAGAGCATTCCAAACGGAATTAATATCAGCATTGATAGAAATCTCAGCCTTAACTCTCCGTTCCCTCCAAGAAACGACTTGAAGCTCACAGTGAACTTCACGGTCACCATCTTCTTCTAGCCCATTATTGAAATATCCTTCTTTACCATCCAAATGGCTTCGGGGTTTGCAGTGTGTTGGTGAGGAGAGAGCAATTCCCTTGTAAAAAAAGCGAGGGAAAAAGTGGAGACTGAGTGAGAGAAATGGTGGTTTGAAATGTAGGGAGGAGCGTAAAGAAAGAAGGTTGGCGGTTGAAGAAGAAGAAGAAGCTCTGCATGTAGTGATCATTGAGTGAATGGAGTGTGAAGAAGAAGAAGTAGTAACAGCAGGTTAGTTGTTGTTAGTGTTAATGATGTCTGATGACATATTGGCATAGGTTATGGTGTGGTCGCATTGTGGCCACTGGTTTTTGGGTTGTTGTTATCTGATGGTGTTTGTTTACTACACTTTTGTACATCTCAATTGGTGGTTCCAACTCTATACACGTATATCTTCCTATTTAGGTTCTTCCTATGTATTTTCTTATTGCTATTCCATTCGAGGATTTAATTTTGGTGTTTCCTTGAGTGGGCTCTTTGCTCTTAGGATTTTATTATTCTTTACTCACATTCTATACCATTATATACCAACATTAATGAATTTTTTTTCTTCTTTCTATTTTAAGAAATGGAGCAATCGTCAATAATATTTAGTAACCCAATATGACAACAATACAGAAATAAAGTAAAAACAACAAAGAATACAAGGGAATTGATAACTTAGTGTAAATAACACTCATATTTGGAGGAGACTCTATGCAAGAAAGAAAATTTATACTTTAATAGATATAATACAAAGTGTTTTAGATAAACAAGTCTCTTGTTCAATGTCCCTTTTCTTAATTTTACTCTTAATGTCTTTCGATTTAAAACTCCCCCTAAATATGCGATTCTCTTCTCACTTTCTCTCAATCAATAACGCTAGTGATCAACAACAATAATCAAAGTGATCATTGTTGAATTACAACTCAACTACACAAACCATCTATTTATATAAATTAAGCAATAGCTGTTAGAACTAGATTTGTTCATGACATATTCTCTATTAATTTTGATGATAACAAAAGTATTGAAAGAACAATGATTTATTTGATGCGTGTTTTATTTATGCAGGTTCTTGTACATAAATAATCAGAATCTGTTGTACTTAGACACACTTGAGAGTTGCTTCATTGCTACCTTCTGGTGGCAGAGTATAAAAAATAATTTCTAGTGTGGCTTGACGCAGACTCTGAGCTGAAGGCCTCAGTATTCAGACGAGTTACTACACTTGGTAATTGTATATCAGCATCTGGTACCATTCAGAGTTGGTGATAAAGTTGTGGTTGTCCGTACTGCAGAAAACAGGTTGTATTGTCTTATCAGCTTGTCAGCTAGAGTCTACACGATTGCAAGGCTCAAGAAAGGTTGGCATGCTCTACAGATATCTGCTCTCAACGACTCTATAAGTACAGAACCTCTTGAAGACTCAAAGGTTAAACGTGTTACACACTGGATTCAGAATCTGTTGTGCATCAATCTTCAACGGCTCTTGTACTATGGAGTAAATGCAAAGAAACTTGATCAAGTTACTTCTCTCAGCGACTAGTTTCTACAAAGACTATAAATATGGCCGAAGATTCAAGTTTGAATCTTAACAAGGATTCTCCAGACGAAGGAGTAGCAAGATCAAACAATTATCAACTCTAATGTAATATGCATATTTTCTGTTATAGGTTGTAATTGTAAAAGCCTTAAGATTTTTTACCATTTAATATCTTAGAAATCTTAAGAGCTTTAGGTATTTGTTATGATGATTTCCCGTAACTCTGATGCTAGTATCATGTATACCTTGTTCTCTATTCTGCTGAACCTTCAGTAGTTTAGATCAAGTCTCTTGCTATGTGCTTGAGCAGAAGTCTTGTATCATTGGGATTCAAGCAACAAGTCTTGAACCAAGATGCTTAAGCCACGTAAGTCTCATTGCTTAAGTGCTTGAGCTGTGAAAATCTTATTCAACTAGTCTGATTGAGCAAATGAAGTCTCTGTCTGAGGGGCGTGAGCAGGAAGTCTCAAGTCCTGCTTGAGCAAGGAAGTCTCAGTCTGGATGGCCAAAAGAGAAGGTGGCTCGGTCAGAGGGCGTGAGCAAGAAGTCTTAGACATGTGCTCTAAGCAAGGGTAAGTCTCAACCAGAAGACCTTTGAAGAAGGTGGCTCGGTTAGAAGGTGTGAGCAAGGAAAGTCTTAGACATGTGCTCTAAGCAAGAAAGTCTCAGACAGTTGGTTTGAGAAAGTGTAAAAAACTTATGCAAAAGCATAAGCGATTGTAATCATGAAGTGATTATAATGAAAATCTCTTGTGTGGAAAGGGGACTTGAGTACTCTTAGTTAGGGGAGGAACCAAGATAAATCTTTTTTGTCTTCTTCTATTATTTATTTACTTCTGTTATAATTGCTGCCAATGAATTAAAACAAAATTTGAACACCAGTTCTGATTCTGAAACTCTGATCAGAAGTTAAATTAAAGAAAACGCAAAACATAATTCAACCCCCCATTCTTGTGTACTTTTCAAACCATCAGTTAATTCAGAGCTTGGTCTGTGCTTAACACTTAACAATGACCCAAATAATGATCAAATAAGAAAAGTATAATTCTTCTTCAAGAAGGAATCAAGTGCCACATGAAAAATATCATACAATTGTTCCTACCATATCCAAAGGATGATTTCAATGAATTTAAATGATGGAAAAGCTAAACATATTTTTAACTCATTGGTCTTGATAAAGGATTGCTGAAGGTCTATAAAATATCATTGAAAGAGGTATTACTATAGAAGTTGGTGGTGTAAAGATGATCATCTTGGAAATCTCTTTCACCAGCTCAGAAGATGCATATTGAATATCTTCAGAGGTAGTTGCATTCTGGTAGATGCTCTATCTCACTTCTAAGTATATCAACATCATCGATGTGCATGATGCTTGGACTATCTTTGAATTCTTGTGCTCAGATTTGTGGGGATCAGTTTTTGAAGCTTGAACAGTTACACTTCATCTAATCTTTTCAAGCAAATTCTGAGAAGATTGCTTTGAGACTTAAATCTAAGATCGCAGTTATTCAGGATGTTTACATCTTGAATCTGCTGTGTTCTGAAGGTTTGTCTTGCAGTCTTCAAAGGAAAGAAATGAAGTTAGATGATGAAAAACTATTCAACAGTTCACCTTCTCAATTTAGCTCAAGTTCTTTGGAATGACTAATGATAAGAAACTTAGGTTTCTTGTCAGAAGAACTTCCATACTGGCTGAATGGATTGTAATATTTGTTGATAGAAGAGTAACTTCAAAAGCTTCTGAAATACTTGTATTTCAACTAATTTCTCAGATCTGAAAGCAAGAAGAAACACTACCAGAACCTAATATTTGATGCTTTTCAACGTCTAAACTTTTGAGCTGATATTAGTGCAGGATACAGATGAAAAGAAGCATCCGTGTTCTGAAATAAATATCTAGTATTGGAGAGCAAGAAATGTTGTTAAATCTATCTTGCTTCAAAATATTTGATAATGTGGAGTTTGTTCTTTAAGGTGATATCTTAAGAAACTCCATTGCTTCTTGATTGAGGATCATCATGGAAGTTATTTTAAAATACATTTCTATTAGAAGTCTTTAATTTCTCTTTGAGTTCTGTCAGTCGTACTAAGACAATATTTTGATTTGCTTTGTGTCAATTTTTGATAGCTAACACCATCTGGTTCTGAGCTTGTTGTTACACCCCAAAATTTGCCCTTTCCTTTCCTAACCTTAACTGGCTTTTGTCTGCATTCATCTGCATCTCCATTAGGTTATAAATTTGCATTCATTCATTTGCATCGAGCTCCTAAGGCATAGGATTACATTGGATCTTTAAATCAGGGTTTCCTATTTGCTTTGAGGCACTTTCATTCAAGTTTGAAGCAAGGGTTTGATCTTGCAACATCGTGAGTATCTTTCCATCAAAGTTCATCCAGCTACGAGGCTTTTCCTCTGCCAGGACTGCAAGACAGAACTGCAAGACAAACGCATTCAGAACTGCAAGACAATAACCAACGCAACATCCAGAAAACTAACCTCAACGCATCAAAGCCACAATTCAGGCACTCTCCACAACCAAAACGCGCATCAACAACAACAACCTGGTGAAACACACTAAACGACAATGCATACCCTTTCCTCCACTTTCCTATAAATCACACTATTCTCACCTCGTTTAGACAAGTTCGTTTAGAACCAAGTCCACCCTGTCAAATTCTTTCCTCAATCACTTTCAACCACAACTCCTTCAAACCTTCAACAACATCAAACCCATAACCTTCCGACTCAAAACCCACCAACAAATCCCAAATCAGAACAGAACAGTGAAATGAGAAGAAAAGGAATGAAAACGAATTGAAACATTAACCAAACCTGGAAATCGATTCAAATCAAAGGAGAGAGATCGCGCAACAAGGAGGTTGGACCGAGTTGTTCGTGTTATCCCTTTTTTTATTTCTTTCTTCCAAGTTGTTTTGACGATGAACTTTATTTTGGCTTTCCAAATCTGATGTTATTTTACATTGTTTTTTATTTGTTTTTGAAAAAGGGTGAGAGCTGAATGAAACTTATTATTGTTACTAAAATCGTGCCTTGCCTTTCATTAAGATTGATTTTTATTTTTTCATGGTAAATGTGATTTCCTTGGATCCATGGTCTGTTTTGTTTTTAGTGGCTTGCCCTTGTTGGCTTTGAGAAAAAACAAAATGAACCATGTTTTGTTTTTTTAGAATGATGGGCTTCAGTCCCATTTGGTTTCCATATTTTCACCACTGATTTGTTTCTACACCCCCTCTAATCTTATTTTTATTTATTTATTTTTAATTCTTTTATTTTTTCCCATTATTTCTAAAAGTATTTTAATATACTTCTTTAAAAATGTGATATTTGTTTAGCAATTTATTTCATTCCATTTCGTTTTCATTTTTTATTTTCGATTCTCCTTTGGTCGGTGAACATCTAAAAGTCTTGGATTGTCGATTCATCGATGAAAATCCATGATTAAGGTTAGACCATTTTCTTTTCTGATTTATCTCATTCCATCCCGATTTCCATTTCATATTAACTTCGTCTTTTCATTTCAATTATTGGTCGATGAAGTCTTTGATGTCATAGATGTTGGTTATCGAAGTTGTTAACCTTCATTATTACAAATATGTAGTGAATGATCTTCGAGATAACTTTCTATACTTTGGGATCGTGATAGGTTACCTTCAATTAATCGACGAAAGTTTGTGATTAAGACGAGACCGTCCTCTTTTCTTTTCGTGTGGCACGATTCATCGAGAACGATCTACATAACATTGCTCTATCATGTTTTAGCACAAGTATCGTTTTTGCGCGACCTCATATAGCATGATCTTTGTCATAGACCGTGCTACGATGGTTTAGCACTATAGTAGACCCGATTCATCCGATCAATGAAAATTAACGATTAACAACTAACCACTAACTTTAATTTTTATTCAATATTATCTTGCTTTACTTTTCTGTCAATATATCATGTTCATATTATTATTTCTCATATTACTATTGTTCATATTATCATCTTATTCATATCATTGTCATATTATTCATATCTTGTTCATCTAACCCTTTTCTTGTTCATCTTATTCAAAAAACACAAAAATATTATAAAACTATCGAAACCCTAAAAACGATTAATTGGTGGACTGTGGTTACTATTCTAAGACTTGGAGTTTAGACTTTGTACATAAAGACCCTAGCATGGAGATTTTTGTCTGAACTTTTGTTAATTGCTTAGTTTAGGACACCTCGCACACACACGGCTTCCTTTTGGGCTACCTGAAAATGATACATTTTATTTCTCACAATCCTGTGTACTTTACATGTATCCCTCTCCCCATTACAATGTAATAGTCTAGTTCTTTTTTCTTTTTATGCTTGCTTGCTTGCTTGTTAAGAAAAATAAAATGAACTAGGTTAGAACACCTTTTCAAAATAAAGAACAAACAAGGTTTGATCCAACGTCAAGTCAGTTTTCAAACTCATTAACTTGATTCACCTTAGGGTTTCTCCTCTCTTCTCATTATCATTTCTTATCTCTTCCATTAAACCCCACACTAACCTTGTATGTATTTCACCCTTGTAAGTCGATTGCCTTGCGCATCGCCATCAACGTACCTTGATCTTTTCACCACCCATTCTTTTCAAGCCTTTTCTCTCTTTTTTTTTTGTCTCCTTGAGTCTAAAAACCTTGGTCTTGTACCAAGTGCATTTTAAAAATCTTTTTCTCAATAAACTTAGATGGTTGTGGAGTGGTTAGGCGAAGGCCTCGTCCTATCCCGAGTGCTTGACATTACCTTTAGGGTTGACTGTCGTAAAGCACTTACCATCTAAAATTAAAACATCTTTAACAAGAGAATACAGTTCTCTTTGTATTTAATTAAAGAGAGAGGATAGAGTGAAGACTTCTTCCTCTCCGAGTATTAGGATGCTCACTTTAGAGTGTGTGGTCTCGATACTCGTCTTTCAATACGAAGACGTGACCGTATTTGCCACACCATTTTCAAAACAAATCTTTTGAGATAAAGAATTAGGTACTACCCGCAGGGGTTCCTATCTGAGGACTTATTTCACCCCTAAAATCAATTTCCACCAATCTAATGTGACATCTTGCCTTGATGGCAAAGATCAACCTTTTCAAAAAGAGCATGTTACGTCCGTTATATCACAAACAGGTAATGCATAAGACTCCATGAGCGAGCTGCAATACACCTAACTGCTAGAATGCGAATGTTAGCATCGTCCATAAAAAACACCAATAAACCGTAGTCCCACGAGCTACGGACGCTCTGATTCTTCACTTCTTTTAAGTGAAGATACATAGGCACAAGGGCCCCAATCCTTGGCGAGCACCCTTCCATTTTCTTCACCCGTAGTCCTTCGAACTACGTTGACAATGACTTTCCCATTGCACGAGGGAATATGCAGGTATATGACTGCAAAGTCCAATCGAGTCTCTATTTTGTTTCCACCCTTTTCTTTTCCTTTCTTTCATCCTTTTATTTTCAATCTTTGTTTCTTACCCTTCTCTCTCCTTTTTGGAACACTCTTAGAAGTAAAACCTTTAGCAGACGTCCTTACACATAGACAGGCAAATGGTTCCCATCGAGTACGATGGATGTGGGGGGTGCTAATACCTTCTCTTCACATAACTGGCTTTCGAACCTATAATTTGGTTGTGAGACCATCTTATCCATTCTTCTTGGGGTTTTCTCGATATTTTCCATTCCCCTTTTGAGATAAATAAAGTTCGATGGCGACTCTCTGTTTCTTTCGCCTCACGTTGTTGGATTTTTCGAGTAGCGACAACTGGCGACTCTGCTGGGGACTGGCTCACTCTAGCAAGCCAAACCTAGTTTGTTTGTCACATGTTTTGATTGTTTACTTTTATTACTGCATTATTGCTTTATTGGTTTGATTGTGTTCCTCTTATCTGTTGGTTTATTGGGATGGTTTGTGAGGAGAAAGGCTTTTTACCCGAGCTTTTCCAATATACATTAAGCTAGGAGGTGGCTGCTTTCTGATTTTCGAGACTTAGGACTCGTTGAGTTGGTTTGACTTTCACCGCTCAGATGAGGCCCCTTTGGGAATGATTATGTCTTAAGAGCAGTCGTAACTGCGTTTTTATTTCCGACCTGGGAGTCTGTGATTCTGAGGACCTTTGTTGAACCCTATTCCAAAGGTTACTAAGACATAACTCTGTGCTCATCCTTTGAAGGGATTAATGTCTTACGAATCATTGTTATGATGGAAAACTTTTGAGGGCTTAGTGCATGGGACCTTGTTTGAAAGCCCTTGGAATTCCCTGTTTGTAAATCAATAGATTGCCTACCTGAGGGGAGAGATACATGTTGTGCGAACCTCTGACTCAATGAACTTTGGTGTCATGTCTGTTGCATTCATAACATTGAATTTTCATATCATTTGCATATCATAGGCCCAACCTAGAACTTACAACAACATTGCCTTCTGCAGTAGAACAGACTGACTTCTCAACATTCCTACTATGCTTGCAATGATCAAAGGCTGATTATGGAGCAATTGCATGCGGAGTTGGTGGAGATGCGTACTCAGATGGGACAATTTATGGTAGAGCTGCAGGCTTTGTCCCAAGGTCAGAAATTGCTAAGGGAGGAGGTTAGCCAATTGAAGACTCTGATGAGCCTGGTCATGGAACTCCTGAAGACAATGTTAAGGAAAGAATGAAATCCTACACCTGATGCTGCAACAGTAGTTGTTGTTCCTCCTCTTCCTGTGGAATCTCTCCCAAATTATAAATTACCTCGTGGGTTTACTTCACAAGCCAGGGTTCCAGAATCTCCATGTCACCATCAGCCATTTCTTGTTGCCCAAGGGAATCCTAAGAGCGTAGAATTTAAACAGAGGTCAAGGGAGTCCGAGAAGAAGTTTGATCGAATTCCAATGCCATATGCGCAACTATTCCAACACCTGCTTAAGCTTTAGCTGATTAAGCTCTATACTTTGGAACATCCTCCCACAAAGATTCCTTCGGGCTATAACGTCAATGCTAGGTGTGATTTCCATTCTGGAGCACCTGGACATAGCATTGAAGACTGTAAGAAATTCAAGTACAAGGTCCAAGAGCTCATTGATTCAAAGATAATCAAGTTCACTCCATGTGGTACGAATGTGCAAGGTAATCCTACTCCAGATGCTGCAAAAAGGATGGACGCTCATTCCCTTTCTCCCTGATCTACCTCAAGATAGGGGCATATTCCATGACCGCAAGTTTCGAAACCTCCACGTCAGCAACCTTTGCTTGTTCCCCAACCAAATCTGAAGAGAAAACCTCCTGAACAAGTCGGATGTTTAAATCGGTATCAATAACAAAGCTGCTCTCAGAAGAGGCGACAAAGACCAAGAAAGCCAGAGAGAAATTTTGTTTTCTACCAATGTCCTACAGTCGGGTGTTGCCAAATTTGATCAAAGGAGGACTGTTAGTGCCAAAAGAGCTGAACCCGGTGCTTTTTACATACCCACCTGGATTTGACGCCAACGACTGATGTGACTACCATGTTGGGGCATAGGGGAATTCAAATGAAGATTATAAGACGCTCAAGCATAAGATCCAAGATCTGATTGAGTCCAAGTTGATCTCAGTTACGCCTCAAGGCCTTCAAGTTAACTCTTCATCTAGTCAGGTGGTTTGTCGGTCTCGTTTATGGAAGAAGCTTTTAAGAGTAGGTGAAGAAGGCTATCATAATGGCCTTAATAAGCAAGGAAGCTAGCCAATAACAAATCAAGAAGGAATGCTCAGTTCTCCGAAGCTGGCAATTTTTAAATCATGTCTTTACTTTGCATTTGTAGTTTCTTTTCTGTTAAGTGCTACTTGCTTTAAGTCATTGTTGTTTAAAAATGGTTTTATTGATGAAATGAATATTCATGTTTTGATTAAGTCTATTCGTGCTCACTCATACTTTTTAAACATCAAACGCTTGTTTAAGCAAAATTCGAGGGAGGATGATGAAATTGAAAGACGCAAAACCTCTGATGGTATGCGTTTGAATAAAACCCAACTGATGATGTACATGCATTGTTTCAAATCCCTAAACACTGGAGAGATAAGGAGTTAGTCCCTAGTTAACCACTTCGAGCCTAGAAGTAGGAGTTTCCTTCGGATCTTTAAACCCTTAAGCTTAACCTAGGGCAGGGTAGTGTTCAGTTAATCTGACCATGCAGATGCATCGGTTGTTCTTCAATGACCAATGACTTAGCAGTCACAAAGCTTTCCAAAAAAAATATAAAAAAAGAAAGCCTGTTAAGTCAAACACCCAAAGAGAAGACTTAGGCAAAATCAAGGCAATCCCAATGGATTAAGAGCTTCAAAAGCAATCCATGCAAAAGTTAGGGATCAAAAATATGAAAATCAAAAGAGGTCCTTAATTCCTCGGGTAAAAATAAGATTCAGTGACCACCATGTCAAAAATCAAAAGGATCACTGACATCCATAGCCAAAGAAGGTGACTGTCATTTCAAGCGAATCTTGAAATGTCATCTTCGCTCTTACACCATAAAACTCTAGATGTGTGTCAAGTTAGCTGAACGTAGGGCTGGAGAACATCAAGGAGAATGGGTGGGTTAAGACAAAACTTTGAGCCTTAAATCCTTTTTATCAAACCGTGAACTAGACCACTTTACAACCCTTAAAAGACCTAATTAAAGCAGGGTTGTTCGAAAGCATACTTCGGTAAAATCACGTCAAAACTGACTCCTAGAGAGATTTGTTTACCATTCATGTTGGTATCAATGTGACATTCTGATCAGTGATTTATTCTCTATGTGTCGCAACTTAATTCCAGTGAACAGATTTGGATTTCAAAACTGTCATATGCATTGCATTAAAATTATGATTTTCAAAATGATCAGTTTTACTTGCGAGTAAGCACTTGACCCGAAGAAAGTTTTTGCAATGGAATGATTGATCAAGTGGTGAAACGCCTAAAGACTCTGTTAAGCAGAAGGGTAAGCCATTCCAAAATGTAATTAATCAAGGGAAATCAGGTCGAGATTCGACAAATCTCTCAAGGACCATTTAATCAGAAGCAATCAGTTCGAGATTCGACAAATCTCTTGAAGGTCAGTCATTTAGAGGCACTCCTTTACAGATTATCCAGTCAGGGGAAAAATCACTTCAAGACTGGGGTAGCTCATCCCAAAAGCATAAGAAATTAATCTGGTCCAGAGCGAAGATTAATCAGAAGTACCCCTTCAAGGGTCAGATTACTGGGGCAGTCCATCTCAAACTATCAGGGTACAGAAGTCCCAGGTTTCCTTCCATGGAAAATTCTTACAGAGATCCCGCAGGTTGGGGCAAGACTGGCGATAGAGGAACGTTTCCTCTCTATATCTCCAGAGCTACTCAAGCAAGTTCTGTCAACCTCCAAGTTCAAGACGAATGTCGGGAAGTCACGTTGAACACATTCCCTAACCTTTCAACCAAAAGCCTTGTAGCCAAGCAAAACACTTTCCAGCTTCAACCATACCTGACCTACCTCAGAGTTACCGGTCAAGCCTTCATAATCATTGCATTAATCATTATCATGCATTGGTCATGTCGCTTCGCTCATACATATCATTCGTCTAGCATAACATATCATGAAGCCTTGTAAAACTGAACAAGAAAACCAAAAGCCCAATCCCTATTGGAAACCACCAAAAGCCCACTTTGCTGGAATTTTCATGAACTCAAAACCCAATCCGCATTGGTACCCATAAAATCTCTCACCTTCCAAAGAATACCAATCTAAAACCAATCACCATCAGGTTTCACCTGTCTTTCCCAGCAAAGTCCAGCCATACTTGGCACATCCTACTTTCCCCAGCAGCCCGAGCATACATCGATATTCTACATATAGTAATCATCATTACATTGTATCCTCATATGCATAGCATTTCTATTTTGAAATGGAGCATTACGCCATAGAAAAATTCAAACATGCATGCGAAGCATAAGCCAGTTTTGGTACCTTGCGCGAAAGCCCGAATCAATCCTTAATCAAAACAGTGACATATCCCCAGAGAATTCCAATCCCATTTCTCAGCAAACATTTCAATCAACCTCTCTATTTCTTTTGGTTCATAGATCATACGTCGATCTTTCCCTCGATCACTCCTTGTCCATCAACCCTTTAATGACGACATTCCTTCTGTCAGATTTTCTTTCCATTAAACCCCTTTGATGATGTTAGCTTTTGTTAGTTTTTCTTTCCGTCAAACTTCTTTGACGATGTGTTTCTTTGGTGCAGCTTTTATTCCATCTACCCCTTTGATGATGTCAGTTTTCATTAGTTTTTCTTTCCGTCAAACCCCTTTGACGATGTGTCTCTTCAGTTCAGTCTTCTTCCCGCCAAACCCCTTTGACGATGTGTTTTCTTCTTCTATTTTTATTTCGTCAAACCCCTCTAATGATGTCAGTTTTCGTTAATTTTCTTTCCGTCAAGTCCCTTTGACGATGTGTTTTCTTCTTCTGTTTTTATTTTGTCAAACCCCTTTGATGATGTCAGTTTTCGTCAGTTTTCTTTTCGTCAAACCCCTTTGACGATGTGTTTTCTTCTTCTGTTTTTATTCCGTCAAACCCCTTTGTTGATGTCAGTTTTCGCCAGTTTTCTTTTCGTCAAACCCCTTTGACGATGTGTTTTCTTCTTCTATTTTTATTCCGTCAAACCCCTTTGATGATGTCAGTTTTTGTCAGTTTTCTTTCTGTCAAACCCCTTTGAAAATGTGTTTCTTTGGTTCAGTTTTATTTTCGTCAAACCCCTTTGACGATGTGTATTTTAGGTGCAGTTTTCATATTGTCAAACCCCTTTGATGATGTCAGTTTTCTCTTCCGTCAACCCTTTCGACGATGTCAATTTCTTTCTCATCAACACCTTTGATGAGATTTCCACCAAGTTTCTCTTCCCGTCAATTCTTTGATGATGCGTCTCTTTGATGATGTCTCCTTTCGATAAGTTTCTCTTCTCGTCAATTCTTTGACGATGTATCTCTTTTAAAGTTTCTCTTCCCATCAATTCTTTGACGATGTGTCTATTATGAAGCTTCTCTTCCCGTCAATTCTTTGACGACGTGTCTCTTATGAAGTCTCTCTTCCCGTCAATTCTTTGATGATGTGTCTCTTTGTGATGTCAGTTTCTTCCCGTCAATTCTTTGATGATGTGTCTTTTTGTGATGTCAGTTTCTTCCCGTCAATTCTTTGATGATGTGTCCTTTTGACGATGATGTTCTTTCTCTCCATCAACTCTTTGATGAATAGAACTAGTATTTTCATGTTCCCCAGCGGAGTCTTGTTTCTCTTCGCTTTAGGTTATAGGTCCGTTGATTCTACTTCCTTTCACCCATTTTTCGGGTATTAGATCCTTTGATCTTACTTCGTTTCAATTTTTTTGTAAGTCCGCCTTCGGCCGACAATCTCTTTTTTAAGTTTGCCTTCGGTCGACATTCCCTTTCAAATCCACCTTTGGTTGGTACCCTATTACCTTACTCTTTTTTCTTTTCCCCACATAGTGCAAATTTCTGGGTTCTTTTGTACTCAATCCCCTTCTACCTAGAATGTCTGAAAGGTGTTACTCTTCATACGTTCGGGTTTAAGTCGATTGAATAGGGGCGACTATTACACCCTAAAATTTGCCCTCTCATTTCCTAACCTTAACTGGATTTTGTTTGCATTCATCTGCATCTCAATTAGGTCATAACTTTGCATTCATTCATTTGCATCGAGCTCCTAAGGCATGGGATTACATTGGTTCTTTAAATCAGGGTTTCCTATTTGCTTTGAGGTATTTTCATTTAAGTTTGAAGCAATGGTTTGATCTTGCAGCATCGTGAGTATCTTTCCATCAAAGTTCATCCAGCTATGAGGCTTTTCCTCTGCTAGGACTCATCAAGTATCAAGCTTATTTGCTTCAAGATTTCATCATGATATCCGTCGATAATGAGGAGCTAGGGTTTTGTTGGTTGTTAACATCTCAAGTTGTTTTTTTCATCAGTATGCACCCGAAGCATGGATTTTAGGGTTTATTACCCCTTTGTGTTCAAGATGGGCGTGTGTTGTTCAATTCAGATTTACCTGAGGCTAGCAGGCCTGGATGTGTGTGCAGTTCAATTGGATGTGATCTTGGTCTTTGTCAAGAAAGGAGTTTGTTTCATTCTCAAGATGTATTTTGTCATGAATTAATACTTTATGTCTGAAGATCAACAAATTAGGGTTTTAGGTGTCAATTCAAGTTCATTTGGTGGATTCAGTTTGTAGAGCATTCAAGTCAGTGCATTGGAGTTCATAATTTCAAGGCATGTCCATCAAGTCCACATTACTTGTCCATAAGGTTTAGTGTGGGTAATTTGGTTCATCAGTATTCAAGGACTTAGATGTGAAGGTTTCATGGATGTGTGGAAAGGCAATTCATATTTCTAAGCCATTTTATCCATTCCCGTAACTCTTTCTATCCATTTCGTTATTTTCGTTTTTTAATCCAAACCATTATCCATTTCTAAATATTTCACATCCATTTTTCAAGCGCACTTCTTTCAATTCATTCAAGTCCATATTTCATTTACCCAATTCAAAATTCAATTTCACTTCAAATTTCATGTCCAAGGTCCAAAGTGCAGTTCAGAATCAAGTTTTCAAGCTAAAGTACATTTCATGTTTCTTTCTAAAAGTTGCATTTTCATGTCCAAAATCAAGTCTCCATTTTGATCAATTCTAATTTCATGCATCTTAAGTTTCAAATTGCAATTCCATTCAAAGTTTCACTCAAGATTCAAATTGTATTTAAGTTCACTCATTTCAAATTCCAAGATTTAAACTCATGAAAAATATCCATGTTTGATTCAAGTTACATACCAAGGTTACTAAATTCCATTACCAATAATCGTTACCAATGACCAAGGTTGCAAGAAAATGTCACAACAAGAAAATGTCCAAAATAAATTCAAGGTAAATTCAAGGCCCATATCACAAAATGACCAAGTTAGGGTCCATGTTACAAATTGTCAAAATTACAAAACCTCATTACAATACAAGTCCCAATTACATTCCACTACAATTGGAAAAAAATAAGAGGAGAAATAACAAGCTCTTGATATACACACACAGCCACTTCGCACCATGTTTAGCCAATGTCAATCACAATTCAAGCCACTTTACCAGCCACCAACCTTGACAAAATGCTTCGAGCGATGCACCACTTTTTTCAAACCTTAGCAGCACAAACGCATTCAGACATGCAAGACAATAACCAACGCAACATCCACAAAAATAACCTCAATGCATCAAAGCCACAATTCAGGAACTCTCTACAACCAAAATACGCAACAACAATAATCTGGTGAAATGCACTAAACGGCAACGCATACCCTTTCCTTCACTCTCCTATAAATCACACTATTCTCACCTCGTTTGGACAAGTTCGATTAGAACCAAGTCCACCCTATCAAATTATTTCCTCAATCACCTTCAACCACAACTCCTTCAAACCTTCAACAAAATCAAACCCACAACCTTCCGAATCAAAACAACAAATCCCAAATCAGAACAGAATCGTGAAATGAGAAGAAAAGGAATGAAAACGAATTGAAACATCAACCAAATCTGAAAACCGATTCAAATCGAAGGAGAGAGATCGCGCAACAAGGAGATTGGACCGTGTTATCCGTGCTTTCCCTTTTTTATTTCTTTCTTCCAAGTTGTTTTGACGATGAACTTTATTTTGGCTTTCCAAATCTGATGTTATTTTACATTGTTTTTTATTTGTTTTTGAAAAAGGGTGTGAGCTGAATGAAACTTATTATTGTTACTAAAATCGTGCCTTGCCTTTCATTAAGACTGATTTTTATTTTTTCATGGTAAATGTGATTTCCTTGGATCCATGGTTTGTTTTGTTTTTAGTGGCTTGCCCTTGTTTGCTTTGAGAAAAACAAAATGAACCATGTTTTGTTTTTTTAGAATGATGGGATTCAGGCCCATTTGGTTTCCATATTTTCACCACTGATTTGTTTCTACACCCCCTCTAATCTTATTTTATTATTTTTTTTTAATTCTTTTATTTTTTTTCCCATTATTTCTAAAAGTATTTGAATATACTTCTTTAAAAATGTGATATTTGTTTAGCAATTTATTTCATTCCATTTCGTTTTCATTTTTTATTTTCGATTCTCATTTGGTCGATGAACATCTAAGAGTCGTGGATTGTCGATTCATCGATGAAAATCCATGATTAAGGTTAGACCATTTTCTTTTCTGATTTATCTCATTCCATCCCGATTTCCATTTCATATTAACTTCGCCTTTTCATTTCGATTATTGGTCGATGAAGTCTTTGATGTCATAGATGTTGGTTATCGAAGTTGTTAACCTTCATTATTTCAAATATGTAGTGAATGATCTTCGAGATAACTTTCTATACTTTGAGATCGTGATAGGTTACCTTCAATTAATCGACGAAAGTTTGTGATTAAGACGAGACCGTCCTCTTTTCTTTTCGTGTGGCACGATTCATCGAGAACGATCTACATAACATTGCTCTATCGTGTTTTAGCATAAGTATCATTTTTGCGCGACCTCATATAGCATGATCTTCCTCATAGATCGTGCTACGATGGTTTAGCGCTATAGTAGACCCGATTCATCCGATCAATGAAAATTAACGATTAACAACTAACCACTAACTTTAATTTTCATTCAATATTATCTTGCTTTACTTTTCTGTCAATATATCCTGTTCATATTATTATTGCTCATATTACTATTGTTCATATTATCATCTTATTCATATCATTGTCATATTATTCATATCTTGTTCATCTAACCCTTTTCCTGTTCATCTTATTCAAAAAACACAAAAACATTATAAAACTATCGAAACCCTAAAAACGATTAATTGGTGGACTGTGGTTACTATTCTAAGACTTGGAGTTTATACTTTGTACATAAAGACCCTAGCATGGAGATTTTTGTCTGAACTTTTGTTCATTACTTAGTTTAGGACACCTCACACACACACGACTTCCTCTTGGGCTACCTGAAAATGATACATTTTATTTCTCACAATCCCGTGTACTTTACATGTATCCCTCTCCCCATTACAATGTAATACTCTAGTTATTTTTGCTTTTTATGCTTGCTTGTTAAGAAAAATAAAATGAACTAGGTTAGAACACCTTTTCAAAATAAAGAACAAACAAGGTTTGATCCAACGTCAAGTCATTTTTCAAACTCATTAACTTGATTCACCTTAGGGTTTCTCCTCTCTTCTCATTATCATATCTTATCTCTTCTATTAAACCACACACTAACCTTGTATGTATTTCACCCTTGTAAGTCGACTGCCTTGCGCATCGCCATCAACGTACCTTGATTTTTTCACCACCCATTCTTTTCAAGCCTTTTCTCTCTTTTTTTTGTCTCCTTGAGTCTAAAAACCTTGGTCTTGTACCAAGTGCATTTTCAAAATCTTTTTCTCAATAAACTTAGATGGTTGTGGAGTGGTTAGGCGAAGACCTTGTCCTATCCCGAGTGCTTGACATTACCTTTAGGGTTGACTGTCGTAAAACACTTACCATCTAAAATTAAAACATATTTAACAAGAGAATAAAGTTCTCTTTGTATTGAATTAAAGAGAGAGGATTGAGTGAAGACTTCTTCCTCTCCGAGTATTAGGATGCTCACTTTAGAGCGTGTGGTCTCGATACTCGTCTTTCAATACGAAGACGTGACCGTATTTGCCGCACCATTTTCAAAACAAATCTTTTGAGATAAAGAATTGGGTACTACCCGCAGGGGTTCCTATCCGAGTACTTATTTCACCCCTAAAATCAACTTCCACCAATCTAATGTGACATCTTGCCTTGATGGCAAAAATCAACCTTTTCAAAAAGGGCATGTTACGTCCGTTATATCACAAACAGGTAACGCATAAGACTCCATGAGCGAGCTGCAATACACCTAACAACTAGAATACGAACGTTAGCATCGTCCATAAAAACACCAACAAACCGTAGTCCCACGAGCTACAGACGCTCTGATTCTTCACTTCTTTTAAGTGAAGATACGTAGGAACAAGGGTCCCAATCCTTGGCGAGAACCCTTCCACTTTCTTCGACCGTAGTCCTCCGAACTACGTTGACTCTGACTTTCCCGTTGCACGAGGGAATACGTAGGCATATGACTGCAAAGTCCTATCGAGTCTCTATTTTGTTTCCACCCTTTTCTTTTCCTTTCTTTCATCCTTTTCTTTTCAATCTTTGTTTCTTACCCTTCTCTCTCCCTTTTGGAACACTCTTAGAAATAAAACCTTTAGCAGACGTCCTTACACATAGACAGGCGAATGGTTCCCATCGAGTACGATGGATGTGGGGGGTGCTAATACCTTCCCTTCACATAATCGGCTTTTGAACCCATAATTTGGTTGCGAGACCATCTTATCCATTCTTCTTGGGGTTTTCTCGATATTTTCCCTTCCCCTCTTGGGATAAATAAAGTTCGATGGCGATTCTCTGTTTCTTTCGCCTCACGTCGTTGGATTTTTCGAGTAATGACAACTGGCGACTCTGCTGGGGACTGGTTCACCCTAGCATGCCAAACCTAGTTTGTTTGTCTCATGTTTTGATTATTTGCTTTTATTACTGCATTATTGCTTTATTGGTTTGATTGTGTTCCTCTTATCTGTTGGGTTTATTGGGGATGGTTTGTGAGGAGAAAGGCTTTTTACCTGAGCTTTTCCAATATACATTAAGCTAGGAGGTGGTTGCTTTCTGATTTGTGAGACTTAGGACTCGTTGAGTTGGTTTGACTTTCACCGCTCAGATGAGGCCCCTTTGGGAATGATTATGTCTTACGAGCAGTCGTAACTGCGTTTTTATTTCCGACCTGGGAGTCCGTGATTCTGAGGACCTTTGTAGAACCCTATTCCAAAGGTTACTAAGACATAACTCTGTGCTCATCTTTTGTAGGGATTAACATCTTACGAATCATCTTTATGATGGAAAACTTTTGAGGGCTTAGTGCATGGGACCTTGTTTGAAAGCCCTTGGAATTCCCTGTTTGTAAACCAATAGATTGCCTACCTGAGGGGAGAGATACATGTTGTGCGAACCTCTGACTCAATGATCTTTGGTCTCATGTCTGTTGCATTCATAACATTGAATTTTCATATCATTTGCATATCATAGGCCCAACGTAGAACTTACAACAACATTGCCTTCTGCAGTAGAACGGGCTGACTTCTCAATATTCCTACTATGCTCGCAAGGATCAAGGCTGATTATGGAGCAATTACAAGCGGAGTTGGTGGAGATGCGTACCCCACACTAACCTTGTATTTATTTCACCCTTGTAAGTCGATTGCCTTGCGCATCGCCATCAACCTACCTTGCTCTATTCACCACCCATTATTTTCAAGCCTTTCTCTCTTTCTTTTGTCTCCTTGAGTCTAAAAATCTTGGTCTTGTACCAAGTGAATTTTCAAAATCTTTTTCTCAATAAACTTAGATGGTTGTGGAGTGGTTAGGCAAAGACTTTATCCTATCCCGAGTGCTTGACATTACCTTTAGGGTTGACTGTCGTAAAACACTTACCATCTAAAATTAAAACATCTTTAACAAGAGAATAAGGTTCTCTTTGTATTGAATTAATAATAGAGGATTGAGTGAAGACTTCTTCCTCTCCGAGTATTAGGATGCTCACTTTAGAGTGTGTGGTCTTGATACTCGTCTTTTAATACGAAGACGTGGCCGTATTTGCCACACCATTTTCAAAACAAATCTTTTGAGATAAAGAATTGGGTGCTACCCGCAGGGGTTCCTATCCGAGGACTTATTTCACCCCTAAAATCAACTTCCACCAATCAAATGTGGCATCTTGCCTTGATGACGAAAATCAACCTTTTCAAAAAGGGTATGTTACGTCCGTTCTTTCGCAAACAGGTAGTGCATCGTCCATAAAAGCACCAACAAACCGTAGTCCTACGAACTACGGACACTCTGATTCTTCACTTCTTTTAAGTAAAGATACGTAGGCACAAGGGCCCCAATCCTTGGCGAGCACCCTTCCATTTTCTTCACCCGTAGTCTTCCGAACTACATTGACTCTGACTTTCCTATTGCACGAGGCAATACGTAGGCATATGACTGCAAAGTCCTATCAAGTCTCCTATTTGTTTCCACCCTTTTCTTTTCTTTTCCTTTCTTTCATCATTTTATTTTCAATCTTTGTTTCTTACCCTTCTCTATCCCTTTTGGAACATTCTTAGAAAGAAAACCTTTAGCAGACGTCCTTACACATAGACAAGCAAATGGTTCCCATCGAGTACGATGGATGTGGGGGGTGCTAATACCTTCCCTTCGCATAACCGACTTCCGAACCCTTAACTGGGTTGCGATACCATCTTATCCTTTCTTCTTGGGGTTTTCTCAATGTTTTCCCTTCCCCTCTTGGGATAAATAAAGTTCGATGGTGACTCCCTGTTTCTTTCACCTCACGTCGTTGCATTTTTCGAGTAGTGACAACTGGCGACTCTGCTGGGGACTAGTTAAACCTAGCAAGCCAAACCTAGTTTGTTTGTCACATGTGTGGATTATTTGCTTTTGTTATTTCATTATTGATTTATTGCTTTGATTGTGTTCCTCTTATCTATTGGGTTTATTGGGGATGGTTTGTGAGGAGAAAGGCTTTCTACTCGAGCTTTTGCAGTATACACCAAGCTAGGAGGTGGTTGCTTTCTGATTTGCGAGACTTAGGACTCGTTGAGTTGGTTTGACTTCCACCGCTCAGATGAGGCCCCTTTGGGAATGATTATGTCTTACGAGCAGTCGTAACTGCGTTTTTGTTTCCGACATGGGAGTCCGTGATTATGAGGACCTTTGTAGAACCCTATTCCAAAGGTTACTAAGATATTACTCTGTGCTCATCCTTTGAAGGGATTACCGTCTTACGAATCATCGTTATGATGGAAAACTTTTGAGGGCTTAGTGCATGGGACAGTGTTTGAAAGCCATTGGGATGCCCTATTTGTAAACCAATAGATTGCCTACCCGAGGGGAGAAATACCTGTTGTGCAAACCTTTGACTCAGTGATCTTTGATCTCATGTCAGTTGCATTCATAACATTGCATTTTCATATCATTTGCATATCATAGGCCCCACCTAGAACTTACAACAACCTTGCCTTCTGCAGTAGAACGAGCTGACTTCTCGACATTCTTACTACGCTCGCAACGATCAAAGGCTGATTATGGAGCAATTGTAAGCGGAGTTGGTGGAGATACGTACTCAGATGGGGGCCCAGATGGGACAATTTATGGTAGACCTGCAGGCTTTGTCCCAAGGTCAGAAATTGCTAAGGGAGGAGGTTAGCCAATTGAAGACTCTGATGAGCCTGGTCATGGAACTTCTGAAGTCAGTTTCTTCACTTTCTGTGTCGTTACTGCTGTGTGTTAGCTGTCTAGAATTCAATTCAATATTTATCTATCACTCATTACTCTTGTTTCATGATGAAGTGCTAGTTCTGAATAGAATCTTAGAGACTTATGATTGACAGATAATATCTCTGTCTAAGTCTAGATCTACCAGACTCTGATGGATGATAGCTTCTGAAATTTATCAGTTTCTAAGATTCAGAAGAAGATTCTTTATGTCTGACATAACAGTTTAAGTGTAGCTCCGATTTTTTGTGACGCGACCACTACCGCTTTTAGTGCTACTTTCTGATTTCTATATTTATACTATGAAGCTTAAAAGGAATGGGAAGATATCTTAAAATAACCCTATGCACAAGTGTTTTCCCTACAAATACAAAGATATCTAGAATCGGGGTTTGGTTATACAAAGAGAAGCTATTAAAACCCATAGTATATATAGTAATCTATAGGAACCTTTATTTACGCATATTTTCTTACTGTTTGAAATGCTTTCTTAAGTCCATCTGCTGTTGATTGGGGAAAGTTTCTCCTTTGTGAGGGCTGAGGGATTTTTTTTGTTGTTTTTGAGTTTTCTATTGTTTTTGGGTAGGTTCTTGACCTAATATTTTTGATTTGTGTGCTCGCTAAGATTTCACAATTTTATGCCTACGTATTCCCGAAACGAGATTTGGGAAATCAGAGCAATCGTAGTTCCTCCTATTCTATGGGAGGAAAAATGTTTGGTGTCTTGTTCAAAGCCCAAGATTGAAGCTAACATGGTATTTATGTCTTGTTTAAAGCCCAAGATTGAGGCTAATAGAGTGTTTTGACTAAGAGAGAATTTATCATCTCTTAAAGGGAGATATCTCACCTATTCATCACAAATGTTGAGTAATTGGTTATAAGGGAAGTTACTTTAACTGGGATGTACGGAATCCAGCAATTCCATATCTTCCTTTATAAATCTTTGTATGCTAAGAGAGGGACATTGACTAGGATGTGTAGAATCCAGAGGCTTGCCACTTGCATCAGTTAAATGAAAGAGAAATTTTAGCCATGATAAAGGAGGGACTCCAGCTTGGATTTTGAATCAACAAGTGTGCCACTTACATCAATTATCTGGAAAAAGGTTTTGATTGTTTGTTTTGATATGTGAAGTATAGAGGAAATGTCCTCCTACAAAGAGGAATCATGGTCTCATATGAGGGTATGGTGGATTTTGTGCGTTGATCAAAGCCCAAGGTTGAAGCTAAAAGGGGTTGATTCCACTGGGTGGAGTTTTATATCTGTCTTGTACAAAGCCCAAGATTAAGGCTGAAGAGTTTAAGTATAATCTTAAAGAAGACTAATGTAACGCCCTATATAATAAATACCTAGAATAATACCATACAAGCGTTTTTATTTGGTACTGACACCATCATAAGTGCCTATTGGCATAATTCACATACTTGACCATCCTAATACATAAATACAACCTATGGCACAAGACATGGAAATTATCCAAAACAATAAAAATCTAAGATCAATATACAATATCCTTAATTATACAAGAACAAATTACACAGCGAAAAACTCAAACTGAGCTTCTCTTGAAACATCCAAGCATAGCTCCACTTGTAAATCAAACCTGCAAACAACACATGAAAAATAACAACAATAATGGGGTGAGATATTAATATTAGTGAGTTCCCTATCTTATGGATTCTCTCGACTTTACAGGGTTCTAGCCAATCCTAACTCAAGTCAAAAGGGAAGGGATATGACCTTGAGTTCACAATCTCACACTATATGGAAACATGTTCATGAGTTCACCAACTCAAAGTTATCACTAATTGGTAACCTCATCAAGGCACCCTCTTTTCCCGTCCTCTTCTACGTCTAGAACTCGGCCCGAGTCATGGATCCTTGCACTTACTTGACATACGAAAGGGATTCGGGTTCTAAAGGCTAATAACCTTTTTGAACCGTCACTTCACATGGGCCATTAACCATCACAACTCTCTACCCGTAGGTTCCATTCATACTACACGCGAGAATCAAACCTGCCAAGTAATCATGCGTACATTCCAGAGGAGCCCTAAGCTCATGAAACGACAAGTCTCAGGGAAATGGTTCCGATTACGTGATCTCACACACAAATGTGATTGTATTTGACAATCACAATGCCACATGCCTGTCATACCCCAAATTTTGACCACAAGATTTCCCATCATTGTGCAAATCATCACCACAATATGGATGCACCTTCATGCCTCATCAATCTTCTCAAAGGTTGTTGAGCATTCACCTCAACCAAGAAATAGGGTTTGAGCCCTCTCAGAGTACTCAGACAAAGGATCAATCAAGAATGGACATGATCCTCAACTTGACAAGTATCACAAATATCCATTAAGGATAAATAGGTCTCCCACATCAAGAATCAAGCACAAGAGTGCAACATTCCAAGGGGATCAAGCCTCAAGATCATCTATGTCACCAAATTAGGGTTTTGGTCGACCAAGGCCTCCAGAGGGAAATTTTTCTTTAGGGATGAGCCAATACATCAAAAAATGATCCAAGGAGCTCAAAGGGACCTCATGGACCCAATCATAAGTTCAAAATAGCCTTAGGGGATGCATTCATCAAATATCAGGAGTTAGGGTTTCTTGACCTAATTCACCCCTAAGTTGACTTTTGGAGCAAGACATGAGCCAAGACCTCAAGAAGTATTTTTGAGACCTCCAATACATCATATTGATCCATTTAAAATATTGGATTGATACAAAGAACTTGGTTCAAAAGGAGTACAAGGATTCAAATTCATCTGGACCAATTAGGGTTTCTTGATGAAAAGTCAACTGTATCTTTGAATTTTGACCAAGACATGATCCCAAACCTTGGGACATGATTCAAGACACTCTATAACACCTATGGAATCCATCCATTAGGTTTGAATTAGGTCAAGGACTTGATTTCATAGAGGATCACAAAGTTTAAAATTCATCTGATAAAAAGTCAACTGTGCCAAAAAAACCAAGTTTGAATTTTTGAATTTCTTGACAAACAAGGCTTCCCTAAGTAAAAAATAATGTTAAATAATGGTTTGGATCATCATCCATCAAGAAAAATCAAGAAAAGAAGGGTTACTTGCAAAAGGGGCAACCATAAGAAACTTGAAATTTCACTAAGTTATGAAAAAAAGTGATTTATACCCAACTTTGCAAGGCCATAACTTGTGATCCAAACAACCTTTTTCTTCCATCCAAAGCTCAAATGAAAGCTCTCATTACATACTTCAAGATTGTCAACTACATCAGATTCCAAATCCTCATGGATTTTGAGTTATGGATTGATTAAAATCACAAAAATATGAAAATGACCATTTTTCCAACACTTAGTGAAATTTTGGACAGAATCTGTTTTGGATTTTCACCAACTTTGAGGCCATTTTTCATTATGATCCAAGATGATTCAAGACCATTGTTGGACATCAAAGTTGAAGTATGTTATTGGGGCTTTCCAAAAAGTACAAGAGCCTCCCATGGTTCCACTTGAGCATGGAGTTATAAGCCTCCAAAAATGGCATTTTTCACCCTGCCCACACAAATGCATTGATACGTAACTTGGTTCCCACAATTTCTTGAGCAAATTTTGGACACTTGCATTATTTCATTTCTGTCCAAAATCAACTTGAATGATGAAGAATCAGATCACAAGGCCACCAAGTCCAAAATCCAATCCTTTAGGCATGTGACATTCAAAGTTCAAATCCAAAAACTTCAAACTTGTCATGAGGCATTGAATGGATGCATAGAGCTGGCATATATCAGTCCAAAACATTGCAAATAAGTCAATATAAACTCAAGCATCAGAAGACCATAGTCCTGCAAGATTGACCCAAGTCAATGGCTAGAGGAAACTTTGGCTACATGACAAAGTTCAATGGATATTGGAGTGATCTAGCCTCCAATCACTATTGCTCCCAAAACAAAGTTGCTTTACTATAAATAGAGGTTCTTTCTGATCAATTCAAGTACACCAAAACATAGCAATACATGATTTCCTCCAAATCACATTTCAAAAACTAGATTTTACTTCTTCTTGAAGTAACTATCGAATTTTCAAATAGGGATCAATTCCATCAAAAGGAACCATGCCAACACCTCACATATATCATATATAAGTGATCCATAACCTCAAAACACATATGGAACGCCTAAATCACAAAGTCACCCCCCATTTGCTCAAGTTTTTTGGCCTACTTGTAGTTGAGGTGCCACAACAAGAACCAGGTGCATTCAATCCATTCCAAGCTTCCAAACACCTTATATTAGGTCCACTGAAGTTGTCCAGATCATCACACAACATCTGTAACACCTACAACTGAGGATTTGATTTCCTCTTGTAGAGGTAAGCCTGACACTCTCAAACTCTATGATCCATGCATTATAAATGTGTTTTCAAGTTACAAACATGTTTTTGCACTTATGTAGAGTGATTCCCCTCAATCAATTGCTTTGTAGCTTTCGTGTATAGGATTTCATAGTGTTCTTGCAGAAATTAAGGTTCTTGAGTTCATCTTCTGATTTCTCACTCCACACTTAAAATAAATGCAATTAATTTATATCATTGAAATCCCTGTTCAAAAATACACAACTTTCTTGTTTACAAAAGTCAAAACCATTACGTATTGAGAGAGATATGTGAGGTTTTGCAAATTGGCTATGGCTGGTACACACGAGGAAGAAGAATATGGCCTTGGCGCCATTTTCAAATTTTCAAATTTTTGAATATTTGATATTTTTATTAAATGATTTCAAAAATTAATTTCACTCTCATTTTTAATCATTTTTTATTGGTTCTTTTTTTAAAAAGTCACAAAAATGTTAAAATATTTTATTCTACAAAAAAATCAAATTTATATTATTTATTTAATGTAGTTGGAATTTTTGTAAATAATTTCATTTTTATTTGTTTTTTAACATTTTTAAATGAAATTTCCATTTTGAATTTTCAAATTTAAATGAATTTCAAGCTTTCATATGGTTAAACATGATTTTTCAAAATACTTTTGAAAGTTGACAATTTGTTTTTGAATATATTTGATATTTTATATCATTTTTTATTTAATATCCTTTGAAAATTATATTTTAAAATTCAAAATTAGGGTTTTCTCTAAATTTTGATTTTTTTAAACTTCACAAAAACACTTTTGGGTCTCTAATAGAGTGTAAGACCCATCCCTTGTCACACATAAATAATTTTGGGCCTCAGTCATTGTATAAGTCCCACCGTGTTTTCCGAAACCGCGACGCGATCGTCGTCTTTTAAACAAAAATCATCTGGGCCTCCCTTTGGTTGTAAGTCCCATCTTTCTTTTTTTATAAACTTTTGGTCCTCTAATAGAGTGTAAGACCCATCTCTTTTGTAAATACTATTTTTTGGGCCTCAGTCATTGTATAAGTCCCGATACAGTTTTCAAAATAAACGGTGCGATTGTTGTTTTCATCTGGGCATCTCCTTGAGTTATAAACCCCATCTCTTGTACAAAAATAAACTTTTGGGCCTCTAATAGAGTGTAAGACCCATTCTTTCTTGTACATAAACAATTTTGGGCCTCAGTCATTGTATAAGTCCCTCTGTGGTTTTCAAAATCACGGTGTGATCGCCTTTTCAAATAAATCATCTGGGCCTCTCTTTGAGTTATAAGCCCCAAACAGTCTTCCAAACAAACTTGTTTTTAATTCAAAAATTCAAATTCAATGTTGCTTATTCAAAACTTTCTTCAATTTCTTGAAACCCTGAAAGAGGGAATACAGTTGTAGTAAATACAACATATCACAATATGCTTGGGCTTCTTCTCAGAAGGTAAGTCCCCATATCTTTTTCAGTGCATATTTCTTATGTATATTTGTCAATATAATTATCTGTATATAATTATGCATATCTTGCTTAGAGTCTCCCCAGCAGTTAGGTCTATGTTAGGTCAAACCAGTGTTTACTTATAACATAGTCAAAACTAGTTCCCTCATAGGAAATTCCCTATACAGTCTTGCCTCCTCTTGGACTTATACAATATGGAACAGAGGAATACATTATTCCCGGTGAAACTTTTCTCAAGACTGTCAAACTTAGAAATATATATGTGTATAAGAAATTCATTTCCCCAGAGAGGATTAATTCCCGGTGAAACCTCTTTTGAATTTCTTTAATCCCTAGAACTGTTCAGCAAAGAAATGACTTATTCCCGGTGAAACCTTTCTTGAACTTTTCTTTGGCTTGGACCCACAAGCTTCTTAAAAGCATCCCCAGCCTCCTCTTGGGCTTAGTACAAGGACCCACAGTCTTCTTAGAAGTTCCCCAGCCTCCTCTTGGGCTTAGTACAAGGACTCAAAAGGCCTCCTAAAGGTATAGGATAGAAATTAGTCATCTCTACTAGTTCAATCCTCAGGAGAGTCAAGAATTCCAAAATATCAGATCACTCTAGGGTTGATCTTCATCCCTTAAACCCTTAGCCTCCTCTTGGGCATCATACAAAGATCTCTCTCTACACTAGAGCCTACCATTTATTGAGAGACTTGGGCACTCTCAGCCTCCTATTGGGCTTCATTCAAGTAGACTTGGAAAGTCTCATCTCCTCGTGGGCTTCATTCAAGTAGACTTGGAAAGTCTCATCTCCACTTGGATCTCACAAAGAAACCCTCAAGTTTCCTAAAAGCACAGGAAAAACCCTGATCATTTCATCAATATACTAATCTCCAGCAGAGTTGAAACCTCTATAGGTTTTTAAACTCAACTTTTAAACTTCTTTGACCCCCAACAAGGTTTAAACTTTTACCTTAGAAATCCCATCCAGGGTCAATTGACCATCAACAAATCTCCAGTGGAATCAGAACCTCATGGCATCTGATATCTCAACTCTTCCCTAATCCTCAACAAGAGTAAAACTTTTAGATTCCCCAATACCATTTGGATATGCTCCTGGATTTCCATAATCCTCAGCAAGAGATAGCCTCCTCTTAGGCTTCATATAAGAACTCCCCTCAGTAGAGTCAGTCAGCCTCAATCTTGGGCTTTGTACAAGACAGATAAAACCCTCCCCAGTGGAGTCAGTTTCTTTTAGCTTCAACCTTGGGCTTTGATCAAGGCACACAAAAACCAATATCCCTTCAGATGAGACCTTGAGTCCACTTTGTAGGAGGATATCCCCTCTATACAACATATATCAAAACAAACAATCAAAACCTTTTTCCAGATAATTGCTGTAAGTGGCACACTTATTGATTCAAAATCCAAGCTAGAGTCCTTCCTTTATCCTGGCTAAAATCTCTCTTTCATCTAACAGCTATAAGTGGCAAGCCTCTGGATTCCATACACCCAAGCCAATGTCCCTTTCTTAGCATGAAAGATTCATAAGGAAAAAGTGGCATTGCTCTACACTGAGTTAAAGCTTTCCTCCTTCATGACATCACCCTTTATAAAGGAAATTATGGAATTGCTGGATTCATATATCCGAGTTAAACTAATTTCCCTTATAACCAATTACTCAACTTTTGTGATGAATATGTGAGATATTCTCCCTTTAGAGATGACAAATTCTCTCTCAGTCACCCTTTTAGCTTCAATCTTGGGCTTCAAACAAGACACCAAATATCCTTCCTCCCATAGAAATAGGAGGAACTACGATTGCTCTGATTTCCCAAATCCCTTTACGGGAATACGTAGGCATAAGATTGCGAAATCTTAGCGAGCACACAAATAAAAAACTTTAGGTCCAGTACCTTTCCAAAAACAACGGAAAACCCGAAAGCAACAAAAACATTCTCTCATTTCTCCCAAAGGAGAAACTTTCCCAAGCCACAACAGATAAATACCAGAAAGCACTTAAATCAACAGAGAAACATGTAATAAAAGGTCTATGGATAACCATATATACATTGGGTGTTAATAGCCTCCCTTTGTATAACCTGACTCCGATCCCCAATCTCGTAGCATTTGTTAAAGAAAACATTTGCATGCAAGGTTAGTTTTATATATCTTTCCTTTCCTTTCCAGCTTCATAGGATAAGCTAGTAACTAACCCGTGCGTTCGTACGGGCCGGTCTGTTCGAGGATTTTATGTTATGGACGTGTAATTGTTAATCAAATTGAAAAATATATGATTGAAAATTAAAATTTGTATTGGTAAGTATAAGAAAATGTTATGGCCGTTTATAACATGTAGTATTTTTTTCGTATATAAAAAAAATTGAATCAAAATTAAAGTTATCTCTATTTATACCAGAAAGCACTTAAATCAACAGAGAAAAATGTAATAAAAGGTCTATGGATAACCATATATATATTGGGTGTTAATAGCCTCCCTTTGTATAACCTGACTCCGATCCCTAATCTCGTAGCATTTGTTAAAGAAAACATTTGCGTGCAAGGTTAGTTTTAGATATCTTTCCTTTCCTTTTTAGCTTCATAGGATAAATAAGAAATCAGAAAGTAGCACCTAAATTCCATTGCGGTAAGGTGGTCGCGTCACCGACAAAAATCGCACGCTACAGAAAAATGGCGACTCTGCTGGGGAGTTTTAGGATTAGAGTTCCTAAGAGGTCTAGGCTTTGCTTTATTTCTATGTTTATTTATTTTCTCAATTTCCTACTATATATATCATTTACTGTCATATTACTTGATACCCGTGTTTAAATTTCTGTTAACTGGGAATGGGATTGATACGCATGTGGAAAGTTTGAGAGAACATTAATATAAGTAGTGGCGTCTCCAGGAAAGGCTTATAGGATGTGAATCCCGACCAAGCTAACTTGGTAGTCCATCGAATCAGTCGAGGTACCTGTGTGGACTTGCTAATGTTGAACGACCGATTGTCGTGAAAGCATAGCCTTCCTAGTGCGGTACCCATGACACTGAGGATTTAGTAGACACTTAACCATTTAAACCATTAGCTAGTGCGGTGACTATCGGGAATAGTTGACACGCGATACTACACTCAAAGGAGATTTATCTTAGGATATTATAGCTCGCTTGAGTTAATCGGCTTGCCGTTAATATCCCTAAGAGGGGTCAATGATTTTGAGAACCTCTGTTAGAACCCGTTCTACAGGTACAAAATTGACCAATTAGTACAACCTTTGGGGATGGGTAAATCCATGGCTCCATGCCCGTGACGGTGAACCCCTAAACCCATGTTTTCAAATGTTTTTGTTTGCTGCATTCATGCATCCATGAACTCATTAAAAAACTCTTTTCAAAAATAGAAAAACATATTTTTTCAAAAGAACTAAAACAATAATTAAAAATATCAGAGAGGTTGCGTTATGGATTTCAGTAGAAGAAAAACGCACAAGTACACCTTCAAGGTTCCAAAACTGGATGACCTAAGGAAATTGGGAATGCTGATTACTAGTCGCGAGGCTTTCAAAGCTAAGTACGAGGGACTTTTATCTCTTTTGAAGATCAACATAGTTGAAGGGATCCTATCTACGCTGATTTAGTTCTACGATCCAGTTTACCACTACTTCACATTCCCGGATTATCAGCTCACACCAACACCGGAAGAGTACTTCCACCTGATTGACTTACCCATCACTGATCGAGATCCATTTTCTGGACAGGAAGAAATTCCAAAAAGAACAAACCATTGCAAGAGCAATCTCTTTGGAATAGTCAGAAGTTAGGACTCACATGACCACCAAAGGAGGAATCCAGGGTTTACCAGCTAAATTCCTGATGGAGAAAGCTCTATACTTTGCCAGTATAGGAAATGTAACCGCTTTCGAGGATATCATTGTCCTGCTCACATATGGGTTATTCCTTTTTCCCAACATCGACAACTTCGTCGACACCAATGCTGTTAATATATTCTTGATTGGGAACCCCGTACCAACCTTACTCGCGGATGCTTATCATTCTGTACACTTAAGGAATTTGTACAGTGGAGGGATGATCACATGCTGTGTACCATTACTCTCAAATGGTTTATTTCCCACTTGCCCAAGTCTGCTGCTTTTTGGGATCACAAGAGTAATCTGCGATGGTCGTAGAAGATTATGTCTCTCACCAATTCAGACATAGATTTGTACAATCGGATTTACGAAGGGAGAAAAGTCATCGACAGATGTGGAAATTTCCCCATTGTACCCCTCATTGGTACTAAAGAAGGGATCAACTATGACCCAATTCTAGCTCGCCGTCAACTCGGATACCCAATGAAGAATATCCCACATAATGCTCATCTGGAAGGTCTTTTCTTCAAGGAAGGAGAAAATGACAGGGCACTAAAGAAAGAAATAGTGCATGCCTGGCAACATATTCACAGGAGAGGGAGAGAATCCATGGGAAGACCAAATTGTTCCTCTTCAGAACCTTATCTCCACTGGGTGCAAACCAGAGCTATCAAACTGAGAATGCCTTACCCTCGTCAAGAAGTTTTTCCCTTAAAGGAATCTGTCCTTTATTTCATGTCTGATGCGGAAAAACTCCAGGTCGCTCTCAACAAAGTCCAATGTGAGAGAAACTCTTGGAAGAACAAATACCAGATCCTTAATTTGGAATGTACCAAGATTCAGGAACTTCTAAAGGAGAAGGATGCTCTGATTAAGATATTATAGTAGCATGCTATGGAAAGTCAGGAGGAACAAAGAAATTTGCTCACTCCTTTTACTTGGCAGAGAATCGTTGACCCGACAACGGCTGAAGAAGCCCAATCAAAGAAAAGAAAAGTTCAGGAACCAGCATCTGAGCTCTCCTCAGAGAGGACTCAGGATCCATATGCTTAATTTCCTTTCTCTCACTTTGTAAAATACTGTACTTTTCTTTGTAAAATACTGCAATCTTTCAAGTTCAATAAAAGGGTCTCCCCCCGCTGTGTGATATTTGCCATATAATTTTTAACAGTTCTTTTGAAAACGAAAAAAAAACTAAAAAAATATAACATTATTTGCATATCATTCATCATTCTCACATAGCACATCTTTGTCATTGAGTCTCACATATGTGTCGCACTCTAGAGTCAAACTGTCTTATTCGTACAAAACTTGGGCCAATCGACAAAAGAAAATGGACGACCTCGAGGAAGAGAACAGAGAGCTGAGAGAAGAAATCAACGCTCTGAAGGAGAATTTGGAGAAACTCCATCACGACATGCAATCCCTGGCAGTAGCCCAGGAACAACAACATCAAAGGACTGTAATCTCGGAGAGTACGTCTACACCAGCATTTGAGACACCTGGAAGTCATCCTCAGTACAACATGCCTAAATGATTTTCCTGGGGCATGCGTCACAACTTTATACCTGAAGGATACATCCCACCGGTCACTGAAGACCTAGAAGTCGTAGCAAGAACAGCCAGACCTGAAGGTTACAAACTTTAGGGAAATGAAGATGCAAGGATTACAACAGAAAATCCTGAAGGTTACAAACTTCAGGTCACTGAAGCGCCAAGAGTTAACGCAATAATGACTATATCACAGCCAGTGGTACACACTGTCCCGGAAGGATAGATTTCGCCGACAATTTCTGGCGGAAACGAAGACGTGTACGAAAGGATCAATGATTTCCAGGAACAATTCTTGGAAATGCAGAAGGAACTACATGCCATTCGCGGTCAAGACTTATTCGGAAAGGACGCCGTTGACCTCTGTGTGGTCCCTAATGTAAAGATCCCGCACAAATTCAAGGTGCCTGACTTTGAAAAATACAAAGGCAACTCTTGCCCTCAAAGTCATTTGGTGATGTACGCTCGAAAAATGTCTACCCAGACAGACAATCAATAGCTACTAATCCATTATTTCTGAGATAGTTTAACTGGCGCTGCACTCAAATGGTACATGGGTTTAAACCGCACCAAGATCAGTACTTTCAAAGATCTTGGCGCAACCTTCGTTTAGCAGTATAAATATAACTTGGACATGGCACCAGATAAGGACCAACTCAGAGCAATGTCACAAAAGGATAAAGAAACCTTCAAGGAATATACTAAGAGATGGCGTGAGATCGCCGCCCAGATTTACCCCCCTCTCGAGGAAAAGGAAATGACAAAGATCTTCCTAAAAACATTAAGCTCGTTTTATTACGACCGAATGGTTGCCAGTGTGCCCAGTGACTTTACTGAAATGGTGAACATGGGAGTACGCCTTGAAGAAGCAGTCCGAGAAGGACGATTGGTCAAAGATGCAGAACCATCTTGTAGTACCAAAAGATACGGTAGTGCTTTCGAAAAGAAGAAAGAGTAAGATATCAGTAATATCTCTCTGGGAAAGAAAAGGCGAAGGTATCAACCGGTAGCAGCAGTAACTCCCGCTATCAACCCAGCACCAGCTCAAAGCTAACCAAATCAACAACAGTATCAGCAAAGGCCGTAACAGCCTCTTCAGCAGGCTCGCCCGCAGTACAATAACAACAATTGTACTACACGACCGTCAGGGTTCGACCCTATACCGATGTTGTACGCAGTTATTTCCACTTCTACTGGCCAAGGGGCACGTTCAAACCAGGGCGCCAATCGTAGTACCAAAAAATCCACCTTTTTGGTTCAAAGCAGATCAAACTTGTCCTTACCATCAAGGAGGATCGGGACATAACATTGAGAATTGTCTCAGCTTCAAGTTTGATGTACAGAAGCTCGTAAGGAACATGGTTTTATCTTTCAAGGATACTAATCCAAATGTTCAGACGAACCCATTACCGTAGTATGAGAAGACTACAGTGAATTTGATAGAAGATGAGCCTGTCTATAGTTATCAAATTCACAATGTATGCTTACTGGGAACCAACCTGATAAAGATGCATTGCAAACATAGCGGGTACGGCCATGTGCCATCTCACAACTATCATCAGCGTGATATCTGCTCCAAGGACAATCAAGGGTGCGCCATAGTACAAGCATCTCTACAAAAATAAATGGATCTGGGCTGGATTCAGGATCACAGGATTAGTGAAGTAAACATGGCCCATGCACATCCAAACATTGTTCACAACCACGACATCCGTGCAATGAACTTCAATCTAATGGCGTTGTATTCAAGACAAAGTCAGTATTACAATCTATTGCGGTACGATTACAACACTTGTCCGATATGCTCAACAGACAATCAGGGATGCTCTTTTGTACAAGAGGCCCTCCAACGTTAAATGGATCTCGGATGGATCCAAGACTACCATAAAAGAAGTGATCATCAAGTCAATATGGTTCAAATATTTGACATACGCTTGATGAATACTAGTCTAGTGGAATTGCATGCTAAGCAGGTCAGACTTGGTTTTTTGGCTTCACATGATTATCAAAACTGCAAAGAATGCTACGAAAACGACCAAGGTTATGCGCTTGTGCAAAGGACTCTTTAACACCTATTAGACCACTGGTGACTTCTGATCTACCTAGATGAAGACACACAACAAGTTAGCATGACTGGGGGGAATCCTGGTAGACATCAAAGTCGTGATGTCCGCTCAATGAAAACGGATCTAGTAAGGATGCACTGCATACAAAGAGGATATGGTCGGGTACCTCCTCACAATTTTGAACGCTGTAGAGTATGCTGGAAAATAACCAAGGGTGCTATCTAGTTCGGGCAGCTCTCTAGCACCAGCTAGACCGAAAGGAGATTCAACCATGCTTGAAATCTGAATCAATCAACATGATACAAGATTACCTCCCTGGTCAAGAGTCAAGATTCTCTCTCGGCAATAGAAAGATTCCAAACTTAGAGCTGATCGAGGTGGCTTACGACAGTTAAAAGGCCCAAAAAGCCCCTATGGTCGTCTACTTGCTAGGTCCAATACCGTACAAGTCAGAAAAAGCTATCCCATACAAGTACGGTGCAACGACCATAGAAAATGGAAAAGAAACTCCATTACCCTCCATTGTGAATATTGCCGACATCATTCGAGTTACTTGAAGCGGTCAGATCTTCAACACAGGAGTTGGGGAACCTACCAAAGAAAAAGAACCTCAAATAGAAGTTCCTAACCAATAAGTCGGTCAATCCAGCAATATAGAACCTGTAAAGAATAACGATGAGATGCTGAAGCTCATCCAGAGAAGCGAGTACAACATTGTGGACCAATTGTTGCAAACTCCATCTCGAATTTTTGTATTATCTCTCCTGCTTAGTTCAGAACCCCACAAAGAAGCTCTACAGAGAGTATTAGAACAAGCCTTTGTGGAACAAGGTGTGACGGTAGGACAATTGAACAACATTATCTCCAACATCACTTCCTGCACAAATTGGGTTTCAGTGATGAAGAACTTCTAGAGGAAGGCAAGAACCATAATATGGCACTCAATATCACAGTCAACTGCCAAGATGATGCTTTAGCCAGCGTTCTGGTGGACACAAGTTCATCTATAAATGTCATGCCAATATCGACTTTGGTTCGACTATCTTTTCAAGGAACTCCAATGACAAGTAGTGAGATCGTCGTCAAAGCCTTTGACAGATCCAGAAAAATAGTTATCGACGAAGTCAATCTTCCCATAACCATCGGTCCTCACACTCTCCAGGTCATGGGCATCCGAGCAACATACAACTGATTATTAGGAAGACCTTGGATACACGAAGCTAGGGCAGTCACTTTGACACTTCACCAAAAGCTGAAGTTCATAAAGAATGACAAATTAGACATAGTATATGGAGAGCAAGCTTTAATCGTGAGCAACTTATCACTTTTCTCCTATGTAGAACCAGAGGAGGTTGTTGGAACCCTATTCCAATCACTCTCGGTGAGCAGTGAGAATCAACAAGAAAGAGGGACGTCGATTTCCTCATACAAAGACACTCTCAAAGTGATCGGGAGTAATGACATAAAAGGATGTGGACAGATTGTAACTCTTATTGATAACAAAACAAGAAAAGGTCTTAGTTTCTCCCCAACTTGTACCCAGACTGCTAAGAAGGGTGAAAGTTTTCATCCCATTTGTCATACCCCAAATTTTGACCACTAAGATTTCCCATCATTGTACAAACCATCATCACAATATGGGTGTATCATTATGCCTCATTAGTCTCCCCAAAGATGGGTGAGCATTCACTACAATCAAACTTAGGGTTTCAAGCCCTCTCAGAGCTCTTAGACAAAGGGTCAATCAAGGAATGACATGATCTTCAACTTTTCTAAACCTCTCAAACATCCACAAAGGATCAAGAGGACTCCCACTTCAAGAATCAGGCATAATTTTGCAGCATTCCAGGTGGATCAAGCCTCAAGATCGTCAGTGTCACCAAATTAGGGTGTTGGTCGACCAGGGCCTCCAGATGGAAATTTTCCTCTGGGCATGAGCCAATGCTTCAAAGCATAACCTAAAATACTCCAAGGGACATCATGAACCCAATCATCAAGTCAATTTAGCCTCAGGGGATGCATCCATCAAAAATCAGGAATTAGGGTTTCTTGACCTAATTCACCTCTAAGTTGACTTTTGGGACAAAAAATGAGCCAAGACCTCAAGACATGATTTGAGGGTCTCTAACACACTACATTTATCCATTTGCAACAATGGATTGATCCATGAAGCTTGATGCACAAGTTTCATTTTCATCTGGACCATAATTAGGGTTTTGAGGAAAAAGTCAACTGTACCTTTGACTTTTGACCAAGACATGCTCCCAAACCTTGGGACATGGTTCAATACACCCTATAACACCTATGAAATCAATCCATCAAGTTTGATTTAGGCCAAGGACTTGATTTCATAGAGGATCACACAGTTTGGAATTCATCTGACAAAAAGTCAACTGTGCACAAAAGTCGACTTTGACTTTTTGAGATTTTTCACAATTATGGTTCTTTGACCCTAAAATGATGTTAATGTGTGATGGGAATCATCATTCATCAAGAAAAATCAAGAAAATTTGGATAACTTATAAAATGGGTAACCATAAAAAACTTAGAAATTTTCTAAGTTATGGAACAAAGTGGCAAGGGTACCAACTTTGGAGGATCATAACTCCTAAACCACAAGGCCATTTTTCCCCATCCAAAGCTGGATTTGTAGCTCTCATGTCCCTCTACAAAAGCTTCAAACAGAACTCATTCCAATTCCTCATGGATTTTAAGTTATGGAATGACCAAAATCACAAAAAGTGAAAATGTCACTTTTTTCCAACACTTAGTGAAATTTTCACTAAGTCAGAATCTGCCTTCACTTTTTTCCAAATGTAGGGGCATATTTCACTTGGATCCAAAAAGTATCAAAACAAACTATGATCAAACAGTTGCTGTATCATATAAGGGCTTTCCAAAATGTCCAAGAACTTCATCAAAATCCACTTGAGCCATGAGATATGACAATGCCAATATGCCTTGCTGCAAACTGACAAGGCAAGGCAGATTTGGGAGTTTTGCTCGATTTGCTCAAATTTTGCAAAGGGCAAGCAACCCTATCCATATGAACACCTCAAGGGGGACAAAGGAGGAACCAACTCTGATTCCAAGCCTCCCAAGTCTTTGGAACCAAAAGTAGCATGCTAAACCTAGAAATGCCTAAAAGAGGGACAAGACTCCAATTTTGGATTGGAGCATTTAATGGATGCACCAAGGTGGCATGGACTGAGCCATTCCCAACTGAATTCAGTCAAGACTTATCCAAGACCAAGGGAACCAACAGCCTGTGCCCTAACATCTAGTCAATGGCTAGAGGAGACTTGGATTCTCATTGCTCAACATTGGCCAAACCTCTGCTGCAGTTGTGTCGCACCTCGAAAAAAATCAAAGACATGACCCTTCGCGCGAAAGGCGCGAAAAACGGTTCGACAGAGTCGCCACCGAACTTTATTTATCCCAAAAGAGGGAAAGGAAAATATCGAGAAAACCTTTAAGGGAAAGGATAAGAACATGGTCGTCGCAACCACATTCCGGGTTCGGGAGTCGGTTACGTGAGGGGAAGGTACGCGCACCCCCTCACGTCCGTTGTACTCAACGGGAACCTCTTAGTTCAAATTGTGAGGAATGTTATCTAAGCTTGTTTGTTTTCTTCTCAACGATAAACGCGAAACGATAGGATAAAGGGAAAAGATACTAAGGGAAATGGGGTGGTTTTAGGATAGAGTGCTCGGCAAGATCATCGCAGCCTCGGGCCTACGTATGCTCATTCGGACAAGAATGAGGAATCAGAGCAATCTTAGTTCGACTACGGGGTTTGACGGAAAAAGATGGTAGTGTGCTCGCCAAGATCATCGCAATCTTGTGCCTACGTATCTTTACTCGGACGAGAATAAACAATCAGAGCAGTCGTAGTTCGTGGTACGCCCACGAAACAAAGGTTAGGGTTTGAATTTTAGGAGACGAAAGATTGAATGACATGCAACCCAAGGGGCGTGCCTCGAGAGCAATCACTCAAGAATCCAAGGAATGCTAGACTCCAAGAATTCAGTTCTTTCATGAGTTGATTGCGAAAATGTTTGATAATGGTTAAATATTTTAAGACGAAAGGTTGAATGAATAACAACCCAAGGGCGCGCCTCAAGAGCCATTCATTCGAGAATCCAAGGAATGCTAGATTCCAAGAATCTCCTCTTTTCGTTAGTTGATTAAGAAAACGGTTTAAAAAAAAAGATCGAATTGGATGGGTTACGAAAAGAGGTGAGGTTCGATACTAGTCCCTAGGGGTGCTCCTAGTAACGAAACCTACGAAATGTGCAAGTGTGCTTTTGATGATGAGGCAAAAGGCACTCGACTTACGAGAATGTTTTGAAGAGTGGCTCGACGACGAATCGGGAATTGGTTTGAAAATGATTCGGTTTGTTAAATGTTTTAGGGAGAATTGACGATTATTCGATAAACGAGATGTCGGCCTCGCAACCAATTAATCGGGGCATTATTGGAATGCTAGATCCCAACGACACCTTTTTCATTCGATTGATTTGTGAAATATTGTTTGATGGACGATGAAAGTACCACATGGAATGCTAGACTCCAATGGCATTCCTTTGTCCAAATAATTAAGGCGAGTGTTTTAGGAACGAAAGGTCAAATGACACACCACCCAAGGCGCGCGCCTCAATAGCGGCCACTCAAGAACCCAAGAAGTGCTAGACCTCAAGAGCTCAATTCTTTCGCGATTTAATTGAAAAGTGATTTGAATAGGTGTGTTGAGTATTTTAATTGAAAATTAAGTGCTTAAGAGTTTCGATAATTGTTAGTGTGTTTTTGGATAGTGTATGGATAAAAAAAATGGTTAGATGAACAAGTTATGAACATG